>PUFA01000438.1:0-497113 GCA_003508835.1 Eonycteris spelaea
TATACACAAAGCAACATATAGGTGAGGGTAAATGAAGATCCTACAACCTGAGAATACAATTTTGAAGGGTTAAAAAGGGAGCAGGGTGTCTACTCCCAGGCTAGGATAAATAAGCGGTTTGGACTAGGGGTATAGGAACACCATTTGATATCTTCACTCTGAGATGCTCATCCAATCAAGTTAGCTCTATGCATTACCACAGAATGAAAGAAGAGACAGGAGCCACTGAGATATCACTATTTGCCATGAATCTGGCTTCACTGGTGGACTCATGGTTTTCTTCCCATGCTCTTCTCCCTTCATATAGCTCCTCAGTTCCAAAGTGCCAAACTAAGAAAGAAGCAAAGCCATTTTTCACAGGAGTCCAGGCAGCCAGTCTACAAAATCTCCCTGAATCAAACTGTCTCCCTTCTCAGAGCAATGGATTTAATTGAAGAGAACTATAATAACAACAATAATTAACTGTCACTGCTCTTACAGAATCCACACTCCACAAATATGTTCTACCTCAGTCACCAGTGGGAAGAGAAGCAGCTGATGGAAGATTTTGTGCACTGCGTGACTGGATTCCAGTTAAAAAAGACCTCAGGATGTGGGAGACACAGGACAAGATTTCCCTGACTAACAGGACTGAACTGACTCCATTTTTCTAGAGGCCTCTCTCTGCCCAAACTCATGGTTTTTAGTTTGCCTTCGCCTTTCCTATTCTGTACCCAGAAAGGAAAAACTATGGAGGCTTCAGAGAGCTCAGTCCCCTCCTCTTCAACCAGTCTCCCTCTAACTCAAATGCTATGCCACAGCACAAAGGTATGACATCTTGGCTCCAAATTTTGGCCTTCCCAGGAGCCTGCATTGCAAAGATATAATACATCAATTATCCTCAGGCAACGGTACCCTGTTTTTAGTGTAGCCCACATTAAGAGCTGATTTGGCTCCTAGTAATCTCTTTCTGCTTTAGTGGTTTGAGACTGTGGAAGGGTTGGTGGAAGGAGGGGAAGCCTGGTGGAGGAAGAAAAACAAACAGAATTCTTCAAAATCAACAAAGAAAAGAACTCAAGCTCTCAGCTCCTTAATCCTGGTGGGGGCGGGACAGGCAACCAGTAAGCCTCCAGGCCTCCTCACTCAGTTCTCAGTCCAGTTGAACAGAGGCTGTCTGTTTTGTTTGGGATGATTTCAAGAATGGGTGAATTAAACTGGTCCTGGGGAGATGTGGACATTGAAGAAAGGGAGGTGTCAAAGAGGAAAGAGAACTCTAAGGTGAAGAATGGCAGGTTTCCATTAAGCAGCATCGCTCAGGAGCTCTCTTAGGCAGGTAATGAGGATGTTCAATGCCAACTTGAATTAACCCTCAAAAGTCTTGGTAAATGTCAGCCTTCCTACTCTCTTCCCCATTCCCTCAGGCAAGCTTCTGCAGTCGGAGGAATCCTTCAGTGTAGTGGTGGTGGTTGGAGTGGAGAAATTAAAAGTTATTTGCTCTTTCTTTGACCAAAGGCAGAAAGAGGAGACAAAGTAAAAGTCAGCAGAGTATCCACGTGTTTCTCACCCAAGAGGAAGCTGGTCATTGGTGAGAGTGTAACACTCCAAAGAAATAGAAGGTATATTCATCAGGAAAGGTTCCTGGTAGCTCAGTTCCTCTGACCTCCAACTCTGCCTCACCAGGCCTCACAAAGGCATGGCAGCCACAGCCCTCATTTAGTTTGGTCTCTCTAATAAAGGGCACTGAATCCCATGGATGGACAGCCAACTGCCAAGATGGGCAGTCCTTCAAGTAAAATCAGAGGCTCTATCACTCCCACTGACAACTGCTTTGTCCACTAGCTTTCCTAAGAAACAGAAGTTAGAGCTGGGTATGGGGCCAGAATAGATACACCGACCTATAGAGTGAGCTGGGCCTTGACTCGGAAATCAGAACCAAGACTGGTCCCCAGGGAGTTCACACTGACCCTGCACCACAACAGTGTGGATGAATTCTTAGGCCCTTAACTAAATCATGCTTTGACAAGGAAAGAGGAGGCAGTAAGTTGGGGAGAAAGGAGTCAGGGGAAGCCCTTGGGAATTTTGCTCATGTCCATGGCTAGTGAATGCTTACTTGCTCAATTTGTTCTTAGTGGTTTGGGTTTTCCTTATTGCAAAAAGAACTGGATACTCCTTCCTCCTTAAAAACATTACCTTCCTTTCTCTGTATGCCCCCCTGTGCCTGATACCATCTACATACTCTTACCATTCCCTTAGTAAGCAACTGAGTCCCAGAATCTGGCAAATAACTTAGTTATTGATTTCTGAGCCAGAGCGGAGTCTTGCATTCACTCACTTACTCATGCACTCATTCGACATTTATCAAAAGTTACTGAAGTCCACGGGGACAGATGCCATGTCTGATTTTTCTCACCATTGTGTCTCTAGTGCCTTCTGGACATGCAGTAGGTATTCAGTGAATATTTTTTTGAATAAAGCCTACTGTGTGTATAATCTCAGTCTGTTGATCACTTAAGCTTCTAAAGCTTAAAGCATCTAAAGCTTCTTTTTATTGAACAACTATGTGCCAAGGTCTATGTTAAATACTTCATACACACACTCTAAATCTTATGACAACACTGAGAGGTAGAAACTATTATTCAATTTCATTCCATAGATGAGAATAATGAGGCTCAAGGACATTAATTATTTTTTCCAAATTCACATGGTTAATAAATGGTGGAGCCTGGTACCAAACCCAGGTCCCTTGGACTTCAGACTCTGCCTTCCTATACCTTTGGTATTAGAAAGATGCTATTGAGATTAAGGTCACTATTCAGCTCCCCAAATTGCCAGTTAGCTTTTACAGAGACAGTTCCTTGGCCATGTACTTTATTCCCAACACTGGCAAATCAGTTTGTCTACAAGGGCCTAGGTGAGAGACTGTGAGTTGTTAAGTATGCTTTTCTACTTATCAGTGTCCCTTAGGCAGGTATAAATGTTTACAGTTTACAGAACACTTTCATCTCTCCTATAGTTCTCACAATGCAATCATAAGAAGGAGTTCTTCTACCATTATTTACTTTAAAGAAAAGGACAGTTAGGTGCAGGGAGGTGATGCAAATTGCCTAAGGCCACATAGCAAGGAACTCGATTTTAGCTGGTGCTAAAATCGACTCTTTTTTGACTCTAAAAACCCAGAGCATAAGCCACTGGGTTTCCTTGGCACAGAAAGCATAGGAAATCTTGCTTTGTGGCATGTGCTAATTCCCACAAATGACTGCTGCCTTCCATTCAGACAATGATGATCATGGGCCCTGATGCTGTGTCTCAAATTGCCACCTAGGAGGAAGCTTGGCATTTCACATGTGCTGTCAGAAGTAAAAACACATCACCTTATAGTAAAACTTTTTGATGTTTTCTCCTCAAAGGTTCTGTCTAAGAAGTAGACTCTGTCAACACCAGTGCCCCCAAACTAGAGAGGGATATGTGTTCAGATGCAGTGCAAGTTGGCAAGGGCTTCTGTGAGTTTGTTTTTTTTTTCCCCTGGCACTAAAATGAAAACCAGGAATGCATGTCACTCCTTCACTCCATCTGTCTTCTTTCCCCTCTGAATACTCTGAATCATTTTTAAAGCCCAATGAATAAAGCAAACAGGCTACCATCCTTAGAGATGGCACCACGGCTCTCTGGAAGAAGGCATTGATCATAAAGACATCACTGCTTGATGGGACAAAAGTCAATAGATTACTGGGGATTGGCACAAGCCTAAATAGGCTTAACTCCTAAAAGGCAAACTGGCTTGGACAAAGATCCTTCAGAATTCTATAGTGACTCCTGTGTAGCCTTTTTCCTCTTCCTCTCCTGTACCCCTGTCACCTGACCCCCACTCCCCCATAATAAGGTTCAGTCCTTCTCTTCCTCTTCCACTGTCAAGGGACTCGTCTCTGAAAGACTGACACTTCCTATGCTTCCTTAACTGAATTATTCATCTTTGCTGTATGGGCATGACAAGACTTCTCATTACTTCTCATTTGAAGCCCTGGATGGGAGTGACCTACCCTGCTCAGCACCCACATCTAGTCAGAGAAAGCCAAGGAAAAGAAGAGGTGCAGCGGCAGGGGTGGGAGGTTTCACCGAAGGGCCTGTTCGAAAAGGAGTCCCTGAGACCCAAGTGGCAGGAGGGTGATGGGACATATGGAGGCTCTTCACTTCAGGGTGACCACGGTGCTGGTCAGCTGTGTCATCCTTCTCAAAAGCTTTGGACAAACACAGAAGGCCTGATCCTGCATGCCCTAGAACCTTCCAGTGCTGAGCAAAGAAAATCCAGTCATGGCATTGAGGAGACCTCAGCCTCTGTCTAGGCCACTGAGACTGCTTGACTGTTTAAAGTGGACAAGTTATTCCTGTTGTACCTGGAAGGATAAGGGCCACGGGGAGGGGAGAGCAGAGTGTGGAAGCGGAGACCTCATTTCTGGTTGCAGCTCTGGCATTAGCCTGCTGTGTGACCCTGGGCACAGCACTTGGCTTCTCTGTGTCTGAGTCTTCACTGGTACAAGGGAGGCAACAATTCAGGGCGTGGGCTCTGGAGCCATGCTGTTTGGGTTCATATCCCAGTTCTACCCCTCTGGGTAAATGACCATGAAAAACGTTTGGCCCCTCGAAGCCTCGGTCCCCCCCTCCATAAACTAGGGACGACAACAGTACCCACCTCAAAAGACTGCTGCTAGCACATGGACCGCAGGCAGCATGTGGCCTTAATAAGTATTCCATAAATGGTAGCTATTTGCCTCTCATCAGAGATCCTCATCCCCCAGAGTTTGAGCTGTTGAACAGTGGTCACCTTTCAGGTCTGTCACTTGTCCCAGTGTTTGAGTCACTGGGATCTGGCTTTTCATTCCGGAGGGAGCCTGCCATTCTGGTGATGAGAAGATGTGGTGTGCAGGTTGCCTGAGCCAGCTCCTCAGAATACATGCAGATCAATGCATATCGCATGTGATTTTGTGTGGATGCACATGTGGCCTTCCTCATCTTCAAAGCCCCCTTGGGAAGGCTGCCATGGAGACCAATGCTCCTGGGCTCCCAAGACCACCTGCCCACAGCTCTGCATATGGCAGGGGAAGGGCTGTTGAGGAGGAAAAATAAATTTCCCTCTACTCTTCTAGGTTCTTGGCTGAGACCCCCTGTAAAGGAGAAAAACAAACAGAAGTTTAATTACATACCTCCTGTAAATTTGGGAGAGACCCAGGAAAACGGAGCAATCCCCCCAAATGGCCCAAGCCGCCACTTTAAATGTCATCTCCAGTCAGAGACAAAAGAAGATGTTGTGGTGGGGGGCCGTTACGGGAGGTTACCAGGCAAAACACAGTGAACAGGGGGAAGGCTGTTATGCAGACCTAAATCCTTGCCTTCTCCATTCATAAGAGTTTCTAGAGGTCTAGTCATCCTTCTCTTCCTGGGACAGAGAGGGAGACACCCTTATCCATGGAGGTTCCCTTTATAAATCTAAACGTCTCACAACAGAGTAACTTCACTCAGTTTTCAGACCTTTTCCTATGTCGGCTGTATCTTAAAAATAATCAGCCTGAAATAATCCTTATGCTTAAAAGGCATATTTTAGAGTGGCAAATTCTGCTCCCCTTCAGTGCCCACACCCAGAGAGCCAGAGTTGGGGTAGGTCAGGGTCAGAGGACAAGAAGGCAGCAAATCCCAGGGGCTCCCCGCCCACCCCCAGGGTACCCAGCCGACCAGCTGGAAATGTGCCACTTCCACTGGCCTCTTACCCCAGACCTGGCTGGCTTGACTTCTGCTTACTTTACATGTGGGGAGTGACCTAGGATTCTGCCGAAAGGGGAAGCTTCGAAGAAGAGACCCACTTTGTCACCTTTCAAGCCCGTTAATGGTGTTGCGAACAACCTTGCCAACAGAAGAGCTAGGACTGGCCCCGTGGAGGATTGCCATTCAGCGTTGTCGTCCAAGTTGGAGCTGCCACCAGTGTCTCCCCGTCCATTCTTTGATTTATTCATTCGTGCATTCGTTCCAAAATATTGAGCTGCCATTTATCCTGTGGTTGGCCCTGCACTAGGAGCTGTAGGATGCTCAGCAATGAGAAAAACAGCACAGGCCTGGACCTTGGCAGCTTACAGTCTAGTAGGGAAGGGGTGGAGGCATTTATGAAGAACCACACATATGCATGTGAGATCCCCTATAAAAGAAGAAAATCAAAAGTAGGATGTTGTGAGCGCCTCTAAGACGGTGTAGGAGGCCAGGAAAGAATGCTAAGGAGATGTCTAGGCCCGACCCTGAGGAAGAGAAGGCACCACGGAAAGAGTGCAAGGAGGTGGGTGCAGGAGGCTGAGGTGTGTCCCCACCCACAGGCCAGGACATTTCCAATCCCATTTTCCTCGACAGAGTCAGGCTCTCTGAGCTCTGGACACCTGTTGCCTTTCACTTGTCAAATAAACCCTATGACTGCTGCCACCTGGGCTTTTCAGCATCCAGCCCTCAGGCCACATGTATCAGAGTCGGCTAGAAAGCTAGATAAAATGTGGGTGCCTGGGTCTCACCGCACCCCTGCCCAGCGATTTGGATTAAGCAAGCTGGGGTGGGGCTCGAGAATTCACGCTTTTAACAAGGTCCCCTGTTCGTTCTGCTATCAGTGGTCTGCTGCTTATGGACCATTCTTGGAAAGCACTGGCAGGAGGATAAAGTCTAAATGCTTTGGCATAATTGTGATAGTCACTGGTCACATGCCTCTACACTGCTCATCCCCACTCTCTCCACAATCTCATACTCCACATCACTGGAGCAATCATTCTGTAACACAAACTTGAGCTTCCACCCCTTTGCTGAAACCCTTCTTGTATTGCCTGTTACTTCCAAAATACATCACATTCCTTAGTAGGGATTAAATAGCTCATTGTGCTTTTAGTTCTGCCTCAACTACTGCTTCTTCTGTTTCCCATTTACCCACTTTATCTCCACACTTTGATTAATGCCTGGTGCAGGGTAAAGAATGGACACATATTTATATATTACTGTGAAAATAAGGGCCTTGAACATGTCATATTTCACTGAGGAACCAGGAGGTATTTCAAGTAACAAAAATAATATCTATGAGAGATAGAGTTATCTTCAAATATTGCAAGGTCTGTATCATGTGAAACGTGTTCTGAACGGCCCTAGGACCAATCAGTGGAAGTCATAAGAGGTCGGGATTTGACTCCATATAAAGAAGTGTGTGCCATTTTTGCAAAGATATAATCACCTGCATTGAAAAACGGTAAGTTTCCTGTCACCTGCATATTCTAGCACTGATTCTGTGACCATGTGGCAGGCCTTTGGTGAAAGTACTCAAACATCGGGTGGAAGTTAGAAGAAATAACCTACCATTCTTTTATTTAAATATACATATTTAAAATTTTTCCATTACAGTTGGCATACAATATATTAATTTCATGTGTATCACATGGTGTTCAGATATTTATGTAACTTATGAAGTGATCACCCTGATAAATCCAGTATCCAAATGACACCATACATAGTTATTACAATATTATTGACTACATTCCTTATGCTATATTTACATCCCCCTGACTATTTTGTAATGACCAATTTGTACTTCTTAATCCTTTCTCCTTTTTCACTCACCTTTCAAGCCCCCTCCCATCTGGCGACTATCAAAAAATGTTCCCTGTATCTATGAGTTTGTTTCTGTTTGGTTTGTTTATTGTGTTCTTTAGATTCCACACATAAGTGAAATCGTATGACATTTGCCTTTCTCTGTCTGACTGACTCCACCAAGTACAATACCCTCTAGGTCCATCCATGCTGGCGCAGATGGCAAGATTTCATTGCTATATATTTATTATTTTTATGGCTGAGTAATATTTCATTGTATATATGTGCCACCTCTTCTTTTTTTAAATTTAATTTTATTATTAGTTTCAAGAATACAGTACATTGCTTAGACATTTATATAGTTTATAAAACAATCCCCCTAATCGCTCTTTCTCTCCACTGGCTCTCCACGTAACCATTGCATTAATGCTAACTACATTCCCTGTGCCGTGCTCCCGATCCTTGTGACCATCTATCAACTAGTAGTTTGTACTTCTTTAACCCTTCACCCCATTCTCCCAGCCCTCCCAACCCCCTTCCCCTCTGGCCATCACCAGATTGTCCTCTATATTTGTGAGCCCATTTTTGATTAATTTGTTCTTTTTGTTCCTTAGATTCCACGTATATGAGAAATCATATGGTATTTATCTTTCTCTGACTTATTTCACTCAGCATAATAACCTCTAGGTCCATCCAAGTGTTGCAAATGGTAGGATTTAATTTTTTTAATGGCTGAGTATAAAATATCCATCGTGTATATGAACCATAACTTCTTTATCCAATTGTCTGTTGATGGGCATTTAGGTTGCTTCCATATCTTGGCTATTGTCAATTGTACTGCCATGAATATTGGGGTGCATAGATCTATACGAATTATTGTTTTGGTTTTCTTTGGATAAATACCCAGAAGTGCAATTGCTGGGTCAAAAGGTATTTGTTAATGGAACTTGGGGAATCTCTTTATGTACTATAGCGTGGAGAAGATGACTTGGTGGTAAAACCAAGCCATGAAATTATGGTCCATGTTTATGAGCCTTGGTTAAATAGCAATTTTTCTAAAGAGCTTTCTATGGCTCCTGAATGTGATATTTTTCATGTCACACTCTGAAGAGTGTGGGTTCTCTTCATCTTGGACTTTGTGAGTGGGGTTTTTCATAGGTTTACCAACTGTCCCAGTTTGTCTGGGACTCTATTGTATAATAATAGTTCCACATCCCAGGAAATTCCTCAGTGTTGGCAAACTAGGATGATTGGTCATCTTAGCTTCTTAATGAAATGTCCACCTAGGTTCACCTTGAAAAGGGGGCACTAAATGTCCCCCCACCTCATATCCTCTGGACAAAGTGTTCCTTACCTGCTCATCTATCTGGAAAGAGTTGACCAGAGTACTCTCTCCAGCTCCTCAGTATGCCTCCTCTCTCCTTGTTCTTTTCTGGACAGGTATCCTATAATAAAGGAGTGCTGACAATAAAACAACAGGTCCCACAGTGTAACCAAAGTGCTGGAGATGGAAATGCCAAAGCTTCACTGAGGGCTAAGCTCTTCACTTAGAAACTAGAGCAGAAAGTGTCAGCAGCCAGATTCACAGGGTAATAGAATAGAAGACATATAGCATTACCATGGCAACCAGACTCCAAAGGCCCCCAGCACCTGCTCCTTTCTACATAAGATTTCCCCAAAGAGGGATATTTCTTACTTCTTTGTTTTTCTTTTCAATAAAGATGTTAATTTTATTTCCCCTCATTTGTGCTTAATGTTCCAGTAGCAGTTTAGTTTCTCCTCAGCTCTCCAGCCCCTCCCAAACCTTTTTGTTCTCCCAAACCTTTTCTTCTCCTGTCTCCCCATTCTTCCTTTCCATTCTGTCTATCTCCTCTGCTTATCTTGTCTATCCCTACAACTTCTGCCCCCCTTCCCCGGAGCAATATTTTTAAGCATCTCTCTTCTCCCTGAGTTAAGCCCTCAGTTTGGATGTTTCTTTAACTGCAATTCTATCAACCTAGTAAGTGTTGGTCTTTACTCTGGGTGAGCATTATGTGGTATTCCCTCCAAAGCCTACATCCTCTGTTCTAGTACTCCCAGCTGGGGGACACAGTGCACTAAAACCACTTCAGCCCACAGAGCAGGTAAAGGGAAATAAGGTGCTCCAGTTCCGAGAATAATGATAGTTTGTTGGGTGCTGATTATGTGGATCTCCCTACACTAAAACTTTATGTCTATTATCACATTTAATCTTTATGAGAACCCTGATGGCACAGGTCTTATTTATCATCTCACTTAACAGGTGGGGAAACAGATGCTTAGACTGGTTAAGCCACTTGTAAAAGTTCACACAAATACTAAGTGGTAGAGCAAAGATTTGAAGCCAAATTGTCTAGCACCAAAGCCTGCCCCTTTCATGACTACTTTCAGAAGAGGTTTTGGGAGGAAGATCCTGTCCTATTCATTAAATGGAAATGGGTTCTAAGCAAGCCTTTTAATCAGCTTTATTTGAAGGGGGTATGGTCAATAAATAAAAAGGTCTTGGACAACCAACACATGTCTTTCTGCTTAGGTCCATGGGAACATTGTAGCAGAAAGAGGAGCACTAGAGTTGAGGAGTGTTCGCTGTGATCCAGTTTGTTCTCAGTTGACTAGAGCCGCGAGTTGCGGGGATAGACTACCTAGCTTTGTCTCCTGACTTCATAGCCAACTTGTTTGACCTTTGGAGGAAAAGACCTATTTCATGGCAAAACTCTGTGGAATTCAGGCTGGATAACTGTGCTTTCCTGCAAAAGCCTCCAGAGTGGCCTTTGAGTCCTAGAAAAACAAGTGTGTAGAGATTTGAGTAGGTACAGAGCTGTGAAAAGGACAGAATCTGAATATGGAATTGTACTTGATACAGGCATCTAAACATTTCCTGGACACTACCTACAAAAAGAAGCCTAGTTCCATCTCTGCTTCAGTCTTATTAGTTGGCTTGATTTTCACCAACTCGTAAACATAATATAGTTATGTTTGGGAAAGTGAAGGCAGAATGAGAGTTGAGGTACAGGATGTGAGGCAGAATAGACAGAGATAAAAATGTTACAGGTTTTCATTTTCCCATCTATAAAATGGATCTAGAAAAGATCAATAACATCAGATCCAATTGAAACTGGAGTTAAAATAAAGATACTGAAATGTATCAAATAATAGTTATGAGTCCCACCAACTTGGAACAAAGAATCTCTAAATCTGACCGTTGGAAGCATTGAATGCTGAAACTTCTCTTCCACAGTAACTAGAACTCCTTTCCAAGAGAATCCTCAGAATAAAGGGATGAGAAGGGCCCTTTGGTGTTATTAGTCTCTGGTGGACTCAGTTCTACCCCAGGATTCAATCAATGTAATTAACATGAGCTAAGACTCCCCAGGCACTGGCCTTCTTAACGCTAATTAACATCTTCCCCAGGATTTGGTCTCTAGTCTGAGGCATACTCCTTAGTTTAGTTTTCTCTAGGAATCTTCTGACTGCTGTTGGTTGCCACTTGATCTTGAATGGAATCTCAGCAAACTTTTTGCCAGAATCTGAGCTATCAAAAAAGAGCCACTTCAAATTACCATTCTCTAGCAGCTCAGGATGAGCTGAGCTCCCCTGCCCATGATTCCAATTTCCTCCTGTGTACTTCCTTGAGGTGTGAAAAAATGTTCATACTTACTCACTGAACCTTTTAAATGGTCCTCTTCTTCTCCATTGAACTTTTTCATAGGCCTGGTTCTATATATTGAAGATAATTTGTTCCCCTAAGTGTTTTTGCTGAAGGTGATGCAACTGAGCAGACTTCCCTGGCTCTGTGCCACTGCTTGCCTGAAACTGTCAAGACCTCGGCATCCTATTTGTCTCCCCTAAAACTGGACCATAATTGAGGCTGGTTGTATTAGGGTTGCAATTGTGAAACAGCACCTGCCTTTGACTCAGCAGTGGGCACACTGCTATGGAAAGTGAGGGGATTATAGACCACATGGGATATAATGCATGGTAGAAAGCAATGTGAAGGTTACAGAAAGAAACTGACAATGAGTGGGCAAGAAAAGAAGTCAGAGTTCTCAAAGCAAAACTTTCAATGTCAAACGATAATGTTGCTGACAGTCGCAGAAGTGGGTGGCAGCAAAAGCTGGTGTGTATGATCTGCGAAGGTTTAGAGTAGCTTGTTGTCTGATTAGCATCTCTGGTGACTCTTTGGAAGCACCTGTCATTGATTAGAATCTGTTGCTGTGGGCCATATGCGGCATAACTTTGCAAAATGAATTAACTCACTCTGTACAAAAAGAAGTGATTCAATGTGGAAGCTTACCTAAGGATTCCGATTTTTTACATAAGTGACTGTGGCTAAAAGGGCTTCATTAATTCAGTACATGTAGAAGCTACAGCCACAAATCAAAGGACAAGATCCACTTGCACTCAAGATTAAAAGGCCTACTCATCACACCCCAAATTCATCACACTCCACAGCCACACTCAGATACTAATTGCTGGCAGCAGGGGCATGATTTTCAGATTATCAGGGAGAGCTCTGTATGTGTGTGTTTGTCTGTATGCACTCAGGTGTGTTTACTCAGATGGTGAACACTACAGTAGTGCAAGATTAAACTAGTGTATCTCTCATGTTAAATTTCTAATTCTTGTCATATAAAAATTGCTGATTATTTAACTATAACTATATGATTGGTAACTTTAATGCAAATTCAGCTTTCTATGTAGTCACCAACTAACTTTTTCTTACTTTAGTGTCCAATGTCCTATTGCAGCATTGAATTTATTCATGATAAACAGAAAAAAAAAGACAGAGGGAAAGGCAAAGACAGAAGAGAGGGAGGGAGGGAGGAGAAGGGAGAAGGGGAGAAGAGAGAATTCAAAAAAATTGGAGACCACTTAAAGAAGCACCACAGCATGAATGCTGAGTGCTGTTAATCCTCCTAACTCTCCTAGTGAGGAAGGTGCTTATTAGCAGTCACAAATATGCATGCACTACCAGAGATATCACGGGGCTTGAACATGTGTATTCTGTTTAGGGTTGGATTATTGGAGGATAAGCTTCTTGGAAGGGTGTCTAGCAAGAGATGACCTGTGTGGTGTGACTCACAGACAGATTCTGGGATTGGTGGAAATGAAAATCATTTCTGCCTGCTAAAAAATAGTGTCTTTTTTTTCTAAGCCATGTAATAAATGCCCAATTCAAATATTCTGAGAGGTACTGAGGCCCTGTACCACTGTTGATGACCATGCAGAATCTTCTTGGAGAAAGAATTACAATTGATCCTTAAACAACAAGGATTTGAACTGTGCGGGTCCACTTATACATGTATTTTTTTTTCAATAAATGTGTACAGTACTGTAAATGTGTTTTCTTTTTCTTATGTTTGTCTTAATAACATTTTTTCTATAGTTTGCTTTATTGTAAGAATACAGTATATAACACATAAAATATGAAATATGAGTATGTTATGATAACATGGTATGTGTATGACTTTTCATGTTATTAGTGAGGCTTTGGGTCAAAAATAAGCTATTAGTAGTTAAGTTTGAGGGGAGACAAAAATTATATGCAGATTTTTGACTGTGGGATTTCAGTGCCCTTCACCCCCACATTGCTCAAGTTTCAACTGTACTTTACTACCCCACTAGAGTATAAGCTACATGAAGGATGAACTTCATCTGTTTTGTTCACTGTTATATCTCCAGCACCTAGAATATTTGGTGTCTGATTTGCACTCAATAAATATTTGTCGATTTCATGTATGAATTAATGGGAAAGTTATCCATTCCACACAGTAAATATTTATTCACCTTTCCAAATTCTGTTGCTTTTATGTTATGTAAAGTCTTCACACTTACACAGCATAGATGATCACAATCCATAAATAAGTGAAATAAGATATTCATGAGCATGATCAGAAGCAAAAAAAAAAAAAACAATTTACTTTTGAAGAGAGGAATGATATGGTCCTATTGTCTCTGAAAAAGAATGTTTCAGAGTTATGAGAGCCAAGAGATAAGGAGTGTCAATGCAAACTCTGTGGGAACCTTAATAACTCTCCTGTACACCTAAATGAATTACTCTAAAGTGACTGATGGGATGAGTAATGATTCTGAGGGTCCAGCAGGGGAGAAATGGCATATACCTGGGTGCTAGTCAATATACCTTCCCTGGTTGGAGCTAAATCTTTCTGTTGTCCTCTGGACACTAAACAGAGAGTCCAGCAACAGAGACAGGATCGGTGCTCACTAGTGCTATCATGGTGCTGATACCTGGTTTGTCTTTGAGGACTGGGGAGGAGTTCAATTAACTTCTCCATGGGCTCCCCCCAAGTTTAGGTACCCAGGCTTTGTCTGCAAAATTCATGTCTTAAGAGAGCACTGAACATGTCTAACACATCTATCATTTTTTCTTCTTCCTTCCTCAAGTTAAGTTGAGGACTGTGAAACTCCTACTGTTGTGATGCGATTAAATCTGAGACCCACGGAGCCAATTGAGATTAATTATGAGTCTTTATTAGAGAGAATAATATGAGAATCAGCCCCGAGCTTCTAGAGAAGGCAGCTTATAAAGCCTAAAACCACATCAAATAAGCAAGCAGGTTTACAGAAGCAGAAGTTAGCCATCTTTGCACAGGACATCTCCTAGAACTATACCTTAGTTATACATTAAGCAGATTATAGAAGCAGAAGTTGGCTGTTATCGTCTGGTGCAAAATGTTGTTTTGGGGGGACTCTTAAATCTTATAGCAAACAGGGCCTGGTAGCCAGTTCTGTTATCTGCATCCTGGAAGTGATGTTGTTTGCTTTTTTTTTTCTTTCTTGGGAGCTGGCACTTAAAGATATCACTACTCACTGTCTTGCCCTAGTGACTAATTTACTGGAGAAATTTTCACTCTTACACTACGGCCACTACAACCTGTACACACTATGCATGCACACTATGAGTCTGAAGGGTGAAAAGGCTTCCTGCCTCTGCCAGCATCACTCTCTCAGCACCAGAGATCGAGCCTTCACTTTCGAGTAAACTGTCACATCCTTGGAAGTTGAAAATGACCCTGAAAAGAAAAACACACATAGCAAAAAGATGCAGCCTTTCTCTTTTGAGATTCAACTAAAATTCCCTGGTCTTCTTCAGTAGATTTTTAAAAAAGGTATCTGTCTTTTATTTCACACAGACTCACACACACACACACACACACACACACACACACACAGAACTTCTTACCCCAACGCTTCTGAAAAGTAGCTAATGCTCTGGGAATTTTCTCAAACTTCCTCTTCGAGGTACCCCCTCAGATTGCTTTCTACTTCAATAAGTGGGATAGGCAATATGGAGCATCTAGGAAGGTATACCAAATGATTCTTAAACTTGGACCCCAAAATTAAGCCCTAGAAGTCACTGAATTCACCAGATAATACCATCCCAACACAGACACCACTCCTCAGATTGAGGTTTCAGGAAACTTGCTTGTCAAGAGGGTGCAATTGCAACTTGCCTTACATAGGGCTAAACTGTGACACACTTTTTCCTGGAATGAAACATTTATGAAAATGTGCTTAATCCATTTTTAGCAGCTCCATAGATTTTTTTCAGTATAAGATAGTATCTTTCACCCTGAAAAAAAAAAAACCTTTTTTTATTGTGGTAGCTTCTACATAACCTCAACACTGCCAGTCCTTGGACCAATGTGACAACCAATTAATTGCAAAACAGGAAATGTATGAAATACGTTTTTGTGAATGAAGATTCATATACACCATAATTTGATAATAAAAAGAAAAAAAAAGGTGTGGGGCAAGGCTGGACACAACTTTATACCCTTCTCAGACCAGAAAATACTGAGGTCATCATGAGAGAGTAAAGCTTTTTGTTGGTACAGGGGACTCTTGAATAGGCATCTTTCCTGCTGCTCATCAACTCCTAGGAGCAACCTGCTGAATTCTTTGCTTCTCTTTCCTCCTTTCTTCTCCTAAAGATTCCACTTCCAGCAGTCTAGAAAAGCCAGACATTTGGTCAATAAGACAGCCTCTCATCAGAAGGGATCTTTCTTCCCAGTAAGCTGATACTGCTCTGCTCTCAGCATTCAAGGATCCCCCTGGGCACACAGAAGGTGACGCCAAAAAATGTACCCATCCCCAGGGGCCTATGTCTTCCATTAGCCAAGAATTCCAAATGACTGAGTGTGGTGCTACAGGCCTACAGGACAGGGAAAGGAAAACCGCTTCCTCATTTCTCCTTATTACCATTACCTCATGCTGGCCCTCTCTCTGTGTGTCAAACTTCTCATTCTTGTTTTACAGAGAAAGATGCAGAGGCACAGTTAAAAGCATCTCTGGATGCATCTTTTGAAGCACCTTGAACCTTAGCCTAAGTACAATAGGGAACAGTTGAGGCAGCATAAGTGACATGATTCTGTTTGTAAAAAAAGAGTGAGTTGAAAAGAGAAGACAAGTATCTCCCAAACCACCCATCCCCACCTGCCCTTAGTTACTTAGCCTGGAGTCCTGACCTGGGAAATTTAGTTAAGGCCTGGTTCCTGCCTTTGGATTAAGGATTGTGTTGCTAACAGAAAACAAGGAAGGAATGAGAGGAGATAAAAAGACTGCTAAAGATGTTTTTAGGAAAACTAGTGCTTTGTATTTATTGGCCATATAAACATCATTTGAGGCTTGTAATGCTTCCAGTTTAAATTCAAGTCCCCCATCAACATTTCAGCATGTATTCTTTAAAATTATCTTCTTTCCCTTTCATTTGTGGTTTAAAAAATTCCTCTTCTTTAATAATTACACAGACACAAGAGAGATGTAGCACAAGTTCCACCCATCACTGCCTTGCCTCATTAATCACTCTATGTATCCAATGGGCTCCAGCTGAGGGACTTGCAATCCCCACAAATCCCTCTCTGGTGAGGCTGGAAGGCTGTGGGCAACTCTGGGATTGACCTCTATAAAGTGCCATGGACATGTGCCCCCAGCACACACTCAGAACTCAGCAGAGGGGTTGTGTGAGTTTCCACTGAAGAAGGAATGAAAACCCTTGGCTTCTCACTGTCATGATTTAGGAGAGAGTGAGACCATGGAGATGATGAGAGGTTGAGAGAAAAATAGGAAATGGCGAGAAAGTGAGGGCAAAAGAAGAGAAGGAGACAGACATAGATGAGACACAAAGGAGAAGCAGGGAGGGAAATGGAGATGGAGAGAAGATAGGTGAAGGAAAGCTTCAGGGAGAGAGGGAGGCAGAGAATAGAGCAAAGAGAGAAAAGGGAGGGCTTCTTGGGGAAGTCCCAGAACAGTTTTGATGATGCATGGGCAAGTTTGGAGAAGGGTCCAGCAGGAGATGCTGTAAGCAAATAAGCAGAGGCAAGAGAGGAAATGGCACCCTCCCTGCCTTTCTCCTCTGTCCAGGGCTGCTGGCCCCCTTGACTCCTCTGAAGCTTGCAAAAGCCTGCTGTGTGCCAGGCCTGCCCTGACAGGAAAACCTATTGTTTCCCCATAGCTGAGGAGGCTGGAGAAAGGGTTTTGGAGAAAGGATTCAAGAGCTACAAAGGGCCAGCCAGGCTTACCAGAGACAACCTGAGGGAGGGAAGCAGAAAGGAAAAAGGATGCACATCTGCAAGGATGAAGGAGCTGAGGCAGACAGCCAGACAGAGACTGACAGGCAAGCAGATCACATATGAAGAGGAATCCGAGGTTCCTCTATATCCTCCATCCCCTGTGCCTCCATCCAGAGGGTTGAGGAAAATCCACCCTTGCCTTTGGCCTCCTCTACCTCACCTCCTCTCAGACCTGAAATTATCAGCTTGAGAATACCCAGTGCCTCCTCTCAGGTCTTTTTACGACTTATAAAAATCATTAGGACTTTACAGTTCATCCCTGGCTTGGCCCTGGGTTAAAAGGGAAGCTGCTGGGGGAGCAGAGAACAGAGCATCCTGCATGCACTCCAGCTGGAGAACTATAAGCTGGGCAGAACACCTTGGGCCCTCTCCAGGTGGCAGCGGCAGTCCCAGCCCTTCTCCAGCACAGTATGCACTCCAACCCCCATTCCAGCTGCTGGCGACTGTGCCTTTAAATTGCTGCTTTCAGAGGGTGCATCTGGGGGGAGGCAGGAGGGAGGGAAACGTCTTCCTACCAGTCTCCCTTCCCCCTCCCCTCCAAGACTCTCCAGGGTTTAGAGAGTGATTGCTGCCCAAAGAGAATCTCTTCCAGCTCTGGCTGGCAAGCTGAGGCCCTCCGGAGCCCAGGCGAGCCAGAGCAGGAGCCAGTAGGGTTATCGGTGTCAGGATCATTTCCAAGGGGAAGCGTTCTAGCTCCTGACTGATAATAGCGGGGCAGAGGAGAAGAGAGCAGAGAAGAAAGAGAGCGCTCACAACTCCTAACCCAGCCTTGCAGGCTCCTTGTGAGCTGACCTAGTTGGAGGAAGGCTCAGTACTTTCAACGGTCCCTGCAGGATATCCCCTCTCACCTTGGCAGCCAGGTTGAGAAAAGGCTTCAGGGTCCCTACGAAATGACAACTCGCCTTCTTGCAATCCTCTCCTTCCTTCTCCTCTGGACCCTGCCAGGGCAGATCTTCCTCAGGTGAGCTAAGTGGGGGCGAGAAGGATGTGCATGCAAACTCTGGTGGGGGGGCACAACAGAGGTGTCTGGAACAGTTTCCTCTAAGTTTGCAAAAAGCCTACAGTCTAGAAAGCTCCAGGGGCAGACACACCTCTCCCCAGTCAGGACCCAGGAGCCTCTCATGAAGTTTTTCAGGGCTCTGGAGCTTGTGGGAAGCCTTCTGCATGGATGAGAGATTTCCGGGCCTGGAGAGGGCTAGGTACCTGAGCCCCAGAATAAAGGCCATCTGCCAGCCATCCAACCCTATCTCCCTACCAGCTTGGCCACACACTGCTGAGATCCCCCAAAATGACACCAACATTTGCCAGCTACCCACCCAAGAGGCTTCAAGTAGCCAGGATGTTTGCCCAAAACCATATAAAAATGAATCTGGGCTGACCATACCTCGGCCTTCTGCAGTCACCTTGCCTGTGTGCACATGGCTGTTGGCTGTCCCCGGAGGAGTGCTAAATGGCAGTCATTTCCTGGCCTCATGAGCAAGACATGCTCCCTATAAATGTCCCCTAACTCATTCCCACTTTCTCACTAGGCCAGGAGGCAGTCTAGGTGGACAGGGTGAGCTGAGGAAGAAAGATGGCTGTGGATTGGGCTGAACTGGTCGTAGGAAGAGTACCTCTCAGAGTGGAGGAGGGGCAAAGGCAACCACAGTATCCTCTTCCTCTTAATTCAAGAACACCAGGAGATGATTTGCCTCTGAGGAGCCTCCTGCCTCACCGCTTGCAAACACATTGGTTGACAGGCAGGGATGCAATGTATGTGAGGCCGGAAACTTCTGAAGAGTGAAAAGGAGCCCAAAGTAGAATGGCAGCTCAGCTGCCTCCAGGCCCAAGCTTCAGCAGCAGCATTCCCACTTGAGCTGTTAAAGCAGGGCAGGCCCTTAGGGAGTCTTGAGTCAAAGTCCATTATTGTACATATATGGAAATTAAAGCCCAGAGAGGGGAAGTGACCTGTCCTATGTCATTCAAGTACCCAGAAGCAGAATCAGAGTTCTCTCCCAGCTCCACTCCAGGGTTTTGCATGAGCAAGGTTTTCAGCTCTGGAACCTCCCAAGTGTGCCAGCATTTAGGACTTTTCCAGGAATGAAAGGGAGGAAGTAGTGGCTATACACAGTGACTCTGGTTTCAGGTCCACAGACAAGGTAACCCCAGAATAGAAGGGCTGCAACAGAGGTTGAGGCCCAAGATAGCTGAGCCCACAGCCTGTGCCAGGGTCCTGGGGATGGGGCTGGAGCTACCAGAAGAAGTGACCTGAGAGTGGGACTGAGGAAAGTAGTAAGGGTCTGGCTGCTCTGCGTGCAGGGCCATGCGGGCTGCCAGCAGGCAGGTGGTTGACAGCCAGCAGCAGCACCTGGTCAGTGTGGATACCCTGTGATGAAGCCATGGACTTCTGCTTGCTCATTCCCACCACTAGCCTTCTTGGGAGTTTCGGTCTCCTTAGGCCACCTTCTCTAGCAGCTTCTGCTTGGAGCCAAGGTGGCTTCTGTGCCAGGTTAAGGACTTCCTCCTACTCTGGGAATTCAAGGAGGTAGGGCTTTAGGAGGTCAGAGTGTGACTTTCTTGACCTTTTCCCACTCTGGTTCCTTGGCAGCCCACCATGGCCTGCTTGCATCATGGTATTGTGGTAGATGAACTTAGTTTTTGAAGTCAATAGCTCTGGGTTCAAATATTGACTTTACAATTTACTAGCTCTATGATCATGAACAAGTCGCTTCACTTTGCTGATTTCCTCTTCATCTATATAATCGGATAGTAGTGGAACTTACTGAGAGGACTGCTGTGGACTGACGTGAGAACTAAACTATATAAAGTAAACAAAGCACTTCGCATGATGCCTTGGCTGTTTTTATTATTCTTTTACTGATGGGTGCAGAGATTTATGGTGAAAGAGGAGCCTGCTGGCTCAAAGGAAAACTTGAATCCAGAAGGATTCAAGTCACCCTGCTGCCAGCCTCGCAGGAACTAGCTTTAACCTCTAAAGCAGTGGTGACTGCAGGAAAAACAGGAGGTGCAGGGTCCAGCCAAGAATCCAACCTGAGCTCAGATTGAGCCCCACCCTTGCACTCAAGGTTTTGCTGAGCTCCTGGTCCCTCCTCTAGCTGTTGGCTGGTAAACAAACAAGCAGGCATGTGGAAGAAGCTTTGCTGCTCTTAGAGGGAAACTTGTCAGGAGAAAATGGAGCTGACCTCTAGGTTAGGCCAAAGCACACTGGCTCTTTCCTTAAAATCAAGCTGTTGGAGGAGGGAAACTGAACTTATCAGCATGGCCACCCTACTGGGAGACTTTCCCATGCTCATAGAGCCTGCTTCCCCACTATTTTGTTGCCAAGGTGAGTTTACCTACCTGCAGCTGCCATAACCCGAACTGTGGTCCAGTTCAAAACATAGCTTCCTGCTGGAGCAAAGGCCAGAAGCCAAGTCTCCCTCTCCAGAAGCTGGGTCCTAGCTCCTGATCAGCTCAGCATGAAGGCCAAGCAATTGAAACCAACTCTCAGAGATGCAATTATCCTCGAGCCCTTCCCATTCTTGGCTAGACCAGATGGGCAAAACTGCCATGGCCACATTATTTCTAGTGAGCCATCACCCTTCTTTGAGTTCATTCAAGGCATCTTCAGAAGGAGAACACTGGATAAGTCCTCAGCCTTGGGTCTGAGTCCTAATCCTGTCACTCACCAGCTCTGAGACATTGGGCAAGTCAGCCCTCTTTTTGGTTATTTTGTTTCTTTTAGATTCCACATTTAAGTGAAATCATGTGATATTTGTCTTTCTCTCACTTATTTGACTTAGCCTAACACCCTCTAGGTCCATCCATATTGTTGCAAATGGCAAGATTTCCTTCTTTTTTGCTGAATAATATTTCATTGTATATATGTATGATTTCTTCTATTCATTCACCTGTTAATGAACACCTAGATTGTTTCCATATCTTAGCTATTATAAATAATGCTGCAGTGAACATAGGGGTGAATATATCTTTTCAAATTAGTGTTTTTTGTTTTCTTCAGATAGAAACCCAGAAGTAGAATTGATGGATTATGTGGTAGTTCTAATTTTAATTTTTTGTGGAACCTTCATACTGTTTTCCATAGTGGCTGTACCAATGCACAATCTCACATGTTACTCCTCCTTTGGAAGCCTCAGTTTTCTCATCTGTAAAATGAGAATAATAGTCTTCACCACCCCACCCCCATCACACTGAGAATGGTGAAGGTAAAAAAAATATATAATAAATGTGAAAGCCATATTTTAAGACTAACTGTTGAGCTGCCATATTTTAAGATTAACTGTTGTGTTGGCTTATGACTGTTCTCCTCATTTTGCAAATGGGCACCCAAAGACCCATTTTCTCCCATCTTCTTGCTTGAGGAGAGACCAGCCTGAGGTGGTTGGGGACAGGGAAAAAAGGGTCTATGATAAAGGCAGAATACAACTGGCCTCAGGCTTTTTATCTCTCCTGTCCAGGGTGGCATTGGCAAAAGAGGAAGTCAAATCTGGGACCAAGGGGTCCCAGCCCATGTCTCCCTCTGATTTCCTGGACAAGCTTATGGGGCGGACATCTGGATATGATGCCAGGATTCGACCCAATTTTAAAGGTAAGAAGCATTTATCTTACAAAACTCTTCCCTCCGCATTCCTCTTTGGAGACACACTGCTGAGCCAGTTCCTATTGTCTGCCCCAAAAATAAGAGGTTGGAAGTACAGGACTAGTTCTTATAGCTCAGAAGAAGCCTCCCCTCCTCATTGCTCACAGACCTGTGTAGCTGGCACTGCCCTCTCCCTGCAGTGCTCTGGCCTCAAGCTCAGAGAAGGTGTCCTGGAACCTGCTCCCAGCCTCCTGGAATGTCCTGCCAATATAGCTGTGCTTTGCTACCCATAGGCGCACCTGTGAATGTGACCTGCAACATCTTCATCAACAGTTTTGGCTCCGTCACCGAGACTACCATGGTAAGGTCTCCCTATTTCCCACTTCCATTCTAAGATGAATGGGAGAAGCCTTCCAAGGAGGAAAATCTTTTCTCCCTCTGCTGTCCTCTCCCAGTTTCATGGCCATGGTTAAAGCCACAGTACGTGTGAAGTGGGTCACTGGGAGGAAAGTTTTTCCCAGCCCAGGGTTTCAGCAAAAGGCAAACTAGCTTAAGCAGCAGACAGTCCAGCCTGAGGATAGCTTGGTGCAGAGCACAGACTTTAGAATCAGAAAACCTGTGTTCAAATTTTGACTCCCCCATCAAATAGCTATGTGACCTTAGGCAGGCTACTTAAATCTCTCTTTGTCTCAGTTTCTTCATCTGTAAAGTGGGGGTCATAACAGCACCCTCCTCACAGAGTGAATGTGATATTTAAGTGAGATGATGCACATAAAGAAAGCACTTGGTAGAGTCTGACACATAGTATTTAATAAATGTCTTTTTCCTTTCCATCT
Source organism: Eonycteris spelaea (assembly GCA_003508835.1). Classification (NCBI taxonomy): domain Eukaryota; kingdom Metazoa; phylum Chordata; class Mammalia; order Chiroptera; family Pteropodidae; genus Eonycteris; species Eonycteris spelaea. Next base: position 22,602 of record PUFA01000438.1, read on the forward strand.
TTGCCATATTAACCCGTCAAGTTCCTTTTCCAGTGGAAAATGCCCATTGCCTCCTGAGATGTGCTCTCAGCATTTCCCTCCTCATGGCCCTCCTGCCCATGTAGGCTTGTTGGGCCCCTGAAATAGCACTGTCTCTTGATGGGTTCATCTCTACACCCTCCAAGGACTACCGGTGAATGTCTTCTTGCGGCAGCAGTGGAATGACCCACGCCTGGCCTACCGAGAATATCCTGATGACTCCCTGGACCTCGATCCTTCCATGCTGGACTCTATATGGAAACCAGACCTGTTCTTTGCCAATGAGAAAGGGGCCAACTTCCATGAGGTGACCACAGACAATAAGTTACTGCGTATCTTCAAGAATGGGAATGTGCTCTACAGCATCAGGTGCACCTGGTGGGCGACCAAGAGAGTTTAGGTTAAGGGGAAGAAGCACGATGGAAGTTGAGGAGTTGGAGGAGGGTCCCCTGTGTTGTGCTAGGCCCCAACAAGCTGATCTCACATCTTTTTTATTGTCCCTGCCAGGCTGACACTCATTTTGTCCTGCCCAATGGACCTCAAGAACTTCCCCATGGACATCCAGACCTGCACAATGCAGCTAGAGAGCTGTAAGTATTCGTAGAGAGTCGTGGAGCAAGGCCTGGGATCCTAGCTATTAACCCATCTCATGATATTTGAGACAGCAAGACAGCATCCCAGAGTGAGAAAAAAACTTTGTCAAGAATATGTCAGTTATTGACACAGATGAGACTAAGAGCCAGGGCTTGCTAACACCCAATCCATGTGTTTTTTCCTCCCCATACTATTTGCTGTCCTGGCTATTCTATGGGGCTGGTGAATGGAAAGCCCTAGCCTTACATACAAATGTGCTTGTGCTGCTTATAGGCCCTGATGGTAGCTTTCAATTTGAGGGACACTTCATCTGACCAAAGATATGTTCCTCTCACAGTGCCTGAAATAATTCCACCTCAACTCCCTCCTCAGTTAAGACATCCAAGATGCCTATAATGATGTCAGAGTTGGCAGGGATGAGGTAGTCTTTGAACCCTGATTCCTCATGAATACAGATAACTTTTGTAGAGAGATAGGCAGTTCTAGGCATGGGACAGTGCTCAAAGTAGCAAGGCCAGCAAAGGGCTAATCTATGGCAGAGATGCCAGTCTGTAGGAGCTGCCCCAAGTGCAAAGAAGCTAAAAGGCAACAAGACTAAACTGTCACCTGTATTCACTCCTTTGCCATCTTCTGGGTGAGGTGAGACTGTGAGATCAGGAGACATTCACTCAGTCCTCAGAGAAGAAGGCTCATCAGGCTATTTCCAGCATATAATAACTTTGATGGCTAGAATGTGTCCTATGTGGTCAGCTCTTTAGACTTCATAAATCATTTTCACGTCCAGGTTCCCATTATCCTCTCACAACTCTAAAAAGTAGGTGGAGCATTTTGCAGAAGGGGAAGTAACTTGCCCAAAGTCACACAGCTACCCAGGGCCAAGGCCTTCTTCTGGACACCTGTGAGTCCTGCTGATTCTGCTCCCATTTCTACCTGACATGTATGAATATGGTCATATATATGGCAGGAACCTTCACAAACTGCTAGCTCTCTGTGAACAACTTGGCATGTTCTGATGTTAGCTCTCAATTTGCCCCAGTTCAGGGCCCTGGCTAAAAGTCTGTGGTGTGCATATTGTTCCATGCATGACTGGCAGGGTATAAATAGCTCTCTCCTCCCTGGGGTGAGGTAGCAAAAGCCCTGGCTCTGAAGCTGCCTTGGCTTGAGACATGTGGTTAGTACACATGCTTACTCCCTTGGGTTTGAGATGTGGCAGGAGGTTCCCAGCTGGGTTCCTTGACATTTTTCCAACATTTTTGACCTACTTTCTAGGTCTGCCAGACTATTTCTTTGGGTCTTTCTAAAGATTGAGAACTAGGTAAGGGAAAAGCCTAGAATCTTTCCAATTTACCCACTTAGTATAGGCCCGTGAGACAGTTGGCTAAGTACCCTCTTCAGAAAGGTTTCCCTTTCTAAGATGAGCATGAAGCTCCTAAAACCCAAGCCTTACTTCTCATCTAGTCTTTCCTGCCAGTTCTAACCATCTCCCTACCCCCACCCATCACCCACACTCTGTAGCTTTCTGCCATCTCTGTTATTTCAGTTGGCTACACCATGAATGACCTCATGTTTGAGTGGCTGGAAGATGCTCCTGCTGTCCAGGTGGCTGAGGGGCTAACTTTGCCCCAGTTTATCTTGCGAGATGAGAAGGATCTAGGCTATTGTACCAAGCACTACAACACAGGTAAAAACCAGGATCTTTACTGGCTTGGACTCACAGGAGGGTCTCCAAATGGGAGGGAAGGGGGCAAGACAGCCAGCCTCTATGTAAGGTCCAATCTGTGCCAGATGTTGTGCTAAGTGCCTTACATGTCTTATCTCTTTATAGTAAGGGTTATCAGTCTCATTTTTCGGAAAAGGAAAAATGAGTTTCTAAGAAGTTAAATCAAAGCCCATGTTCTTATCCCTGTCACATACTGCAGAACAAATGGGCCTGTGCCAGTGAGTGACAGGAGTGTTCCACCTGTATTGGATCTGGCTTTGGGGGGAGGGTAGGGATTCTAAATCCAGGAGTAGTCAATGGCTACACTGAACCAGGAGGGAATAGGCCTTTGGCACTGGCCAGCTTCTTGTCCACATCTTCTACTGTTGCCAAAACAGCCCAGTTCTCTTGAACTGGCTTGTTTCCCCAGATGTGAAACATAGGCCAGGAAGTACAGAGGGGCTGCCTGAGCATCCACCCCTGCTGCTTCCTCATCCCCCTCCCTGGCAATTTGGCTGCAAAGAGCTATGAGCCTGAGATAGAGGCTACAGGATGAAGAGGGGGAGATTGTGGTACCTCCTATGGTATGCTGACATACTTTGGGTGTCTCCCTATGAATTTCTTTGTTTGTGTCTATGGGGATGGGAAAAGTGGGGAAAGGAACAGGCTATTGAATTTAGAAAATGCTGGTGGGACTAGAAATTGGTGTAACCCTTATTAGGAAAAAAAAAACACTTGTCAATTCATATATAGGTCAGAGGTTTCTAAACTTTGATGTGTGTTATATTCTCCTGAGGAGCCTGTTAAAATGTTGATCCCTGAGTTCTACCTCTCCGAGATTCTGATCTGTATTTGAACAACCATCCTGAGAATTCTGATGCAGGTGGTCCAGGTGGCACCGTTTGAGACACTTTACTCTAGAAGCTAAAATATTTTCCCTCCCTGTTGATTCAGTATTTTCTATTCCTTGAAATTTATTATAAGGAAAATCCTAAAATAACATATTGACTTTAGACCCCAAGAAGGTTTCTGGTCACTGTTTGTACTAACAAAAACTTGGAATTGTTCCAAATATCTACCAATAGGGCAGAGATTAAGTAACTTACACAGTACATCTGCTTGGTGAGGTATTACCCAGACTTTTAAAAGGATGCTTGCAAGTTGTTTGTATCAGCATGGGAAAATACAAGTGTAAAAGGTTTAGATTCAAAGTCATGTATACAGATGATTATATTGTGGTAAATGAAACAAATCAAAACGCATAGTTAAAATCCTAAACTGAAATAGTACAAAACGTTTCTAAAGTAGTGTGACACATTGGATAAGAGAAAGAATTTTGGTGTCAGAGCTGAGCTTGAATTCTCGCTCCACCATTTACTAGTTGGGTACCCTTGAGAAACATAATTTGATCTCTTCTGGCCTCAGTACCCTATCTGTAAAGTGGAAAATAATAATTTTAACTGCCTTAAAGAGTTGTTATGGATTTAAATGTGATTAAACTATATAAAGTCAAGGCACTTAGTAGGTGTTTGGTAAATGTTAGCCTGTGAATATTATTATTCCTTCTCTACTTCTCACTTTTTTCTCTACTAAACAAATATGAATTTTATCATGAAAACAAAACTGCTATTACCAAAAAAAGAAAAGAAAAGAAAGGAAGGAAGGAAAGAAGGAAAATATGAATACTTAGCAAAGACATGTCATGGCAAGAAGCCTGGGGTGAGGTGAGGTGGGGTGGACTTAGGGAACAGTAGATCACAGTATCACACCCTGTCATGTCAAAGCCATAATCAGTCATTGATGAAATCACTAGCCTTGAGGAATCAGACAGGTTTTGATAACAGCAAGCCTAGGACAGAATAAAATAACAGTATACACTTCCTCTGCTTTTTGCTTTGGTTATCCTGAGCCTCTACTTCTGGTAGAAGCTCTGAGCCAGGGTTTTTTTTTTAAGCTTCGGAGTATGGGAAGCATTGCACACTAAAGTAAAAATGGGTGTCAGAGGAGGCGGAGCATTGGTACATGTGCCTGGAACCAATGCACTTTTTGTTAGTGGACTAGAATGCTGCTTTCTGATGCTCTATGGGAATCTGCTGGCCACTGTCCAAGCTGGTCTCTGTTGGACATTGTTTCCAGGTGTTTTCTATCTGACTGCTCTCACTTGGTTAAGACACAGGAAGTGTTTATTTCAGTGAATCATTGTTTCTAGAGAGCTTCTGGGGTACCAGCAAGCTCAAGCAAGGCTGCTGAGATTTGAGCAGAGTCTAAGTTTATTGCTTTGTTAATAATGATAACAGTACCAGCTATCTATCTATGTGCCTAATACCTCAAATATATTATGTCATTTAATTCCCACAATAATACAGTGATGGAGTTGATATTTATTACTCTGTTTTACAGGTAAGGAAACTGAAAGTCAAAAAGCTCAGGTGTTTTCATGGACATGGACAATGAACTATTGGTTACCGGGCAGGGGGCGGGGGTGTGCAGTGCAGAGGGGAGGGGGAAGGAGGGAAAAATATTTAATGTTAAAAATTAAAAAAATAATTAAAAAAAAACTTAGGTGTTTTGCCTGGGGTTACATAGCTAGTCAATGGAAGGTTCAGGATTCAAACCCAGGTAATCTGACTCTGGAGCCCTCCTGCTTGTAATCCTCTTGCTGTGCTGTCATGTGGAAGGTCTTCTGCTGGAAACTAAAGTGCTGGGAACAGGAGGTCAAGTCCTTGATGGTGTCTCTGAGAGCTTCCTCAAAACATACATTTGGCATTCCTTGGGGCCATTTTGAAAGGTTCGTTTATTGGCCCAGCTGAGGTACCCAGAGGCTGGCCCTCAGAAATAAGACTGCCTTAGCCCTGCTTCTTGGGCTCAGCTGCAGGCTGGGGACCTGGGGCCTCATACTTCACCTCTCTTCTTGCAGGGAAATTCACCTGCATCGAGGTAAAGTTTCACCTGGAACGGCAGATGGGCTACTATCTGATTCAGATGTATATCCCCAGCCTACTCATCGTCATCCTGTCCTGGGTTTCCTTCTGGATCAACATGGATGCTGCCCCTGCCCGTGTGGGCCTAGGCATCACCACTGTGCTCACTATGACCACTCAGAGCTCTGGCTCCCGGGCCTCTTTGCCTAAGGTGAAGAGATATGCTGGAGAATTTGCTTGCCATAGAGCTCCGCATTTCCCATCTATCCCTTGTTCCTTCACGTTTGCTATTTTCTTTGGATATAAGGTAGAGAAGAGCCATTGAGCAAGAACAAGTGGCCTGCATTCTCTTCTCCCACAACATATTGCTAACAGTGTGGAAGCTGGGGTTGCAGATGCTGTCTAGCTAGGGAATTGGTAGAGATAGTGTCTGACTTACTTTGACTTTCACCAGGAAATACTAGCATGTCCAAGATCAAAAGACTCTTAGTGAGTAGAAAGTACCCTTCCCTCCTGGTACAGTTGTAGACAATACAGCCCAGAGAGACAGAATGACCTCAAGGTCATGTCCCACAAGAAACAAAGAAATACAAAGATGTTAAACCTACACCTGTCTCTTACTATGTCAGAAATTAGGATACTATCACAAAGAGCTCTAAAGACAATATCTGTTCTTTTGGGATGAGAAAATGTTAACGTAGCAAAAGGTAGCAAATAGAAATTAAAGTCAGGGGACTCTGATCTTCTGGAGTCTGGTAATGTTTTGATTATGCAGAGAGATCTGTGCTGGTGGGACTGGGCCAGGTTTTCCCTGCCTTGTCTCTTCATGTAGGGAATTTAAAGTTCACCTCAAAAGCTTTATAGCCAGCAAGGCTTTCAGAAAATCAAGGAGCAAGTCTATTCACTAATTTCATAAATAAATATTCTATGTAACAGTACATAGAATATTTATTACCAGGCACTGTACTTGGGAGAAATCATGGGAAGCAAATGCAACACAGTTCCTTGTTGATCTTATAGTGAACATATTCCTTCTTGCTCTGATTTGATGGGAACCAGGCCCTGTGATCTCTATTCTCCCAGAGCTTATTCCTAAGAAGACATTTACTGGGGACTTAAAAAGAGAGTAATCTGGACATCCATGTTGAATTTATCAATTTGCTATATGAGGGTGAATAGTGGTTAAGGGAAGGGGATTAGACTCAGGCAGATTTTGGGTTAAATCTCAGCCTCATCATTTATGAATGGTGACTTTAGGTAAATTTCTTAACCTCTCATCTCTCTCAATCTCTCTCCTGTAACATGGGAATAAGAATATTAACTCTTCCATAGAGTTATTGCAAGAAATAAATAAAAACAATGTATTAACACAGAACAGTGTTTGGAATATAATAACCATTCAATAAATACTAGCTATTGTTATAATTTTTAGGTATCAAAATAGAAAGAACTGAGTGGGGGATCTAGGGCTAAAGCAGCTGGTGGTGATCCCAATTACTTTTGAGATGCCAGGAAAACTTTGAGGTAGTCTAATGCCTCTATATATAAAGAGTGACAAATTTCAAATTAGGATCAAGTGTCCTAGGGGTAATTGTCAGATATCTTTCCCTATAAATGTGTTTCCTAAAGGAACAGAGGTATTGAGAAGGGACTGTGATGGCCGTGTTGTGGTAGTATAAAGACCAGAGGCAGAAAAGTAGTTCAGACTTAGGAACCCTTTTTTAATTTATTGCTACTGCCACAAAAGGAGATTCTTCTCTAACTCAGGGAGGTATTGCAATTTATGCCTTATTTTTTGCCAAGAGAACTTCCTTTTCCAGTCCCCTACTGTGAGTAAGCACAATCAGTTTGCTCCCAGGAATCACTTAGTTTCCTCATTTGGAAAAAAAATGGACTTCATTGGAGGGTTTGGTTTTGTTTTGCAGCATTTGGTGCCTTCTCACCAGATTTGATGACCTTTTTATGGCCTCATTGGCCAGTAAGCAAAAATATGTAGGCATGCACCCCAAAGTAAATAGTTTCATTGACCAGCCCCATAGAGCAAGGGACTGAATAAGTCAAGGAGCTTTCTGCTCACTCTTGGATTTGTGTAACATTAGATTTGGTGGAACCCCCAAGGGAAGAGGTGGGGCCAGGTCTGGATCTTCTGAAAACTACACTAATCCCACCCCCACTACAACTATAGTGTCCAGGATGAAAGAAACAAAGGCTCACTTTATAAGAGAACTCAGATAGGATAGTCATTCTTTATTATCCCAGGAAATCACTCCTTTGCCATAATGAGACTCCCAAAGGCACTGATCACTGTCTCTTTGGCAGGCTCTTGATCTATACAACTGCAGGTAGCTCAGTGCAGAATAGAAGGGTTAAATGGAAGTTTCTACCAGATTCTTACAGACTAGACCTAAAGTCACAGTAGTCAGAGGAGCTACCCAATTCTCTCGAGATCCTGTCATCTAAAATGGTCCATAGTTCTTGGAATAGGTAGTAGTGAGGAGGGCAAAAAGAGCAAACAAAAGCCAGCAGAAACAAATACATTGCCAAACCATCTATCCACCCATTCATTCATCCATCCACCCATTTATTCATCAAAAAAATATTTACTATTTTACTATTACTACTCAGCTAGGCACTGGGGATTGAACAGTGGACACAATAGAAATAGTCCCTGACATCAAAGAGCTCAGTTGCCTTTGATGGATGCTAAGAAAGTGTAGGTAACCTGGACACATATAGGAGAGACAAACCAACCCATACTAGGATGATTAGGGAAGGCTTCCCCAAGGATATGGCACCCGAAGTGAATATTTAAGTAAAAGTTATTGAGGTAAAAGAAAGAGATAGATTGTCTCCTTGGGAGACCATTGAAATAGTTCACTGTGGCAGGGTCATAGACTGCAAGGGGTGAGGCAAGGCAGAAGCAGTAGGCAGGTGCTACTAAGGTGTCATGTTAAGGGAAGATAGACTATATCATAAGGGTAATAGAAGCCAAAGAAGGATTGGTAGCAGGGAAGTGATATGATTAAATTTATATTTTGAAAACAAAACTCTGGCTGCTGTTTGGAGAACACATTGGAGGTGGCAAGCATAGATGCAGAGAGACCATTTAGGAAACTGTTGCAGTCCTTCAGATGATCTAGGACAGTTATGGATGGATTCCAGAGATATTTAAGAAGTATTATTGACACACTAATCATTAACAACAGTTTCTTCCTGCTGCTTAAAGTGTCTTTTTCTTTTGATGGTCCAAAGCCCTTTATGAACCTCCCTCGTCATTACCCCATTGTCAATCTTTATAGCAGTTACTCGACATTCCTGGGGGCACAGTGGGACTGGGAGATGGTGAATGAAATAGGATGCCCTCTTTGTAGTAGATAGCAAAGTGGAAACACAAAAGGATGCTTAATCGGGGTTGCCCAGCAAACCACCACCACCACCCACCTCAGTGGAGTTGGAGTTGCCCTAAAAGAAATAGAACAGGATTTCTCAACCTTAGCACTGTTTCCATTTTAGGCAAGATAATTTCTTGTTGTTTGTGTGTGATGGTGGGGAGGGGGGATTCCTGTGCATTGTAGGATGTTTAGCATTGTCCCTGGCCTTTACCTACCCGATGTCAGTAGCCACCACCACCCCAAATTGTGCAAAAATGTCTCCAAATATTGCAAAATGCCCTTGGGGGGTCATCCCAGCTTAAGAAGCACGGAGGTGGAAGGTTTATCCAGTGAGACCTGCTCCTTACCTGGAGTCTACAGTACCTTCACTGTCGAACATAGTAGAGGCTGGTTGGTGAAAGAGGTTGTCTATCATCAGTTCTGCTCCTGCTGAGAAGCCCCCTAGGGTGGGCTCAGCAGCTCCAACTATGTAGGGAGCCAATCTAGTTGAGAAGGTGAAAGGACATTATAAACCTGAGTTCTGAACCCTCTCTTGGCCCCACCCAGCCACAACCCTGTTCCAGAAGAGGTGAGTGTTCAATCTGCACAAAAGAAATGAGAGAGAAAAACACTTAAGGGCTGCCAAGGCAAGTAATGAGAGGAGAGCACTAAGGACTGGATGGGTGATGCCAACGGTGCCTTGAAATCAGAGAAGTTTCTAGAGCTGGGGGTGAGGAGTGGGCAGCACTCCCTTAGGATTCTTGCCCTGTTCTGCTCTCCAGTGTGAGAGATGAGGCCCCACCTCACCACTGAGCTCCACTCCTCAGCAGGGCCTCTCACAAAGAACAGCAGGAACAAAACAAAGGGTCAAGGGAAGAATAGGGGTGGAGGAGGGAAAAGAAGGAACTCCTAGTCTGAAATTGAAACTGCAGCCTAAGTAAATGGCAGTGCCACTGAATTGAAAGCCCAGAACCCCACACCCCAAGATTACACCTTTGCACTGGGTAATCATGACTAAGACTTTTCCTCTCTAGGCTATAAGTGTCCTTATATATCTCACATGGGAATAATGAACCTGCCCAATTAGCACCATGACTGTAAGGACCCTAGGAGATAACAGAGAACCAACAAATGCAGCATTCATGTTCGTTGCTGTTATTGAAAGAAAGAACCAGAAGATAAAACTAAAAAGAATAATAAGAAGCAGAATCATAATCAGAAGTACAAAAAGGAGAAAGAAAGGCAAAGAAGTGTAGGGAGGAAAAGCAGACAGAAGTGGAGGGTGGAGAGTGCAGAGAGGTGAAGGATGATGTGCAGCCTAATCTCCTTGACATGGACCCTTAGACAGTGGGACATTATGGAAAGCATCTTCAGGATAAAACTGAAGAAAAACAAGCAGTTGATGTGGGCTGGCAATCCATTGGACAGGTCATGGACCAAGGACTCTAAGAAGGTTGACTACTCTGTTCATGGATGTTGCAGGTGTCTTACGTGAAGGCAATCGACATCTGGATGGCTGTGTGTCTGCTCTTCGTGTTCGCTGCCCTTCTTGAGTATGCTGCTGTCAATTTTGTCTCCCGTCAGCATAAGGAATTCATAAGACTTCGAAGAAGACAGAGGCGCCAACGCATGGTTTGTATAACTAGGGAGGGGCCCACTTCCTTTCTCCCCAGGACTCCTTCCTTTCTACTACTCTCCCACAAATCAAGACCCAACTTAGGGCTGCAAGATCTAGATAGACAACCAGGAACCTTGGATTCTAGCCCCAGGCTGGTCGCAGATAAGCTAAGTACTTTAACTCCTTTGATTCTATTTATCTGTACAAAAGGATATCAGTCCCTGTAGAGCAGTAAAGTAGAATGATTATGAGCATGGGAACAGTGCCTGGCACATAATAAGAACTGAAAAAAAAGTGTTAGTCACTATTAGAACCTTATCAAGTTAGTCAATATGAAATTGCTTTCAGAATTAGTAATGGTCGCTCCTACCCAGGAGAAAGGTACCCCAAGTTGCCATTTACTGATTGGTGGTTAAGAATTCAAGGGTCAGACATTGGTGCTTCTCTAGGGGAGCATTATAAAAGGGTCCCCAAAGCTAAGCTGGAATTGAAAAACTGCCACTTGCCTCTTCTGGCTGTTGGATTTCTTCACCTTGATCTTCATTGGACACATCAGAATTTTTGGGTGTGAGTTGTTGCTTTCTCTCCTCACTCTTTTTTGTTAACCCCATTTCTTCTACAGTAGAGTGATCACCTGGGGAAATTGGGTAGTGATCTGGTTGTCATGACAACAGAAGCAGTTTCCCCCATTGCCCAGACAATAGGTGCTAGGTATGTTGTCATGGCAACAGAGGTGCCTGGGCCGCTCTCACAGAACCAAGTGCCCAATTATGAACAAAACCAAAAGCCTTTGCTGAGCTACATACTAGTCACTTGAACATCAGACAAAGAGCTCTGGTCTGTCTTAAGCTCTGACTCCTTGTTTTCTGCTTAATCTGGAGGTCCTAATGCCAAAGGAGCAAAAACATATGATCTCTGAGGCAGGAGGAGGGGGAGAAAGCAATGATATGAGCTCCCATTAAGGGCTACTCTAGCACTAAGGCTCTTCTCTCCTCCTAACAACCCCACATCCCACCTCAGATGCTCCTGGGGTACTCCTACCATATGTCCTCACTAAAAATATCTCACAAACTACCTCTGAGATTTCATATCCCTTGCTAAGGTCCCTTTCTGCTGAGGGCAGGGCTCCTAGTTTCATTTAGCAGTTTCTAGAAATTTATGAATTTTAAGAGTTTATTTGAACCATCCTACAACATATGCCAGCAAGCGAGATCTCAAATGCTTTGCAGAATAACAGTTACACCATTTCTTTTGTGCACTTGAAATTAAGGCGGGAACACAAGAAAGATTACATGGAGGTGGAGGAAAGCAAGGTAAGGATTGGATTATAGTCTAGTTAACAAGGTTATGTGCTCTCTCAAGGATGGTTATGGCTTATTTTAAAGGTGTATTAACCTAGATGCACAGAAATAATGGACAGGGCTTACTTAAGGCAAAGATAAGACTTTTACTAAAGTAGTATGTCTGGAGCATGACTACCTACCATGACCTACCCAGTTAGGAGTTTATGGTCAGATCACCCTGTGAGGGTACTTTCCATAGTACCCCTTTTTTTTTCATTCACAGATCCCCCTTGTGGTCATAAATCAATCCAAAGGATGCATTGATGACCGACTTTCTGTTCAGATAGTGCGGTCTTACAACACTAGGAAGGCTCATTCTTAAGAAGTCTCAGTATTGTGGTTGTCTTGTTAACCATTGGGGATAGGGCAATACCATAATCATGGGACCCGAGTTGAGGCTGAATTTTTCCCAAAAAATGGAAGGGCAGATAAATGGAAGGCAGTCAGATCTTAGGGCCTTTGTTGAGAAAAAACTCTGGATCATTTTTATCCTATGAACTATCATAATGCAAGTTTTGCCTTCTGTCTCATTTATGTGTTTGGCATCTAGTATAACATTTACATAAGCCATAAAAAGAATATCAACAGTTATCTTATACATGTTTAAGTAATAATAAACAGTTGGACTATAAAGAAAAAAACAAAAAACAAGTATAACTATTATTATGGCTAATATCATTACCAAACAGGTAAAAACAATCAAACATGGATTCTGAGTTCAATATCAATCCATAGAAAAATTTTTAAGAATTTTATTTTTCAATTACAGTTGGCATACAATATTATATTAGTTTCATGTGTACAACATAGTGATTAGACATTTATATTAGACTTAAGAAGTGATCACCCCAATAAATCTAGTCTCCATCTGACACCATAGAAATGTATCAATTCTTGCCCAACTTTAATCCTTTAGTTGGGCCCTGGGAAACACACCCTCTAGTGGAACGATCCATAACTGCATCTCCCTGAGTGGGACCCATTCTTCAAAGAACCTGTAAGCCTTTATCGCTGAGGGTTAGAAAAAATATACAGACTTGACAGAAAGGCATAAGGATGTACCCTTTTCTAAGCTAATTGCCCTTAACCCACCTTTAGCTATGTCAAACCTGCCTGTAGTTACCAAAATCTAATTTTTATAGGAGTTTTGATCTTTATGCCTTCTCAATGCCTATCCTGGAAAAGAAGGGCAGGCTGCCAACCAGTTCCAGAGTCCTTTTGCCAGCTAAATTGCCTGTGTGGGTGTCCCATCAACAGAAGACTGCTGCAGTTACTATAGAGCTACTTCAGGTTAACACTTGTCCCACCACCTCCCTTGCACCTCTCCGACCCCAGCTGCCCATGACCTATCCCTTCCTGGTTATATATAGATTGATCCTGATCTCATAATGGAGTTGGTCCTAACCAGTGCTCAATATGACAAAGTTATAACAGTGGCCTGGACCCTCCCTAGGCTTCTGGACCCTGCCTGAAAGAGGGCTGGGCTTATTATTAATGTAAATAAAACCTGAAAATCAAAACCTGTACCACTAGTCTATGTCCCTTTTCGAGTTTCCTAAAGCCATTGCCCTCCAGTAGAGTGGTAGTGGGGTGGGGATCCTGGAGGTCACTAAGGAAGCTGGAAAAGCTTATGTAGAGTTAATCCATTTCTAGAACCTCTATCTGGGCCCTACTGTTCCAGCTAGAGAATCGACAGTCTTTAGTCTGAGAGGAGCCATTTTATCAATCAAATACTTTGAGAAATGGGAGAAATTTCAGAATACTGCCAAGTCCTCTCACAGGCTTAGTCCCTAAGTGCTGCCTGTCTCTCTCTCTCTCTCCCAGCAGCCCCTCCAGTCTCTTCACTTCAATACCTATCACTCAATACCTATATCTCTTTCTCATCTCAACACCTCACCTCCACACTGTGCATTCCCTCCCCAGCTTGGTTTTGGAATATCGTCCCTCTCTACCTCCCCAGCCCTCCACTCTTAGAGATAGCTGCAACAAAAATGTTCTATTTCGACAGCCATGGAAACCACAATGTGGTGTTTAAGTCCTTATTGTCCCTCCCTCACACACACACATACACACACACACACACACACACACACACACACACTCACTCACTTCAGAATTGGGCCTAAATAGATAATACCCAAATCCAGGACCCCTACCCTTGGATTTCAGGCCACTCATCTTCATTCTCCCAACTACAAATGGTACAATACATTATTAAAAAATCCAAGAATGGCTTACTCTATCAGCCATATTTTCTCTCCTATGTGAGAAAAATTTTCAGCCTGGGAAGTATTTCCAAATAATTCTCTTTAGACTTACTGTGATTGGAGAAAAGGGAAAATAATTAGATCTATAGAAACAGAAACAGCAGTCAGATTCAACTTTTTCTTTTAAAGCTTTTTGCAAACAAATTATTCCGTGCTTATATCCTAGCTGGGGTGGCAGCGGGGCGGGGGGGGGGGCGGGTGTGTGGAGGGAATCCGGATGAGCAATGGAGAACAGGGGATCTGAGGGACCCTAAACTAGAAAGCAAAAAATAAAATCATCTTATTTAACCTTCCCCACCCCATTTTTCAATTACTTGGGAGATATTTTGTTTGTTTCTGGTTCTCCAGAACCAGAAATGGGTCCCACACAATCTCTCAGGTAGGAATACTGTGGAAATAAATTCAAGAACACAGGTGAGGTGAGCAAATGCCTTTGGTGACTGAGGTTATATAAATAACTTTGAGCAGAGAGCTAAGGCTTGCCCCATTATAACTCTGGGTCAAAGCACAGCCATGGTAGTGAATTGCCTCTGACCTACATACATACAGCTCTCTCCACAGAGACTGGCAAAATCAAGAATTAGACAGCAAAACTCTCTGGTGGGCAGACTTAAAAGAGATTTTCCCCTATGCCAAATATGTCACTCTTTCTAGATGCTGAAGGGCATCAGAACATTGCGCACGTATGGGGCAAGGAGTAATTGTTTTTTTTCTGCCAAGCCCTTTGTAACTGTGTACATTCTCTTCTGAGTAGACTCTTCGGTTTGAGACCTTGAGAGGGTGCTGGCTTCATGCGAACAAAGACATTCCCTGTCTTATAACCTGAAGCATGTAACTTATCAAACCATTCATTCATTCAACTGCTAACTACTGGGCACATACTAGATGGCAGAGACTGTATTAGGCACTGAAGATACAGTAGTGAACGATACTTTCCCAAGTTTTACTATGAGTCCACAGGAAGCAGAGAAAGAGATGGGATCTGCTGGCGAATCTCTGGCCTGAGCTTGCCTGCCCCTGATGCCCAGTGACAGGCTAGCCCTTCTAATGATGTCATATCAAGGGTCACTGGGACCCACCAGACAAACATCTCATCTATGAAGCCACTTTTCAATGTGTTACTACAGCTGCAGAGGTCCCGTTATAAGGAATCTATGATGTCCTTCTAACTGCATGACGTGTAAAATCTACTTTACCACAGTTTATGTAAATCCATGTCACACCCATTTGATATGCATACACTTATTCTGTTTTAGCACTGAAAGTTCTCAATTGCAAGAAGCCCTCAGTCCTGGGAAAACCAAGAAGGTAGCTGGCACCATCCCACAAGAGAGCATTTCACTTCAGGTGGCTTCTTAGATAGCTGAAGCTTTTACTCCTATAAACATTAATACTTTTAAAAATTGTAATCAACTTTGAATAAAGTATTTCTAGGTTCTGATGTATACTTACCTGTCTTCTGTTTAATTTCTAAGCTATGAACTATCACTGATGGCAGTGTGTCCTTTAGAAGTAGACAAAATTAGGCATGTTTGGGTTGTATATAAACTAAGACTAAATAGGCTCTGAGTGGGAGCCTGAAGGGCTCTTACATGAGTAAAGCCCCCTCTATTGATAACTCAGGGGCTTTGAGTCTCTCTCTCTCTCTCTCTCTCTCTCTCTCTCTCTCTCTCTCTCATATATATATATATATATATATATATATATATATATATATATATATATCTTTTTTATCACTATCTCCATCTCCATCTCTATCTCTATCTTTCCATCATTATTTCTTGGCTCACAGCTTTATTATAGCTACTTAAAGTTGTCAGCTAACATTGGATATATGAACTTTGTGTAGTCTGCTACGTTGCTTAGTACTTATATAAAATTTACTTCTTCAGTGTTAATGTGTTCATCACAATTCACGTATTTTAGATGAAGTAAATGTGTATTGGGTAACGAATGTTACCCTAAATTTACCGATCCTTATGTCAAAATCTGCTGGTTTGCAAAGAAACATATGTATCTGCAATAGAGTAATGAACTTTATCCTCATTTGGATAACCCACTAGGTTATTTAAAACTTTTGGAATTTTCAGCTTTGAGCTGAGATAAACCATTTTTCAAAGGATACTGTATACAAAGATAATTAATTCTGCAGCTCTTGAAAGTCATTAAAGTCGAGTTCACCAAGTCTAAAATTCTCAGCTGTGCTTTCTAAAGGTTTCATTGTTCTGTTTATTCTGTTTATTATCAGTCAGAGATAACTTGACATTGAGACATTCCTCCCTCAATGAGTCAACACTTCACTGGGTTTTAGATGGCTCTAAATGATGTTATGCATTCTAAAAAGGCAGCTAGAGGCTTATATGCAAGTGGAATCGCAACATATACCATGTGTATCATGTATAACTTCTTAGCATTCATGTATCTCATGAGTAATTTTGTGGCTATAAAAAAGCATGCAATGGGCCTGTGTACCAAGACACTTAATCTGCATAACCTCACCTATGGGATATTTGTGTGTGGCCTGGTCTCTATGTCTCTGCCATAGAGGTGTGACCTCAAGTTTTGCTTTTTCTTCCTTGTAATTCCAGGAAGAAGATATCATCCAAGAAAGCCGCTTTTATTTCCGTGGTTATGGCCTGGGTCACTGCCTGCAGGCAAGGGATGGAGGTCCAAAGGAAGGTTCTGGCATTTATAGCACCCAGCTTCCAGCCCCTCCTCTAAGGGAGGGAGAAACCATGCGGAAACTCTATGTGGACCGAGCCAAGAGGATTGACACCATCTCCCGGGCTGTCTTTCCTTTCACTTTCCTCATCTTCAACATCTTCTACTGGGTTGTCTATAAAGTGCTACAGTCAGAAGATATACACTAGGCACTGTGAATAGTGTGCAGTCTAGAGAGTTCAGCTGTTGGCTTCCTGCTTCCTCCTGGGTGGGCTTTCCCCCTCGATTAGATTCCATCAGGAGTTTTAACAGTTCCTTCCTGATCTCCCACTCACAACTTCATCAGCCAATCCCAAAACTCTGTGGGTTTACACTGCATAATGCCAATGGTGGCTGTACTTAGAAAGATGGTTTGTCTACCTTAATCCAGAATTTCTCCACGCTATCCCATTTCTCAAGAGAGCAAGTTTTGGGCATGTCCCTGGGGCCAGGATGACCTTCTTCCCTTGCTGGAGCCTCTGTTTTCCATTTCTCCAAAGGAGAATATTCGAACCACTGCTACTAGGTTTTGGCATTTGTCATCTTAATCTGCACCACTCTTTGCCCTGCCACCTCCCACTCAGAGCCTGGCCTTTACTATGCCCTCTGTCCCTCCTACCACAGGCTCAAATAAGGAGTCTTTCCATCCACAGATGCTGCCCTGTGTGACCAGTTAGGTTTCCTTCACTATGAAAGGAAAACAAGGAGACAAGTTCTCTACCTCTCAGCAAGATTTAGACAGTAACAGGCTGCACTGAGGTAAAGTATTACTGCTATACGACCCAACAGAGAGGTTTTCAAGTCTCCTAAGATGCTCAACACTGTCAGAATAGGATCAGGAATTTTGTACTCAGAAATACCACCCTTCCAGATCCACCTGAACTTCCTTGTCTCAGAAATATTTGTTTTATTCTCTAACTAACTAGCATGGTGACAGGGCATGTTTGGCTGCTGGGGGGTGTAAAAAGAAAAAAAATGCTTATTCTTTGAGAAAGTTACTCAATTATGCTAGAAAATTTTCAAGAAAAGTGAAATCCATGGTAATAAGACCCAGGAGTAGAATACAGAAACTATCCTCACAAATTCTTTTGTTGGCTGGGGTTTCCTTTTTAACTTCTTTTTTCTCCAAAGCTTATTTACCAGGACACCTCATTTCCAACCTGTTCTTTCACTTCCTTTTAGTGGGAAAATAATAGTGTCATGCCACCTGGGAGGAGCTATGCATATAGCAGATTCCTATCCTGGATAAACATTGACTTAGCCAATCTTCAGGGTAGTAATTAAAAGTTAGACAGTCATAAGTTGGAATTATTTCTTAACCCTTCTCTAGCTTCCCTTCTCCTTCAACAGTGAGGAAGGGTAGCAGTCAATTGAAGATACCAGAAATGTCATAATAGAGAGGGTTGTGGAAGAGTCTATTTCAGACCTGACATACTACTGGGACATGCAGAAGCATGGGCCTGGTATACTGTCCTTTGAAATGATCCATCTGTGAGAAACTGAAAAAGGGAAGATTAAAGAACAGGGCTAATAGCTGGAAGACAGAGGTGATCAAATGATTAAAGATCTTGACCTTTTTCCTGGACCAAGAATAAATAATTATGTGAGTCCAATGTGTCTCTCTGTCTCTCTCCATCTCTCTCTGTCTCTCTGTCTGTCTCTGTCTCCGTCTCTCTGTCTCTGTCTCCGTGTGTGTCTCTCTCTCTGAATTCTCTCCCCTTTGCTCCCTCTCTTCATCCTTCCCTCTCTTTCTCCCTTCCTCAAAATGGTGTTCCAAATTGAAAGTCAATAAATCCAGTAACCAAAACAAATCAAGCCAAGAGCTCCACTTTCTCCCCACACCCCCTGCCCCCCACTGCTTTTCCTAGTGATCTTGTCTGTTCTTTCCTGTTCACTGAGATACTCCTCTTGTCTATCTCTAGACTTTTAGGAGAACATTCTATGCTGACCAGGGTAGCTGGACCAGAAATTAAGCTTATTGATGTTATTATGACTGGTACCAAGAAGATTCAAAACTAAAGGACTGCTTAAGAGAGGAAATTGAATTGAGAGGGCAGAGAGTCTCTGTTTTCCTATTTCTGCCTAGGTAGTGCCAATCAATGAGAGACCACAAGCAACACCCTTTGGAAAGAAGCAGAGAGTATCTCTTTGACACTCTCTATGGCAGGGCTGGGGTGTCAGGCTGCTGCAGCCCGAGGCAGGGGTAGCGGGGGTGGGGTGGACTATGGAGATGAGCTTATCGCACAGAGCTCTACTTGTTAGAGATCTCGTCCAGATGGGCCAACTGCACAAATCTGCCCTGTTGGAAGTCTCAAGAACAATGCTCTGGAGACAGCTACTGCACTGAGCAATAGAGCCTGCCCAACTGGGATTCAGCTCAGGGCATCAGCTGGTGCTGGGAGCCAAAGAAGCCAAAGTACCAACCAACATAATAGCCCCAAGGAGTTCACAAAGCTACTCAGAGGCAATGCCAGGTGGATGGTACTGTCCCTCTCCATCAGAGCCCCCAAGTGGAGAAGGGAGGCACATAATATCACAATCAGGTACAAATGGCTTTCATTTTCCTCACCCTTTCCACACATGTGTTGGGGAAGGGAAGAATGCTGGGCCCCACTGGAAACATCTGACACCTATAAATCCATTCAATCATGAAATTCTTGAACTTGGACTCTTCTCACCATAGTGAGTTGGCAGGAAGTGATAAAAGAGACTCACTTGGAGGTCACTTCCATTTACCTTCATTTTAATAGTAATCTACCCCTCCAGAAACCCATACTACTTTCTACTTGGATCACATACGAAGTGATTTTAAGTTTTAGCATATTTTATGAAGGAAAAAAAAAACTTACCACATAAACTGTTTTAATTAATTCATTGCTAATATTTAATGCCAGTTAAATATTTTATACATATGTTTTTCCAGAGAAAGGGATTTATTTATTCAATTATTGGGGCTTCAGTTTGCTCTCCTATTTAAGAAACCAGTGATTTGTCTTCCTCTTGCCCCTCAATCCACTAGCAGGACCTCTTGTTCTCTCAGAACCCACAGTCAAATCCAAAAGAGCTTTCTGTGTAGAAGCAAGGTAGGGAATACAATTTATTGTTTTTACTTTCTCCTATAAGCTTTTTCCCAATCTATCATAAAAAGAACTTACAATCTTCTAGTTGAAATGTTAAGTTGACTCTTGAAGTTCTTTTCCCTTTTTACTGAACTATACAAATATCCCAACTTTGTCCAGAACATATCACCTCCTGGGAACCTTTATACGTGTCCTCACTTGCTTCTTTTCATTTTCCATTTACTATTATCAATGTTGTAATAATTATTATCATCTTACCATTTCTGGCTGTCAAAATCTTAAATTAAAATTCTTAAATTAAATTAAAATTAAAAATATGTTGAGACTAAAGATCTTCCCAGGCTGCTCTGCTAATGAAAGACAAATCATCCAAGCATAGGAACCACCAAGTGATTAGGAACCCAGGTAGTGTGATCAACTTGCTGAATGGAAGGAATGTAGAATCAGCCCTTCAAGGGCAGGGATTGCATCTTATAAAATTTTTAGTCCACACAGCTCTGGATACATAGCATATGTATATGTAAAATAAGAGCATGACTTCTCACATGGTTTATTATATACCACATTCATATTCATCTTCTTTCCATTCACCCATTGATTACAGAAAAACAGACCTGGAAAGGAACTTATAAAATCAGATAGAATGCACATATACACACACACTCACACACATGTATGTACTCACCTGTGCATGCTTGCTTGCACGCACAGGCTGGCCTTTGAGTACAACAGAACCAAAGTTTAAAAGACATCATCGAACCCCACTAAATTACATTGTCAAATAAAGAATGATAATGATTCGAATAAACATTAATCCTATTCCAAATATGAAGACAAGTATCAAGTTATATTTCAAAACAATCCCCAAAGAAAACTTTGGTAGTGACAAGCAAGTACAGTCAAGGGTTTTTTTTTGGCAGTAAAACCACCTGCCTCTTCCTGCTCCACATGCTGTTCCTACTAGAGAGCCAGTCATCCCTGAAGGGATGGCAGTTAGGCTGTTCTTCCCAGCCTAGCATTCCTTGCTCCATTATACTTCACATCTAGGATAACATTTACAAGTTTACAAACTTGGAGTAGTGGCATCAGAACAGCGTGTTAGCAAATCTTAGGCCAGGAGGAGGAAGGCCATCTGAGCCAAGGGCTTTCTCGCTCACAGAGTTTACTCTCCATGGAAGAATGCAGTATGGCTGCTGTTATGAAGTAATCTGAAAAAGTCACATGAGAACTCAGCTATTGCTGAGTAGCTCTGTTTTTCTCAGTCTCTACTTTCACCATGAGGTTTTTTACAAATGTCCTGGCCGCATTATACTGAGTGGTGCATTACCAAGGAAGTACATGCTTTCACTATCAACTACCTGGAACAAGGGCAGTTCTTACTATCACTTAAGTCTAAGGGACATTTTGCCTCACACAGCTGAATCTAGAAAGATACGCACGTATTTTCTATTTGAATAACTTTCATTCATGACAGTATAGTGATTAAGAGTGTGGCTTTGGTACCAGACAGAGCCCAGGTTTGCATTATAAGTCCATTATTCACTGGATATGGGTTCTTGGATAAATGACTACATCTCCCTCAGCCTCAGTTTCCTCCTCTAAAGGGTCATTTGAAGGCTCTGAAAGATCTAGCACAAACAATAACTATGTGGTGTGACCTTGCACAAATCATCAAATCTTTCTGTGATTCAATTTTCACATCTGTTAAATAAGGGTGATAACAGTACCTGCCTCATAAGGTTGTGGTGGGAATTAAATAAGAGAATGTAGGCATGATGCTTCAGTGTTTGGCTCATAGTAAGTGCTCATAAAGATTAGCTATTATATGGCCAGACCATATCATTGCAGTCTCTTTTCTGTACCTGCAAATTTCTAGCACCTGGGCCTGGTTTGAACATCAGATTGTTGTCTCATTTTGCTGAGTCCACACTCACAAAAGCAAAAATAGGGTCAAGTTAAAATCCTCTTTCTTTCATATTTTCAGTCTCTCCACTGTCTCTGGGTTCTTCCTGCTGACATATAACATGCTTGCAAACTATGTAACTATGACAGATTATTTAATCCCTCTAAGCTTCAGCTTTTTCAGAGAAAGAGGGGGAGAGAGGGAGGGAGAGAGAAGAAGAAGAAAGAGGAGGAGGAGGATGACAATTGGGAAGGAGGGTTGGTGTTAGGGAGAGAGAAAGCCTCTCCCATTCAAAATTAAAACTAAAAATAAAAACCACCTTCCTCTCTAGCTATTGATTCGTTGCACCCTCTTCCATTCACCACCAGGTTTCTTATAAGAGATATCCTTATTATGTGTTTTTATATCCTCATGACTACCATTTACTCCTTAACACACTATAATCTATCCTCTGCCTTCTCCCTAACTCCCTCTCAAAAGTGTTTTTCCCATATTGCTCACACTGCCTTCTTAATTGCTGTTAACACTTTTCTGTCCTAATCTTTCATAACTTCCTGTATCATTTGTCAAATCTGTCACACCTTTCTTGAAATTCTCTTTTCCCTTGATTTTCATTCTTCGGTTTCTTCTCTCACCCCTCTGGCCATCATGTCTCGGTGTTCTCATTCTCCAGGATTTTATCTTTGGCTTTTGCCTCTCCTTGTTGCACACCTACTGTTTGGCTGTTCTCAACTATTTCCATAGCTTTGATAACTTGTATGCTGCTACTTCTCAAATGACTACTTTCAGTCCTGATTCCCCACAGCTTTAGTCCTATTTTCCACTTCTCTGTTAAATATTACCACCTGGATTTCCCACAAGTACCTCAAACTCAACATGTCTAGAGCCAAACAACTCACAACCTCCTTCAAACCCTTCCTCCACCCCCTCCACCAACACTGCCAATCTTGATGAGTGGCACTTCTACCTACCCAGTAACCTAAGCCAGAAAACTGGGAGTCATCCTTGACAACTCCTTTATCCATAGCTCTCAGATCAGATCAATCACCAAGTCCTGTTGAGTCTATCTTTCAAATATTTCTGAAATCTATCTTTCCTTTATCCTCCCTGACATCATCTTTGTCCAGCTCTGATTCCATCATCATTTCCTAACCTCTACACTATGGTCAATTTGACCTTTTTAAAACATAAATTTGTGTATGACATTTCCTTGCTTTGAATCCTTAAATAGCTCCCTGTTGTCTTCAAGAAAAAGTCCACATTCTTTCAATTGGCCTCTGAGAGATTTGTCTGCCCTGGCCCCTGCCAGTGCCTCCAGCCTCTTCTGTCATCATTCCCCTCACTCCCCTAAATGCACTCTGCATTTGGCCATGCTGGCCCACCCACAGATCCCTGAACCCAATAACTCATCCTGTATAATGCTCTGTGCTTTTGCACATGTTGTTCCTTAGCTTTTAAATGTCACCCTCTGACCTCTTACATCCTACTCATCTGTCAAGACTCTACCCAGATATCATATTTTCTATGAAGCCTTCCCAAATTCCTGTCACCTCAACATCCAAACAGATTTGAGTTCTCCAATAATGCCATGTATGTATTCTGTATTTGTACTTGTGAGATTATAGTGTTCTCTTGTCTCTTTCCCTCACACATAAATGAGTTTGAGGTCAAGGATTTATTGTATTTATCTTTAAATTCCCCATATCATCCTCAAAGCATGAAATGAATTAGTGTTTGCTAGATAACTTTTTTAAGTAGTGAGTACCATATTTCTTTAAACAAAAATTTAACCACTCAGTTGCTGCATTAGTTCTCATTATCTATACTTACTGTGCAAGGGTTATGTCATGAGGGACTATAATATGAAAGATAACAAGTATCCTTGTATTATTTTCCTTTTCAAAGCACTTGCATTGCATGTCATCCTCAAAGTAAACCTTTGAGGTAAAATAACCATGTATCCATGCAGGAGATGAGGCAATGAGACTCAGAGAGGCCAAGTGACTTCCTCAAGCCTGACAATGAGGTAGTAACAGTGCCAAAAACAAAATCCAGGTTTTCTATTTCTCAGTTCAGTGCCTTATCTACTGGGTAAGGAATTTTCAAAGTCAGCTTCAAGGAGTCATAGAACAGGCAGCCACCCCTGTCGCATACACACTCTGTATACACATTTCAGTCACAGCAGCTCTAATTTCAACTGATAGATTTACTTCACCATAAAAGTCCAGTTGGGGTAGGAGTTTGTGGTGCAGGGCAAAGAGAGTTTACTGCTGCTTTAAAATTTGGGGTGGGGGAGGAAACTGCATCATCTATAACTTCCAGAGGTTATCTATTTATTAGGTCAAGGAGTGTCACAACTTGTTTTTCGAGAATAGCCAACATGGCAAAAGAATCTAACAATTGGGTATCTGATTCTAAACTCTTTTTTCAAATTATCGATCTAAATCCTAAATCCTTAGTAGTGTCCCTCCCCTTACACTTACTAACAATGCCTTTGCTGACTGATCTCAGCCTCATCAGTTCTTAATTTATCACTAATCCCTAACTACTTCAGGTAGTGAAAATTACTGTTATGAAGAAGTCCCTGACCATCACAAGGGCAAGAATGCTTGAGACCTTTGGGTACAGCAGTGCTTTTGCTATCTTGACTGCATTTTCCACTACTCCCACACAGAAAAATAAGCAATTGGCTCTTTTAGAAAACGAATCTTTCACGGGATTCCCCATAAGGCAACTGAGTCAATGGATCACAATGTCTTAGAATTTTGGAACCTGGCTCAACAGAGCTGGAAGGGCCTTCCCAGATCATTTAATCTGGTCTGCTCATCAGACAATATGGGGACACTGAGGACCTAATTGGGCAAAAGCCCAGGTGTTAGGTGTATCTCCCTTATTTTTTCCACTTACTTGAAGCTGTGAAGGGAAATAATGAAATAGAAAGTGAAGAACCAAAGTGTCTCAATTTATGAGCTCCAGAGGCTCACTTCTGAGACTGCGCTGACTAGTCGACTATGACAGACTCAAGGCCAAAGGTAGTCTGTAGCTGAGGAAACTATCCCTGTTATGACTATTCAGACCCCAGCCTCTGCCATATTTGTCTGTTGGCCAATATCCATATTAGATGTTCACAGTCCCCATAGAAAGAGAATAGCACAAATCTTGACAACAGTTATAATATTACAGGTGTGAAGTGGTCATGCCAAGCTCCAAATTCTACAACACAAAGTATCCTTCTCCAGAGTTCCTTTGTGAATTTATTTGTGAATCCCTTAGACTTATACTTCTTCTAGCCTTTCCCTAATAGAAATATAATATGTTATCGTCATTTAATTGGCTTAAGTTTCAGAATGTTCCTTTAAGGGAGGACACATTGTGGTTTCTCATTAATACATTGTTATTCTTCTATGAAATACATGCCATTGATTTTAAGGTTAATCCTTCCTGTCCCATCTCTTAGGATTTCAAGCTCCAGGTGTATGAACCCTCTTTACCCAAAGTTGCCTAACATAGTACAGCAATAAATCATGGAAATTAATCTTATTCATGTCTATGTGCTACTTATGTAATCTCTCTCCCTGATAGCCTGATGGTGGATTCATGTACAGGGTAAAAGATTCAGGGAGAGCGAGAAGGTCAAAACTAATGAATATATCTTCAAAGTGTCATAGATACTATGTTTGATATTATCCCTCAATGAAGAACTGCAGCTACAAAACAGTACTGATTTCTTCCCTTTATCCTTCCTTGGAGAAGAGATAAGGGTGCACTGCCTCTCTGACATCCTTATTTGCTATCTTCCTAACAACCTGGGATCTGAATCTAAGATGAAAAAAAAAAAATCTCCCAGCATTAGCGTCTACCTAGGGTGAGGGTTGGTGCTTTCTGATTATCTTTGAAAGGTTGCTTGGAATCACATATTTGTTTCAGCACCCCTCAGGGAGCAGAACAGCTCCTCAATTTTTACTGGGAAATTTAATTCCTTTTCCTGTCATTCCTTGAGTTCCTCTACTTTGCTTCCCTCAAGGGGTGTACGTTGGAGGCCTGTTTGCCTTATTAAGCCCAGCCCCATAAGGTTAAGACATGGCAACTGCCTGCATGCCCTTCCAGACATTTTCCAATCTGCTATTTAGAAAAGTGTAAATGTTTAGTGTAAATTGGCATAAGCATCTATTCTCTGAGCCTTGTTGAGTCCCAGTTTTACAGAGGATCTACCCCTGAGATGTAGGTCCTTTAAGGGCTCTTAGTATCCTGGAAAATCTCCCTGAGTCCAGGTAAAGCAAAGCTTTTCACCAGAAATGTGAAGCCATCAAGTGAGTGATCAGTAGTAGGGGTTCCCTCAATTGCAAACTTCATTAAAACAGGGGAAAGGGTGTTTTTCATCTGCAGCTAACAGCACAGTGTTTGAAACAATGGAAGTGGGCAATAAACGCCAGCCAAATGAACAACTGCATGTGTGGAAGTAAGTGCACTTGGCCCTGCTGCCAAATGTGTCTGGTTACAAAGACCAATGAGTACATTTTCTTGTGCTTTTGAAGGAGGGAGTGGTAGGGGAATGGGTAAGGAGAGAACATGAGTCCACAAGATAATTGGGAGGCTAGGGTTTGGGCTAAGCTGAGGTTGGAGTTCTCTGGGTTTTGTTTGAGTTGGTTTTTGTTTTATCAAAAGTCAGTATACTCTAATGATTTTTTCATTCCAAAATCCAAAACTTTTAAAGATTTCCCTTTATCCATAGATATAAGAACAATCTCTTCAGGTTGGCTTTCACCTACTGATATTGCTTCATCTCCCTCGCATTTATTCACAGATTTTTGTGGAGTACCTACCAAACTATGCTGGGCACTGTAACTAAATACAGGGGCAACACAGTGAAGAAGAAACATAGCCGCTGCCCTCAGAGGGCCTATATTCTGGTGAGGAAGACAAATTTGGACTAAGTTATTGGAGAATAGTAAAATGAAGAAAATGTGGAAATGTTATGGAAATATATGAGCGGAACTTGATTTAGTTGTAGTAGAAGTTGGGGGAGGGGGTATCATGGAAGGTTTCCCAGAAACAGAGACAATTAAGATATGACCTGAAGGAAAAGTAAGAGGAAGGGAAGCAAGACGGACATTAAAAAAGGCAAAAAAAGAATGAAGTTGTTAGGGATAGGAGAGTTTTAAAGAGGGAAGTGATGTAACAGGTTTACATTTTTCAAAGACCATTCTGAGTGCAGTGTAGAGAACAAATTATAGGGAGACAATAGTAGGTCATTAGGTGAAAATGGTAGTGGCTTAAAAAGCAGAAAGTAATACATGCTAGGGAAACATAAAGCAAGGATACTTAACCTGGTCCTGGAGATCAAGGAAGGCCGCCCTCAAGAAAGGACATTTCAAGTGAGACTTAAAGGCTGGGTTAGCCATGGTGAAAAGTTTGAGGATTTGAGTTGTTGAAGAGTGTCTCCAGTACAGAAACTTTGTGTTTTAGCCAAAGCAGTCCTCATTTTTTTCTAACACTTTGGTGACAACCTGAAATACGAAGTGCCTTTTCCTTGTAGCCAAATCGCGTCTGTCTATCTAAGGCCTTCTAAAATCCCAACTTCTCTGATCACACCCAGATAAGGTTTCTCTTGTTTCTAGATTTCTATTCCATGTTTGTCACTTAGCATTTAAAGATACACTTTAGTACTTAACTTGGCACGTGTCCCCAAATTCCATGTAAGCTCCTTGAGTTTATGAACTGTCTTCAATTACGTTGGCATTACCCAGGGTATTGGTCAGTAAGGTCCTCACTGAATGAATAAATGAGGAACTACAGTCCCTGAAGACCTCCTTTAGTAATTCACTATTATCTGTGAAGCTGAAAAGGTCTGCTTTCCCTAAAAGTTTCTACAACTTGCATCCAAAGACCTAAGATTTGAAGCTGGTAGCTCCTTCTCACTGGTCACTGCTTCTTACCCCCTTACAGTTCTGCCCCACTCCCACCACCACCACCTTCTATTGTTTCTTCTGTCTTCTGGTTGTCAGCCAGGATGAGAAAATGGTCTAGCTGTCCTCAGAGACTTACACCAGCCTGGACTGCTCCACAGTGCCATGAAGGGCCAGGGCTTTTGTTTACAGCTGGGACCATGGTGAGACGGTGAGCACAGCTGACAGCCCCACTCTGGGGCAAACATCAATCTTCCTCTGTCCTCTCAGCCAAGTTTCACAGACCAGCTCTTTTGAAAACTGGCTGCACTTGCCTGGGTCTCACTGACATACCACTCACAACTCTGGCCTGGGAGCAGCTGGGTGAATCTCGGCTTTGTACCTTTTAGGAACTGCCCTGGCTCTCTTCTCTCTCCCATTTCTAATCATGTTACCTCAACCTCGGGGCTTTACAAGAGCCTGTGCTCCTAAGTCTCCACACCCTAAACAATGCCCAGCTCTCCAACCATATCTACTCACTCCCAGCAGCGTACCAACACCCTCATTTGCCCAGTATCACAGTAAAAAAACAATACAAAAGAACCAAGCCAGAGTTTTCCATGTGTACTTTAGGGACCCTGCCTTTCCAAGCTGAGCAGACTGGTTCCAGGTCCTTGGACACATTTATGTAATCTTTGCCTTTTAAAGGCTTTCCCACTCTTAAAACCTGAAAATTGGATGGGGCCCGGATCCTCCAAAGACTGGCCTTTGACATCCCAAGTGAGGGCTTCTTTGCCACATTCTCCTCCCAGGTCTCCTCCTTCCTTAGCAGCTTTGCCCTCTTCAGCACTCACCTGGGGTGAGAATGACACCCTGTTACACTATGGGATGCCTCCTGCCCCAAGAGTTCCTTTGCCTATGTTACTCTGCCTGCTGGCTAACACAGTTTTCACCAATTTGTTGAGGCCTGTTTCTACAGGTTTCAACCTCCCCTTAATCCCAAATGGTGCTTTCACTAACAATGGGTCATTTCAGCAAGGCTTCTTCAGGGGTCTGGTGGATGGGACTGTGGGATGGAGGACAGTCCCCTTCTGGGATACCTTATCAGAACTTCTGGCACAGAATCTTTTTCAATCTAAAACACTCCCTTCCCCAGATTTTTACATGGTGCATCCCTACTAAAGGGTGTGCATTCCACCTAATCCCTTGATTAATAAGTACTCTTCTAATGGGAACTCCATGTGTGTTCTCCCCTCCAGGAGTGATGAGGGACTTTTAAAAATGTTTTATTGTGGAAACTTTCAAAAGATACACAAAAGTAGGAAGAATAGTATAATGAACACCCCATGGACCCATCATTAAGCTTCAACAATTTAGACCAAAGATGCAGCACTTTAAATACTACTGGTTTATCTTCCTTAATAGTATAACAGCTGGAAAATTTGAAAGATGTAGCTTTCATCATTACTAGCAAAATGGGGACTGTGGGTGCAGGTTATAAGCATGAACAGAGTTACCTCTGGAAAACTGACTCAAAGCATCCAGCATCCTCTTGTGGCAATGCTCAGATTGTAGGAGTCAGTGTAGACTGATGGAAATCAGTCGTCCTCTCTGTTGGTTAATGTGTAATAAGGGTGATTTGACATGATAATTCCAAGTGAAGTCTGTGGTTCACAAAACCACAAATTTCAGTAAATTACATGCTGAATTATTGACTAAGGAAGGGCAAACCAAGGGATTATGTGCAAGTCTGGCATCCCAAGGTCACCCAAGGACTATATTGATTAGATTCAGGTTCTCAGTCATCTGAAGTACCTTTTTCTGCCAAATGGATGGGTCAGTTGGAGCAGCAGGAAAGTGGGTTGACTACAGGAGGAGAAAGCCACTAGAAGAGAATAGATATCCCTAAAAGGATATTAAACTTTCTTATGACTGTTTTCACTGTTTGTCCTGTCTGTCATGGGCTAGCAAACTAGACTAATCCAGACTAATTTGCTGAACTGGTTTTAGGAAATCCCTTATGGAATGAGGCAGGTATAAATAGATAGAAAAACACCATTATTAAAGAAATATTATTTTGCTTAGGCTTAAAATATGAGGGGTTTTTTAAACTTAAATTAACCAAACATTCTTTTAAAAATCATCCTATAAGTTAGTCAGAGCCAAATGTCAAAAAATATCAAATTGACCCTTGGATGGAGCAATTTTACCTACTACCCAGAATCTATGGGAGGACACTGATGTCCCTCTCCACTGTCCAGAACAGACTGACCACTACTCTCCAGACCTAGGGAGGTTCTCTTAGCCACAAGGCAAGATAAGCAAGACCCGAAGATACTGTTGGGCAGGGCAGTTTGTACCCTGTATAAGGTTACCAAACTAAAAAGAGACAAATGGGGGCTAAAATTTGTTCTTCAACTGCCCTGGTGAAGATCCAATGTCCCTGAGAGAGAAGAGTGTTTTTCTCATTGTTCCACTGGAGTGGACACTTCATTGCAAGTTGTCTTCCCCCCAGGTAGCATATGTTTCTAATCAGCACAAAGGCACTCACGAGCAAATGGTGGCCTTGAAAATTAACATAGAGATCTTGGAGCCACTGAGTGTTCTGTGAAGGCTGGGGCCACAAATATTCTCTGTCTGGCCGTGGGCCTTGCAGCCAAAACATTGATTTAAGCTATCTTTCCCTCCCAGTTGAAACAGATTGTGAAGATAGTGGCTCAGTTGTAAATTCCAAAGGAAGAAGAGTAACTCCCATTTGCTGAGGACCCACTAAGAGTCAGTAATCTGCTGAAGCTTTATCCTACTAGTAAGTGGAAGAGACAGGAGAGTATTCACATTTGAGAGGTTGGCATGGCATAATGCAGGGAAATGGGCTTTGGAGTCAGAGAGAAGTCAGAACCTTTGTTCTGAGATTTACTAGCTGGCAACTTGGAGTATTTAACTTCTCTGGGCTTTCACGAGGATTCACTAAGGTAACATATGTAAAGAGCTGAGCACAATGCTGCCTGGCACAAAGAAGGCATTCAGTTCTTATGTCTTTTTTTGCTACCACCCTGACTCCAAAGTTAATTCACATTATTCACACCCTCAGCCTTAACACTTGACTCAGAGTTGAGCATACGGATGAGTCTACTAGACAGAAAACGGGAGTAAGAGTCAGGAGATGTGGGTCCCAATGCCAGACTCATCCCCTGCTACATACAGTACATTGGGTAAGGTACTCCTCTCTCCTGACCCCATCAAGAAAATGGGAGAACAAGCCTAGTTCTAAAACTGAAAGGAAAGAGCAGGAAATCACTTTTCTTGGGCACATGTCATGTACATGCACTATGCTAGACCCTTTTACATACCTTATATATTCTAAACCAGCACTGTCCCATAGGACTTTCTGTGATGGTGAAAATATTCTGTATATATTGTTATCTAATATGGTACTGTCGGGGAGGAGGAAATTTCCTACTTTCACCCTTCTTTAGTTCTTACAGCTGGACCAATAATAAAATAATAAAATTGACACAAGGCAAGATTAACAGGAGAAAAAAATTTAATATGTGCCCATGGGAGAATCATAACATGATGCTCAGATCATAAAAGGGACTCAAAAGGGGTCAAATATATGGTGATGGAAGGATACTTGACTTTGGGTAGTGAACACACAATGCAATATATGGGTGATGTTTTATAGAATTGTACACTTGAAAACTATATAATTTTAATAACTAATGTCAGCCCAATAAAGTTAATTTTAAAAAGAAATGATCAAATTAGGTAATTTTTATATTTTTTTAGACAAAGAAATGATAAATTTGTGAGCAACTGGCAGGATAAAGAAAGTTAGTGTCTATTAGAAAGGAATCTAAGCAAGACACAGGCTTAGGTAGTAAATTAGTAAAGGCTTTATAAGGTTTGTTTATACAGGCTTCTTTGACTCTGGATTTTATACCTCTTGTGATAAGGCTATCTTTTAGCCCTCGGGAGAAGGGATGGCACCTATCACATAGAGATTTATTTCCTGCTTTGACAGAGACACATGAGAGTCAGAGAGCAACTTCTGCTTCTAGTGCTTTAATTCAAAATAATCAATATTGTGAGTTATCTTGGGAAAGCCTGCCCTAGGCCCTGCCAGCACTGATACTAGCCGTAAGTAACTACTGAGCCTTTGAAATGTGATTAGTGTGACTGAGGAACTGAGTTTTGAATTGTAATTAATTTTAATTAATTCAAATTTAAGTACTGACATGTCTAGTGGCTACCATATTGGATACTGCAGCTTTAAGATTATAGGCAGGAATAATTATTCTCATTTAGTCTATGGTGAAACTGGGGTTCAGGAAAGCTTAAGAATTTGTTGAAAGTCACATAAATAGTAAATAACTAAACCAGATTCACAACCAAACAGTAGAAAGTTGAGCAGGGTAGTGCTGTCGGATATACCAGGAATTACTGAGGCTCCACTACTTACAAGTTATATGACCAAAGAAAAATAATTATAGACTCTAGGACTCATTTTCATCATCTATAAAATGATGATAATTGTCACCTAATTTACAAGCCTATTGTTGGAATTAATGGATATACAGCCATATAGAGTGTGGGCCCTAAAAGACTTTCAACAACTGTGTTTCCTCACCACCCTGATTCCCCTCCCCCCCAACACACACACGCAGAAGTTGTTCAGACATAAACTAAAAAAGACAACGGCTGGGTAGAGAGAGCATTGGGGAAATATAAAAGCAAGATAAGAAATACTTAAAAGATTTTATGTGATATATTATGGAACAGAGATGAGGAATGTTATGAAATCATCAAAATATTTCATTTATTTGGTTTGCTTTCCTGCTCTCTTCTTGACGTTATAGTCAACATTAGCTAAAGTAGGGAAGAAGTATCTGTAATGTATTTTGAGGCCCAGAAAGACAAGTTATTATGGCTGAACAAGAGTACTGTCAAGGGCTCAAGAAGCAGGTAAAATTCATAGCCTGGTTCCCTCCCATACCTGTATGCACTGAGAAAATAATTTGACACCTCTACACATTAGTTTTTAATCTGTGTAACGGGGCTGATAATATGCACTGATAATATCCATGGTGTCTCAAAACCCGTCATTTTTTTATTTTGTTTTACATTCTGTAGCACCCTCTAGCGGAGCATACAAAAATAAGCATTGCATTGCTGCCCTCCAAAGCAGTGGTTCTAACTTCAGCGTGCGTTGGAATCACAACAGTTTGTTATAACATGAATAGCCGAACCCTACCCCCAGAATCTCCGATTCATTAGACTTGAGGTGGGGCCTGAGAATCTGAATCGGACAACTTACCAAAAGGTGAAAACGATGCTACTGAGGTATCTGGGAAACACACTTTGAGAAACACTGCTCTAAACCCACCTCCTTCCTGGGGGGGGGGTGTGGGGTGTGTGTGTGTGTGTGTGTGTGTGTGTGTGTGTGTGTGTGTGTAGGGGCATGCATGTAGCTCTCAAATGAGTACTATGCACAGCACAGGCGTATCTGATTGATAACTGAAAGGAGTTTAACTTTTGTTGTTTGACTTTGATTTATTCGTATTCATCTAATAAGGATTTTGTGAGGAATAAAAAAAATATCCACGTGAAGGATATGAAACAGCATCTAAAATATAAAAAGTATGCCAAAATCTAAAGATCACAGAACATAAATTATTTGCCCAGGGTCTCAGAACTAGATGGTACAATGGGATTAAAAATTAAGTCTCTGACTCCAAAGACATAATAAAGTTTTAGTAGTACCACATAGAAAATAGGGTGCAAACATACATATCTAATAAAAATTGAGAGACAAAGATCAGTTTCCAGTACCAGGGTGCAAGTTCTCATGGTCTTTACTGACTAAACAGCCATCTATATTTTCCGCCTTTTTTCTGAGCATTTGAAAAAGTGCACAGAAAGTGTTAGGATCTTACTCAGCATTGGTGCCTGGGGACATTCATCAATTCTGACACCACCCATCCGCCCTCCCCCCAAAAAAAAAGGCAAGGAAGAAGGGAGATGGAGGGATTTTTTTTTTTTTTATTAAGGAGGAAATGAGGAAAAACATTTAGGTCTAGGGCCATAGTCCCCTGCCTGTTAGAGCTATTTGTAGAAGTTAATTTGATTTTCCCTAGCAATGAAAGATATACATGATCCCAATAGATTGGAGAGTTCAGTAAATCAGGAAGGGGGGGGGGACAAAAATCCCATAATTCCAGGGACCAAGCAGCCAATCCTCTGCTGGGATTTGGCGGCACCTGGTGGCAGACTCAAAGAGGTATAAACCTCAGAGAACTTTCTGGAAAAAGTTTAACTGAGTGCGTACCTGCCTGAAGATCAGGACACTGTGCTTGGAGATCAGGACAAAAAAGGTAAGAGAGCCTCAGCCATCACAAGAATTCGGAGTCCATAGTGGAGAGGAAGGCTGTCGTACATATTCTCAACAGAAAATTTTGTGTCAGGAGAATTGCACGCAACTTTGGAGGGGTGAGGGAGAGAAAAGGGATTAAGCAGGAGAAAGATACTAGAAGACAGGAAAGAAGCTGCTCCTTGGAATTGCTAATATGGTGATGCGAGGGTTTGGCTCTTAACCATCAGCAGGCTATAGTTTACCACAGGAGTGTGGTACGGAGAACGTGGGAAGTTTATTTCTAGGGTCTAAAATTAAATTGATAGGGGAGACCAAAATGTTTCTAGCAAAGGCCTTTTATTCCTATAGTTGTCTTGGCTTAATTATTCTTCCTTTCATTAGAACAATTTTCAAACATAAAACTAGAGAATGTTCCGTATAGAGCGCGCGCACGCGAATACACGCACGCGCGCGCATGCACGTCCTCGCTCCGGGACACGCACCGACCCCAACGCTCGGGACACACGCCTGCGCACACCCACCGCCTCCATCGCCACGAGGCCTGGCGCGCACACACACCCGAACCCCCAGGCCATACAGGCTCGCCCGCGCACATCCACACTGGCATCCCACCATGCGCCCGCAGCACCCAGTATTCCCATTAGCATACGTCAAAATCCCCACGCTGCCTTATTCTTTCCTCCAAGAGTTGTGCAAGTGGCTCGGGGGTGTGGCCCCAGATTTGACCTCGCGCTTCCCCACTCGCGGGAATCTTAGATCATTTCCGCCCATCCTGTTTCCGCAGGCCACGTAGACACTTCCTTTTCCAGTGTGTCTGGCGGGGAGGGGGCGGAACCCATAATGCCTCCCGCAGGAAAAAAAAAAAAAAAAAACCTCTGGTCAGGGAACTCTGGGTCGTAAAAATAGGCCACGTGAACACCCTGCCCTATAGACTTATGACCCAATGACTGTCGCTCTCCTGGAGGCGGGCTAAGAACCTAAGAGGGCGGGCGTCATTGGCCAGAGACTGCACTAAAGGAGGGAGGTGATTGGCTGACTTCAAGCCTTAACCGTGAAGAAGCAGGTTGCTAGCACCCCCTTTACTGCGGCGAAGTGTCATTGCTGACGTGATGGGCCTTGTCCAATCATTTGGTCATGGAACATTCTAAAACTTAGACAAGACGACTGTGATTGGCTGAGGGGCATAAGCCCGCCTCCAGCGTGACGTGTCTGCCTATGGATATCAGTTGCCGGAGAAACCTGGCTTTACTATGGCGGTTGGAGGGACGGCAGTGAGCACACGTCGGCTGCTGGAAAGAACTGGATTCTCGTTTCAGGTTTCGGGGTGGGGGTGGGGAGAAAGGGTTGATGATTTCCTTTTCTCGTCGCGTATATAAACAAGATTAACTAATGGCTTCACGATCGGGCAGGACTGGATTCAGATTTCTATTCGCCAACGCCCAGCTCGGGCAGGCTCCTTTCTGTGTCTCGGTTTCCATGTTTGTAAAAGGGTGATAATAATAGTACCTACCTCAGACGTGTACCTCAGAGGCGTGCACTGTATATTTGACCGTATAAGGCACTTAATAGGAATCCTGGCTCCGAGAGAGAATATTGTGGAGAGAAAAACCCGTGTAACACAATGAATAAAAAAACAAATTATGTAAATACATTATAGTGCTTTTCATGACCATCAACTTATCCTCTAGAAGAAATTAGATATGAGAAACGTAACAATCTGTACTATGAAATAATATGCTGTTTGGGAATTAACTCAAAATAGCGGAGATTGGAATTTTCCATATTGAAAAGTTTAAAGCGGGGGGGGGGGAAGATGGAGAACGAGAGCGAGCTGGAGATGAACCACATGCGATGAGTAGGCCTTGTTTGGAACCTGATTAAGACACCAACTGTAAGAAAAAAAAGAAAAAAAAAAAGAAAAAAAACCAAGATATATCGGGAAAAATTGAAGACGTATTTTATATTCGATGTATTTTTAAAGAATTTATTATTTTTTAGGCGTCATAGTGGTATTGTGGTTATGTTTTCAAATTGTCTACCTTACAGAGATATGTGCAAAAATACGGATTAAATAAAATATCTGGGATTGACTTCAAAATATGTTGATGACTAGGATTAGTTTTAAAATCTCAGTAAGGGGAGGTGCAGAGGGGTATATACAAAACAAAATTGGTTCTAAATTAATAATCGTTTAAGCTGGGTGATGGGCATTTAGAGTTCCTTTTATTATTCTGTCTCCTTTCATGTATGTTTGAAATTTTCCATAATAAAATACAGAAAGTCAGCTATTTGGTGAGCTTTAAAACGGAGTTGGGGGGAGCAGTGGGTGGGGTTATGGATGAAACAAGATGGCCTTCAGTTGGTAATTGTTAAAGCTGGATGATAGATTCGTATGAGTTTATCATATTCCCTCTACGTTTTTATCTATTTGAAATTTTGCTTAAAAAAGTAAACAGCAAAAACAAATTACTTCATCAGAAATCAGGATAAATGTACAATAAAGTAAATTTGAAAATGTAACCACAAGAAGGAAAAAAACACTTGTACATTATTTATCAGCCTTGGTGTCCTTTGTGTGTGATAAAATGCATTGATTGATGAAGAAGAAAACCAGCATCTCATCTTTTTTATTTTATGCCCTTTCTTGTTCCCTTGTTTGACCTTCTAGGCATTATCAGAAAAGCTAAGTTTGCTGTATAGTAAGGATCAGAAGATCTGATCCGATTACAGAAATCTTTGGGTAAGTGCGCTCCCCTTCTCCCCGCTTCAGTTCTCAAACAAGATAATTCCACATAACCTTAACTGTCCAGGAATATTTTAAAGAATAATAAGTGTTAATCTGGGAAAGTACTCTAAATTCTAAGAAGGGAAGGATGGAGCTGAGTCCCTTGGTGCTTCCAGTATATAAAGTGCTTAAAAAACAGGGCTGTGTAATCTTGATTAAAGATACTGCAATTGATCCCTGATAGTTTCGTACTCACATATTGTTCATACTTCGTGGCATCCCACATACAACATAATTTACAGGTTAAGAACAAATGCCGACTTTCGAAATTCAATCCTGGCTCTGTCACTTTCTGTGATCCTAGGCAAAATACTTTGTCCCCAAATTTCCTCAAAATTAAAGTAAATAGTTTCTACTATGTAGGATTGTTGAGGGGATCACATATAAAGTGTTGGGACCCCACTTGGCACGTGTGTTTGCTTTAATAATTATGGCTCTAGTAGTCCTTCTGGCACATCCTGTTTTACATGTGTACACTTCTAGAAGCAGTGGATACCTCTTTGAAATTGTGGGGAAAAAATCCTGTTGGTTCCTTTCCTGATTTTTCAGAAACAGCTGTTACCGCTAGAACTGACTTCTAAAATTATGACTTCTGACTTATCTTAACACTCTAGAAAGATATCAACTATATTGAACATATTTATAAGGGAATTTCCAGGAACTGTAATTTTAACTAGCAAATCAAAGCCATATTCACTCTGCTAACAGCTTTTGTATTATCTCCTTTGTCTCGGACTCAAAAATACAAAGGAAGTGTTCCAAAATCTAGAAGAAAGAATTGATAGAAATGTGACTGACATGGTGCACTTAAAGGTTTATTCCAACAAACTGTAAATGTTTACACTTACTTATGACATGCCCAGACACAAAAATGTTAGCATTTGGAGTTGCATTCTTGAATGGCCCGTCACGTGCATGAGATAAAGGAAAGTTTTCAGTCTATCTACATTTTCATTTTCCCATGGAGTCACTATATTTACCTTCTTATTTTTTCCCCCCTTCTGAAAGCTAAGTTGCAGAGGAAGTCACTACCTGGTGGAAATCTGGTGGAAAAGATTCAGTAGATTGGTAGGCACAGAACCCCTTTACAGGAGGCCATTTGGAAAATGATTAAGGGCTAAAGAGAAGGAGGTAGACTGTTAGGCCAATAGGAGCTCCGAGAAGGCAAGAGCCAGGGTAGCCTGAAATGGAGAAAGCCTCAAGGAGAAAAAGGACCTTGACCTGGGCCTTTGAGTTTGGGTAGGACTTTGGAAGAAAAGCCTACCTGAATGGTATATCTGCAAAGTATATTGTACACCATGATAACTAACTGAAACGTCCAGCTGTATGTGAGATCCACGGATAAGCATAGATCAGAAAATGATCGTAGATTTTAAATATATTTTAATATAAATTTTTAGTCACAGAATTAATATGTGAATACATTCTCATAAAACAATTTAAATATTACAGAGTAGGCTGTTTCCTTTTCTCGCCACCCCAATTATCTTACTCTCAGAGTTAACCATTATCATCAATTCTATTTCCTTCTAGATATAAATTATATATGGTTTAAAATGTATATGGATGGATAAAATAATGTTTTGTGCTTTCTTTTACATAAATGTGGTATCACTCTGTACTGTTCTGCAACTTGCTATTTTTAATCAGAAAATTGTCCATTTGTAGAGTTCTATTTCACAGTGACATTTCTTTAATTAGCATTATTCCCCATATTGTGTATAAACCACATTCTGTTTTGCCAAGTCACTATTGATAGCACTCTAGGTTGACTATAGTGTTTTGTTACTTCAGATAATACTGCGTCAAACATCCTTGGAACCCATTTACAAATGTTTCTGTAAGGCAACATTTATCACTTTAAACTCTGATAATTAAACCAATGTGATACTGGTGTGAGAACAAACAATCACTGTGACAGAACAGATGACCTAGAAAGTGATGCCTTTAAAAATAATCAAAAATAATTGGGAAGAGAGTTCCTTAAAAGATCTGTACACCAAATCATTGGGTAAAGGATGGATTCTTTCATTAATATTAGGAAAAAATTAGTTACATATTTGGAAGAAACTAAAAATACCAAGAAATTAGACAATTATTTGGGAGCATTTTTCCTAGGCATGACATAAATGCCAGAGTTCACAAAGGAAAAGGTTGACACATTAATGACAGTTTGGAAGAAATATTTCCAACATAGCGAAAAAACTTAGTATTATTAGGAATCAATAAAAGAAGCAAACAATCTAGTAGAAAAGAGGACAAATGAAAGTAGAAAAAGTGCTCAACATGACAAATTCAAATAAAATGTTACAAATTAGATTGGCCAAAAATTTTTTTTCCAGTTTAACCAGTGTGGGTGAATGAACTTTTACATTTTTACTGGGAATACAAATTAAAGTGGTTCTTTATAACTTAAATTTGCCTTTATTGTCAAAGTTATAAATTAGCATGTCCTTT
Source organism: Eonycteris spelaea (assembly GCA_003508835.1). Taxonomy (NCBI): domain Eukaryota; kingdom Metazoa; phylum Chordata; class Mammalia; order Chiroptera; family Pteropodidae; genus Eonycteris; species Eonycteris spelaea. Next base: position 61,616 of record PUFA01000438.1, read on the forward strand.
GAAGAGTTGTACCTTCTGAGAATATATACTTCTGAAATACTTAATACTCTGATATATCTATCTGTACACTGATGTATATTACCGAGTTTCTGTAATAATGAAGTATCGGAAACAACCTGGATATTCACTGATATGGGACTGGTAAAATGGTGCATACAGATTATAGAATGATGTGGATATTTAAACATGAGCTTGGTATGTGTAGACAGAAGGCCTCTGATAAAGTGGGAAAAGGTACAGAGTAATATACATGTCACCTTTGTCGAGACCAAGAAAATGCATGGTAAATATTCACGTGTATAATACACATTTAGTTTCAAAGGTATATATTATGAAAAGATTTGAAAGCATGACACGTTCTGGGTTTGAGGTGGTAAGGGGAGTATGCCTACATCTTCATATGTTTTAGTATTTATAAGTATGTAAAAGAAAGATCAATAAATGATGCCATAAAACTTGGAGGAAAATACAGATTTTCAGTTCATAACTTATAAAAAATTCTAGGTGGATTAAAGAATTAAGGCCATAAAAAGTCTTAATTTTTAAGCTCAACAGTGAAAGACATTTCATATAAAAGTTAAAAATCTTAACATCATACACTAAAAATGGGAAGTATTTGCCCCCAAAATGACAGTCCTTGATGCGTAAAGAGCTATAAACATTGAAATCACTTAAGAACTAATTGGAAATGAATGAGCAATAGCCATTTTTTGAATGTTAAAACATCACTAATGAAATGCAAAAATGCATTTACCAAATTCACAAATTTAAATGAGGATAGCCAAATAGCCAGTGGTGACCAGAGTATGAGGTGAGGTAGATATTTTTACGCACATTTGAGGTAGGAAATTGGTACAACTTTTTGGGAAAGTAATTTGGCAACATAATCATGCCTCTTGACTAAATCTGCATCTGGAAATCTTGGAGTAATATAAAATGAAGGCGAAAATGTTTTGCTTATAGGATAAATGGGGGGGTTGGTTAAGTAGATTGAAGGTATCCCCATTTGATGGGATAGTCATGATGTATGCATATTAGGCCTTTACTAAGATGGGGAAATACTTATAATAGCAAATTTTAAAAGAGGAGGTCTGGTTTTATGTCCAATATGAGCTCACCTTTTTAAATTGTACAGAAATTAGGAAACTAAGGCAAACATACAAATGTGTTTTTGCAGCATCTGGCATACCCTAAAATTGACCTGTAGGGAACACATCGAAAAATGTGATGACTTGGCCCTGAATTATGCCTCCATTTCCCCCATTACTTGAATCACCTCATTCTGATTCACTATTGTACACCCACTGGGGATATAAGTGTTGCTGCAAAAGGTGCAAGATATGTATGACACAAGACTTATGACAAAAATATATCCCATAAGTAAAACTGACATGTGAAATATTTAAATGCTAAGCTCTGGAGTACTAACATCAGCTTCGTGAGGTATTGGAGAAGGGAGAGAAACAAGGGCTGAAGTAGTTAGCGGAGATTTAAAGAGGAAATGGGGCTTTCGTGGTATGTAGATGAGGGAGACAAAGGGAGGAAGCAAGATTGGAGCTAAAAGTAGGTATGCTGAGCCAGTGAACAATGTTAGTAAAACCTGAAAAAGGATAGAAACTGGCAGATTCAAAGTTTAAAACAGCTCAAAATAAAGCACTATATAGTGCCAGCCATTTTAATGAGGGGGCACAGCACATCTGTCACCTGTCCATGGAGCAGTGTAAGCTGGGAAGGGAGGTAAGGAGTATAGTGACCTGAATAAAGCTATCCAAAAACGTATAACTTCACATAGGAACCAGGCATCGAAAGGGTGGGTATTCCCTTTTGATGTCTGGTTTTTGACTCCCAGGTAATAGCTGCTTGATGTGTAGGATACCCAGCTGCTGAGACAGTTCTTTAGAAAGGCTGCTTTCCTGGCTGCATTGGCACAAACCTTGAATAATGACACAGGTATTTTCCTGTTCAATGTCAGATATTCAACTTGGGACTTTGGGTGGATGATAGAAACATTTATTGAGAATAATAAAACCCATTTAATGAGAGCCAGGTAAAATTCCTTTTTGTGGTTTTCTTAAGCATATATACACACAGTCGATACCAAGGACGTACAGTAGGCTCAGCCATCATTCTCAGGTTCCTTCTCACTAAAGGAATTGCTGATGACCAATGTGGCTTCCAAAGGACTTCCTGTCCAGCCTGGCTCTACTGTGTATTTTGCGTAAGTCTGGTTGACACTAGGCCATCTTGTATTTAGTTTGAATATTAACTATCCCCCTGTTTTGTGGAAACTGTACATTTTGTGTGACAGCTTCCAATATACTGTCCTGACACACTAGCTACTTATCCTTCACAGAATATGTCTGTATATCCCTCAGAAGGCTTCAGGTTCTCACAGGGTCAGTGTCTGTATTCACAAGTTTTGATGCTCACTGAGGGCCACTGTTACTCTTTAATTTCTGCTCAGAGCTTTGTGATCTTTCAAGTAGAGGATATTTGCTTAGTGAAAGTGCTAGCACCCAGGTCTCTTTTCCTAATAACTGGCTTCCCTCATTCAGGGCTATAGTTTTTTTTTTTAGCATTGCTTACCTCTTATTCCCCTGTCAGGACTTCCCTGACACCTGCCCACATTTTAACAGATAGGGAGGGCATATTCTGTGGGTGAAAGTTGAGTTATTGGGGAAACCTGCATTAAGGGTGGTCTGCTATTCCTGGTTCTTTCCCAGAGGTTACCCTGATTTTAACAGTCTGATAGTTATCCATCTGGGTAACTTTCATGTACATTTATACACATTGTGGTTTAAAACACAAATTGGATCCCACTGTACATAAGAGTTGAGACATGCTTATTTCTCTCCCTGTGCTATCTTTCTCTTTGAGATCCTATAGTACATATTATGAAACCTGCCTATTTACCTAGTACACAATCGATCATCTTTATTTGTCAGTACATGAATCTCTGCCAAATTCATGTAAATGTGCCTTCATAGTGTACATACATAATAATTTATATTACCATTTCCCTATTGAAATATGTTTAGGTGTTTCCATTTCTTCAGTATTAAAAACACCACTGAAGTGAACATCTTTGTGTCCATGTTCACATGTGCAGGTATACCTGCAAGGCACTGTGCTAACTGTTCAACCACATATCTTAACAAGAACCTGTAAAAGAAGGCTACAGGTAATTTACCACATTCCATAGATGAAGGAAAGGTTAAGAGCTCACATTTCTTGCCCAAGGCCTCACAACCCAAGTGGCAGAGCCTAATTGAAGTAGAAGTATGTCTGACAGCAGAACTCATTTTTCCTCTGATGCCACAATTACAGCTGCATGTCTATAAATTAGATTTTTTTTTGTACATATATTTCACACAAGTTCATCTTCATTGCAGATACTTGCTTTTCCTTTCTAGGTTGTGTCTCCCACCTCAGCCATCCAGACCATCCTAGAAGATCTGTAGGATTGCATCTGGGAAAACACTAGGAGTTCTTGGAAGAGCAAGAAAGAAGAGAATTGTGTAAGTCAAAGGCATGGTTGTATCAACACCATAAGAATCAGAACAATAATTTTACCAGCTTTTTATGCTGTATTTTACATTGTAGATTATCCCTTTCTTTCCTTGAAACTCTCAACTTCTTTAGCTTCCAAAATAACGTTCTCCTAATTCCCCTATGGCTGCTCTAACAATTTTGATTTATTTGTGGTGTCTCTCTGCTCACCCCTTCTTTCCTAGGTTTTCCAAGAATCCCATACTTGATTCAGTTTTTCGTCCTCTATTCTCCATGAATGATTTCATTGGCTCTTCGTTTCCTTTCCCAGCTGTATGATTACTCTCAGATCTCCATTTTTGTCTCTGAATTCTCACCTGAGCTTTAAAGTCACGTTTAACTGCACACCTCACACTTAATAGATCCAGTACTGAACTTCTTTCCTCTCTAATCCATCTCTTCCTCCTCTTGATGCAGTCTCATTTGGTGATAATACTAATGACCTAATCACCTGTTCTCAGACCCTGAAGTTATCAATAGCTTCTTCCTCACCAATTTATCACCTCCAACAAGCTATTGCTGAAAATGGTGTCATGTATCATTTCTTCTTTGCTCTCAAAGTATTCTGTGCCTGTAACTGTTGTACAAACCTTGTTTTGTTTGTTTTTAATTTATTTTTAATTGTAGAAATTAGACATTTATATGCCTTACAGTGTGATCACCACAATAAGTCTAGCACCCATCTGGCACCATACAGTTATTACATTATTATCGACCATATTCCCTATGCTGCCCTTTACATCCCTGTGACAAATTTTATAACTAGCAATTTGTACTTCTTGATCCACCTCATCTTTTTCACTCATCCCCTCCCCCTCCCATCTGAGTTTGTTTTTGTTTTATTCATTTATTTTGTTTTCTAGATTCCACATATAAGTGGAATAAAATAGTATTTGTCTTTCTCTGACTTTTTAGCATAATAACCTTCAGATTCATCTGTGTTGTCACAATTGGTAAAATTTTCATTTTTTATGACTAGCAACTATTCCATTGTATATACATACCACGTCCTCTTTATCCATTCTTCTTTCTATGGACACCTAGGTTGTTTCCATATCTTGGTTATTGTAAGTAAGGGTGCAGTGAAAATAAGGGTGCATATATCTTTTCAAAATTAGTGTTTTTCAGTTTCTTCAGATAAATACCCAGAAGTGAAATTGCCGGGTCACATGGTAGTTCTATTTTTAATTTTTTGAAGAATCTGCATACTGTTTTCCATAGTGGCTGTACCAATTTATAGTCCCCCACTAACGTTACTGTGTTATAATTGTCGCTTTAGATGTTTGACTCCCTAGCGCTTAGCATAGTACCTGTTCTGAAGCAGATACGCATTAGTGTATGATGAATGTGTGAAATACCTATTTCCTATCATTTAATTGCCGATACCTAACCATCAAAAACCAGTGCCCTTATTAATGCAGTAATTACCCAGGCTTAAACTTGCAGGGCCACTTTTAACTCTTCCCTTTCCTTCATTTACCAGGTTCTATATTCAGTTTCCATTGAGTTTGCCATCAACTTAATTCAGGCCTCTCTGGACTTAACAAAGCCTTTACTGTAACTCATTTTGCTTCCCGTCACCTAATTTTTTCTTAATTTTTTCAATTTGTCATTTTTCCTGTTCTGAAGTCTTGAATTTTAATTCCACTGCCTTTTGTCATTTCTTCCCCATTTAATTAATTCATTCTTTCTCCAAAATTATATTCCTGTCTTTTGAATGTTATCAAAAAACTAATTTATGGGCAGGTCTGATGAGTGATTGGGTGGGGTGAGAGTAGTGGGTGGTAGTGAGGGTCAAAAAGAGGGGAGAGATAGTAGGTGACTTAGAAATGGTCTTGAAATGGGATTTGAAATCCAGATTCCAAGAGAATAGCGTGTTTTGTGCTTTGATGAGCCTTTATGAAGTGTGGTGTGTTAAAGGTCGCCATAGAAAACAACCAAGTAAAATACTTTATGTATTACAGTGGTTGAAATAAAAAACAGGGTTGAATGAGTTCCAGAAAGCAGGGTTCTCAAACTCGTGGACAACAACCTGCAGAAGAAGACAATTTCAAAAAACCAACTAGAAGCAATATGCAGAGAAGTAAGATGAGAGGAGCCTCCTCGGGAAAGAAGACCTCTGGTCCACAGCAGAAGAATCTGGATCCGGCCCTTCCAGGTAGATGGGGGGTCGCTCCGCAGAGAACCCCCCTTCAGGATCCGTGAGGAAGACAAGGAAGAACAAACAGAAAGCTCCTGGAAACGGAGATGGTGGCAGTACCAGTGAAGCCCCTCAGCCACCTCGGAAGAAAAGGGCACGGGCTGACCCCACTGTTGAAAGCGAGGAGGCTTTTAAGAATAGAATGGAAGTTAAAGTGAAGATTCCCGAAGAATTAAAACCATGGCTTGTTGAGGACTGGGATTTAGTTACCAGGCAGAAGCAGCTGTTTCAACTCCCCGCTAAGAAAAATGTTGATGCTGTTCTGGAAGAGTATGCAAATTGCAAGAAATCACAAGGAAATGTCGATAATAAGGAATATGCAGTGAATGAAGTCGTGGCGGGAATAAAAGAATACTTCAACGTGATGTTGGGCACTCAGCTGCTCTACAAATTTGAGAGGCCCCAGTATGCCGAAATCCTCTTGGCTCACCCAGATGCACGATGTCCCAGGTTTATGGAGCGCCACACCTACTGAGATTATTTGTAAGAATCGGAGCAATGTTGGCATATACGCCCCTTGATGAGAAGAGCCTTGCATTATTGTTGGGCTACTTGCATGATTTCCTGAAATATCTGGCAAAGAATGCTGCATCTCTGTTTACTGCAGTGATTACAAAGTGGCTTCCGCTGAGTACCACCGCAAAGCCCTGTGAGGGTCTACTGACCACTCACTGTTATGTCTGATATCTATAAACACTCTTTTTGTTCTTAGTCTTTTCTTGTATAATTGATGTTCTTTAAATTGTTAATGTATAACAGGGCTTATGTTTCAGTTTGTTTTCGGTTTGTTTTAAGCAGAAAATAAAAGGAGTGCAAGCTCCTTTTCTCATTTCAAAGTTGCTACCAGTGTATGCAGTAATTAGACAAAGAAGAAACATTCAGTAGAACATTTTCTTGCCTAGTTGACAACATTGCTTGAATGCTGGTGGTTCTATCCTTTGACACTACACAATTTTCTAATTATGTGTTAATGCTACGTGACAAAATGCCCTGATTCCTAGTGCCAGGTTCAACTTAATGTATATACCCGAAAACCCATGCATTTGTGCTCTTGTTTATCGTGCTTGAAGTAAAACAGCCCATCCTCTGCAAGTCCATCTCTGTTGTTCCTTAGGCATTCTATCTTGGCTCAAATTGTTGAAGGATGGTGGTTTGTTTCATGGTTTTTGTATTTGAGTCTAATGCACGTTCTAACATGATAGAGGCAATGCATTATTGTGTAGCCACGGTTTTCTGGAGAAGTTGCTATTTTAGGAATTGTATTTCAGATCTTAAATAAAATTTGTTTCTAAATTTCAAAGCAAGTAATTTGCAGTGTGTCTTTAATGTTACTGAGGCTTACAAATCAGCAGGTTCAGGAAAGACCTAAGTGGTATCAAAGGAGAGTTCTGACTCTTACTCAAAGAATTCCTTTTTCTGTTGGGTGTGGCAGCCCAGGAGCATCTGGTCAGGCCAGTTCCCCTCCTCTGCCCTTTCAGTGTGGCTTCTCAAGGTGGGATCACTTTCCAGTGCTGCTTGGAAGAGGGGTTTGTTCCCCAATGCTCCTTGTCCCTATAGGTTGGGCTGGTAGAGCAGTTAGTGGTCACTGTAGCAGTCCCTTAAGACTTAACGCTTTGCTCTTTCCCACCAGAGGACGCCTGGGTGCCCCCTTCAGTATTACCTCAGTCGGAAATACTTGTTGATTTGGGACCAAGGGTAGCAGTTTCCCTTAGTTCCAGTATTAATGTTATGTTCCCTGTTTTTGTAATCCCTTGGACATAGCATTGGGAATCCTAAAGTATGGGATCTTTGGAGAAGAGGAATAGTGTTTGATGCCTATGCTTATGAATCCGTCTTCTATGGAAATTTCCCAGTCAAACCAAGTTTTGTTCATAACAGAATTTTATTTTTTTATTTTTCAATTATAGTCGACATACAACAGTAGTTTCAAGTGTACAACACAGTGATTAAACATCTTAGGAAGTGATCGCCACAATGTCACTACAGTTATTACAGTATTAATGACTATATTCCCTATGCTGTACATTTATATCCTTGTGACTTATTTTATAACTGGCATTTTATACTTAATCCCCTTCATCTTTTTTGTCCATTTCCCCACTCCTCCCACAATTTTTTACTTCTTTAGCAAAAGAAATATTACATGGTTACTGCAAAAATTTTAGAAAATACAGTAAGAACAAATATGGAAGAATCCCATATAATCTACTAAATCAGTCAGGGTCCCAGCAACAACTAAATGGAACGCTATTAAAATAGATGATTTGAGGGCTTTTAATGATTTTTTTCCCCAAGTTGTCAGCAGGGGAGTAGGGTCATGGTGTGTATTAGTCTGCTAGGACAATCACATTAAAGTACTACAGAGTGGGTGGCTTAAACATTTATTTTCTCATAGGTTCTGGAGGCTAGGAATCCAAGATACAAGTGTCAGCAGGGATGGTTTCTTCTGAGGCCTCTTTCCTTGGCTTGTAGATGGCCACCACCTTCCTGTGACTTCACATGGTCTTTTTCTCTGTGCCTTTGTCCTAATCTTATAAGAACCCAGTCAGTATTGGAATAGGGCCCACCCTAATGACCTCATTTGAACTTAATTACTTTGGTGAAGACTCTCTAAATACAGTCAGATTCAGAGGTACTGAGGTTAAGATTTGAACATGAGAGTTTGGAGATGACACAATTCAGCCTCTAACATGGTCTTACTATCTCTAGGCAAAGAGTAGGAGGGGAGGAAATGGGAGGAGGGAATGGGGGGGATGGGTAGGAGGGGGAGGGGTTACTGGAATGGTAGACAGTTGTGATCTTCAGGATGTAGTCAGCTCAGAGACCTTGAAGAGCATGGAGAATCCAGGACAGGGGTGGAGGGATAAATACCTGACCTCACTCTTTCCTACTTTTTATCTCCTGGTGGGTATTTCCCTTTGGCCAAACTGGAAGCCAAAGGGCAAGGAAGACCTTTAATGTAGTCTACATCCACTCACAAGGAGGAAGAGTGGATCAGAGACAAATGAATAACTATAGTTCATACCTTGCCATTTAAGCATTGTGTCCTCTTTGAGACCTAGGGCCTGCAGCTAGATGAGTTCTTAAGAGGACAATTGTGAAACCACTTGTGACACTCTAATTAAACACTACAAAGGTCTGTTTCCTTTGTTATTGAAACTTTGAATAGGAGGCCTAGCAAACAGATGGATCTTAACTCACATGCTTGAGCACAGTAGAAATGTCCCATTTTAAAAATACCTTTAAATGAACATAAATATGACCCTAAGAACTAAACGTAGGGTGTTGGTGGGATAGCCACTTCAGTTACTACTGGCGATCCCCATCTCCGTTAGCTGTACAAACATCCTATGGTGTTATCTAGCACCAAAGCCTAAGGAGTTCCCTACTGTCATCAGATGTCTGCCCAAACTGGTTAGGGATGAGATGCTCGTTTATTGAACTGGCACAGTACCTTTAGCTCCCTTGTCCCTGCTGCTTCATCATCCAACGCTCTGGGAAGGGGAATCTTTGGCAAAACTAGGTACCCAGCTTCCTTGAGCCCATCAGTTTCCCCTAGATCCTGATAATGGAGAAATACTCATATCTCCACTACTGGACGGACCCACAAACTCTGACCTTTGTGCTCTTAATGTCCTCAAATGCCCATCCCGAGACATCTGGCTTGATTTTGTCAAGGAATATAATCCTTTTCACAATTAAAAAAAAACAAACACTGGCTTCTAGCAGCTTCTACTTCCAGCTCTCACAAACTTCCCTCTCCTGGGCCTCTGCAGGAAATGGAGAAAAATATAAGAACATAGTACACATGTTAGCATCTCAATGACTAATATTTCAATAATTTCCAGTTAAGTTCATAATTGCTTTCTATTTTAGTTGATTTCTTCTTGTTAATTGTTTAACTTTAAATAAAAACAACTTAGGAATATTCATGAGAGGCCTAAAGTGCTTTATTAGGACCTAAACCAGGCCATCCTATTGATAATATAATAAGTGTACCCATACTATTACTCAAATCTCTTGATTTAGCAAGATTTTCTATAAACAACAGATAATATAGTTTCATCTAGCTATCTAGATGCCTAAATGGCTTTCCTTCTGAAACTAAAGGGTGGTTTTGAAATACTGGATACTGCATGAGATTCAGCACCCAGCTAACATGATGGGTCCATAATAAATAGCTATTATAACTGTTATTTGTTATTTTCATCAATGTAATTAGCAACAACAGAAAAAAAGCCTATTTTACATTCAGGAGAATATATGTGGATTGGTATAGAAGCATGTTGTGAAATAACCCCATTGACACCCATAAAAAGTAAAGAAGGTAGCCATTAAATATAAGGCTTGTCTTGCCTAAGATAAGTTTCTGGCACCAAATAAATGTTCAAAAATGATAATTCTCCATTCAAAAAGGAAAGGGTGAAAAATACATTACTAAGACCTGTGGTTCTCAGCCTGAGATCCTCAGACTCTTAAGGTCTTTAAGACACCATTAGGAATTAGAGCGCTCTTTTCTTTTTTTCCCCTAATTCATTAATTCATTATGAAGGTAACACTTAGCTGAGCTTTCTATAGAATTGAATGAGATGATAAATTTAAGAGTGCATTATGAACTGTGAACTACAATAATAATCACAGTTAACAGTCGCTTCTTTACAGAAATGTCAATTATCAGAAGTTGGTACATAATTTTTTTGAAAAAAATTTCCAAAATGTAAAAGTTTATATGATAGGCTAGAAGTTGGAAATAGTCACGATTTTGTCTTAAAAATATAAATTTAGATAAAATATTAAGAAAATTTGTAGAATAAGCACTAAAAGATTAAAAACTATATAAATTCCAAAATTACACAGAAAACTCCATTGATCTAACAGAAGGCAGGAAAGGAGAGGGGAAGGATGCAAAGAAAAAAATATTATAAATAGAAAACACAAAGGAAGGTAGAAATTTATCTGCAACATCTCAATAGTCATAATAAATGTACATGGATTAAACTCATTAAAAGAAAAACCTTAGATGGGATTTTTTTTTCAAAGCACAGTCCAGTTTCATGATTCTTCTCAGAGATGCTCTAAAATTATTCAGAAGAGTTCAAAATTTTAAAAAATGGAAAAAATGTATATGTTTTATATTTAATATATAGGCAAAGTGAGTATGGCAAAATTAATGCTTGCCTTCTGAGCCACTCTTCTCTTGCTCAGGCCCACTTCCATGTCTGGAAGTATACTTTTCCTTCTAATAAAGCTTTTCTTTTCTGCCGTAAAAAAAATGCAAAAACATTAGCAGTATTCACCCACAGGGGTAAGGCACATCACAGACACCATACCAAGCAGATGTAGTCTACATACAAACAAGAACTGCTGAGATACCAATGAAATGCAACTTTGCTTTTGTCTAATACCGTACCTTTAAAGTTCTTCCCAGGCCCCATGGCTTTGCTACTCACTCTGAAGGACCTTACAGTCACTTTAAACCACAAATTAAACCTCAGTGCAGTGATTAGCACCCTAGTTCCAAATAAAAGACTCTCCAAACTTGATTTATAGTTAACCTCTTCTCCGTCAGTCAGCACCAACTTAAGGTGGACCTCCCACTTTGGGGGAAAGGGATGTGCTGTATTTTCCTCTTCCCCCATGCTCTCCAGCTTGCTAATTTTGACTTCAGGCCTGTCTGGGATTGGAGTGGGGAGTAAGCGGAAGTTCTTGACTGGTCATATAGTTTAAGTCAGCTTCATGCTCTCTGGGTCTGTCTGATATTTCAAGCTCTTTCTCATCTGAGGCTCCCTATATCAAGAGTAAAACATTCTATCATTGGTTTCCTCTTTAGCTCAGGGTTTTCCAGTTTCTCTGGTGGAATCCATAGCACTCCTAAACAGTTCTTTTCAGCAGGCCCCTCGATACCAAGCAGTTTGCTCTCCTGCATGGCCCACTCTCAGTACATGAGAAACACCCATATGTCTTTGGCCCCCAGCAAACGGAACATGCAGACATCTCAATTCAGTCACCGCTCCTTTGCTCCCACCATCACCACAGCCGCGTTCTCTAGCCCAGAAGATTTCTCCTGCTGAGTCAGATTCCATTCCACTGTACCTCCAAACTCCAGGAGATACATACCAAGCCTCAAGGGGTCCAGCTGAAGCCTTGGGGTGAAGGGGAAAGTACCCCAACTCTTCCCCCTTAGGAGGCTACTTCAAAGAAATCCTCACAAAAATTCCTTCTCTATATCTCCTCTCTCGAATTTTTTAAATCCTCCTTATAAATTGCTTGGTTATTTCCAATAAAAACCTGGCTTTAGAATTTAATATTTACTGTATCTTGGCGCATAAGAGGAAACTTCCAATTTAACATCCTGCCATGCAAATTTAAACCACCCCATTTCCCATTACTGGAAGGTCATCATCTAAAGTTAAAAAAAAAAAAAAAGGCTGAGTATGAGCTTTGGAGTGTGACAAACCTAGATTAGAAAACAGGCTCTGCAACTACTAGATTTAGGGCCTCAGAAATACACTTAACCCCTGAGTTGTTTCTTCTTTGTTTAAGAGAAATATAGCTACCTACCTCACAGGATTGTTATGGGAATTAAGGAGAGAACCGACATAAAATAACAGGTGCTGCATCTGGCTTTTAGTGGGAACTCACGCAAATGTCGGTTCCCTTCCCACTCTCCCTCTTTCCGTTTTTGAAAAACATGTCTTTGACACACTACCATAAAGAGCATTTGTAAAGACGAGAAGGGCAAACCAAGGGATGACCTTCAGTGCCATCTCTGTATCCGGAATAAGTTGCCTGCCTGATGGATACGGTTTAGGAAAAGGAGTAACCCACTCTCTGGAGTTGAAGTTAGGGGACACAACTGTCATGATATTTAACTGATTCATGTGTTTCCTGAACCTTAATTTTAGCTTCTAGGTTAAAAACCAATAAAGCAGATGTACTTAAGAGCTCTAGAACTTTGCACTGGGGGCCGGGGGAGGGGGGTCTACCGCCAAACTCATCAATAGCTACAGACCTGGTAAGATCCTTCCCCTCTTCTGACTTTAAAAAAGATGGTAAAATGCTGATATTATTTAATACGCATGAGACACTAAGTCATCTGTATAATAATTCATATAAATCTCACAACTCTAAGAGAAAGTAATGTGATTATACCCATTTTAGAAGAGAACAAAAGCCAAAGACACACAGCTAAAAGTGGTAGACCCGAAACTTGAACCCAGTTAGTTAAACTCTTACTTACTAGACTATACCATCCTTTAAAGAAAAATAGTACAGCTACTGAGAAATATATGAGGCCTCATCTGTGAATGCACCCTGACCCTACATATCACTTCAGGCCCTCCTAGAAGCAGGTGCCAAGACAAAATTAGACATACGAGACTGGGGAAACACCTATGAAAAACAAAGGGAACAGGAGATAGGGCCTTCAAGATTGTGATGCACATCTCACCCCTGTGAAAGGACAGAGGAAGGAAGATTAGGAAAACCCTGCAGGTCAATAATGAGAAAAGTCTGCGCCAGGCCATAGGGGGCACAGTACAAGCAAAGATGAAAGGAGTCCTCCAACAACCAGAAATGGCCTGGCTCTAGCAGACCAAACATGCTTAGTTATGGTGTGGGAGCAGGCTGGGGAAAGTGTGGACTTAGCAGAAATGTCAAGGAGATCCAAAGGCTCTTCTGAGGAAATATCTGAGCTGTGTGACTCCATAGCCACCACAGACCCACTGATTTTTTCCTGGCAGTCATCCACATATCTTCTACAGACTTGGTCCCTGAGTGTTTTCAAAGGACCCTGAACCTGATCCCTCTCTGCAGCCTCACCACAGGGACACCCACTCTCATGCACGGTCTCCTCAGAGCCAGGGCATCCTGGTTAGCAGAGGGCCTCTCCCCAGGGTCCTGTACCCTCAGTGCTTTCTGCTCTGGAGTTAGCCAGGAAAGTCACCTTTTGGACATGTGACGGAGATACCAGCCTTCTGTCCAGGCACAGAGGTGGTGAGGGGCCCAGAGAACCAGGCTCTGCATGCTGCTGACCCTCCACATCAATGCCTTCAAAAGCACCTTCACACCAATTCACAGCCTGATGCCTCTGGACCCCCAGTCATGGGCCGGACTTGCAGTGCAGAGGGGTGTTCACATAAGTGGTGTCACATTCCTTTTTCTCCTGAATTATAGGACCAAATGCCTTTGCAAGCTCCTTTACCTGGGTCTCCTGTGCCTCCGGGCCTGGGCTGACGCAGACATCACAAGCACTGCACCTGGCACACACACAGCTAAAGTCACCACAGAACCACCAAAACAGGCGAGGGGCACATCCAAGGCCCTTCCGGAAGTCTGAGCAAGGTGGGTAGGAGAGGGATGGGTGAGGTCTAACCTCATTGAGGGGGTGGGGCTACTTCACTGGACTCTGGGAGAAGGGCTTCAGCCTCAAGTTGCCAAGCCAGACCCAGGTCAGACCCAGGCCATTTGCTTGCTCAAAGATGATCCTAACCAATGTTCCAGGTAGGAGTCCTTGGGGCTTTATCTCCTCTCATACAAAAAGTTCCCCAAAAGAGAAAGGGAAGAGGGAAAGGCAAAGTGCTCTGACCTGCGACGGTACAGTCATCATCTTTCAGATGAGTCTTTCCAAGACAGCCTGGCCATCAGCCTGCTGCAGGCTAGAGCAGAGACACCAAAGTCAGACCACCCTGGAGAGGGAAATGGTTTGGGGCGAGCCCTTCCACATCCTGCCTGAACACCAGCCCTCTGAGCGCCAGGGGTTGGAGTCCTCTTGTCTTGTAAAACTGCCACAGTGAGCCCCCGGACCCTGATCTCGCTCCAGCTGGAACCCAGCCCCACCAGCCACCATCAGGCTGCCATAATCTTGAAGACTGGCCTGGAGACATGAAGATCCCCCAAAACGGTATCCCAGAGAAAACACAAAGCCAGAGCACATTCATTCTTGCTTTGCTTTACAGAAACTTAAATTTTCTTGTATTACACTTACCATTTTTTGTTTATAATTTTAATTTTTTTTTACTGCTTTACAAAGGCATTTCTTCCTCAAATTCTTATGAATATTTTCATGTGGTTTCTTTTTCTCACTTTATTGTTTACACTCCCTCTGGGCGCACAGAAAACTACACTTCCCAGTCCCACAGCCACTGCCAACCCTTGCTGTTAGGTGAGGCCACGTGACTTGTTTGGGCCAATCAGCTGTACACAGGTGATTAACATTTCTAGGTTAATGTTACATTAGAAGAGTGGGTGACAGTTTTCAGGACACTCTACCCTTGCCTGTCACCAGTGACACTCCAGGTCGTGGAGCCTTTCAGCCGGCATCCCTAACAGACTATGGGAAGCAGAGCCCCCTACCGCTGACCTCAATAGACGTTGGAATCAGCCTGTGCTGTGTTAAACCAGCATAAGATTAGCCTAACCTGATGATGTGTCAGAATATCAGGAATCTTCTTATAGAAAAAGACCATCTTTTCCCTACAGGAGAGGAATGGAAAAAAGAATTCATAGTGCTCATTTGAGAGCTACATGCATGCCCCTACACACACACACACGCGCGCGCGCAGCGGGGCAAGAATGCAGGCAATGTGCCCGCACAACAGATGGAATGCAGGACATGCACACACACAGCAGGGCGAGACTGGGAAATACGCACAGGCCAGGGTAAAAGTATGGGGAAAGTACAAACACACAACAGGGAGTATGGAGAATGCAAACACGGCAGAGCGAGAGCGTAAGGAATGCACGCACACAACAGAGTGGGAGGGAATGAACCCATCATGACAGGGACAGCGTGAAGAATGAAACGCACACAGCAGGCCGAGGGTGTGGGGAATGGAGCACCGGAAAGAATTCGCTTCCACGTCTGGCCGCCCCAGGGTGGGGCGGGCACCAGCCACTCCCGCACCGATTTGCAGGACCCCCGGTGCTTACCTCCTCTCCTCCATGTTTCTCTGTGGACACGCCCACGTCCTCCGCAATAGGAAGCTGGCGCCCACGCGGTTACCCGCCCACCTCCCATAGTTTCCTTTTGCCCGCCATTTTCTGAGTCAAAATGGATAGAGGGCGTGGCCGCGCAATCCGCTGACCGCCCTCCCCCCCCTTTTCTTTCCCAGCGCTTGGCAGGTGGGTCACACCTTCACATCCTCTTGCAGGGAAGCCAGGCATCTTCTTCCTCTTCCTGTTTCCCCGGGCCAGAGGCCTACCTGCTCTCCGTGCACTTGGGAGTACCCAAACCTAACTGCTGTCCCCTCTCCTCCCTCCCCCGAAGTCCCACCATTTTTTTTGGGGGGGGGGTGCAAAATGGGCCGCGAAAGGGATGTAGGCAATGCAATCCTCGACTTGCTTTGGTGTTGGCCTTCGCCTTGGGGTATCCTCTGCTCTTTCAAACTCCTCAGATCCGAGACAAGCGGTAGCCCTTCCCCTCCGAAGCGCGCTTGTCTGCCTTCAAGGTAATGAGATGATGCTCAGGCGGGAAAGGTCTCGGGCTTTACAGTGACTTTAATTCACGTCAGCCCTTTGTCCAGTGAGGTCCATGTTAACAAGTGAACTTGAGTCCTCAGCCCTTCCAACAGCGCTTCAGGAGCCGGGTGGTCCCTTCCTGGCCCCCGCCCCACGTGACACTGTTCATCTTTTCAGTCTTTGCCAGAAATAGGAGAAGTGTATCATCTCCCCGGAATTTCTGTTTGCCTTTCTCAGCAAGGACCAGCCCCTTGGGGTTGATCCACCATGTCTCCTTTTTTTCTCTCCTCCCTAGTCTCACCATCATCCCGCTCCCAAGACCTGAAGGTCTAGCATTTTCTTTGCAGTCCTCTCCGGGTCCTGAAGTAGAGTTCAGGAAATGAGGCTCAGTGAGAGTGAGAGATTTTCACTAGTTCTTTTTAATATTTGTCAGTTCTATTCCTTATGGTTATTACAATCATTACTGTTATAAATATCAGTATACATGCTGTTTGTCATTAAAAATAGAAAGGAGCTATCTGTTGTCATTTGAGAAGCAGGAGGTAGATTCCAGCCACCTGTTTTCCTGCTCAGTGCTCATACAAATAGAGATCCTTCAGACAACCACTTTTTTTGAAGTTTGAAATGTACAGAGCAGCTGGAGGCGCCCCTTGTGAGGGGCGTGCGTGCCTGTTAGGGAGTGGGGAGCTTTCCATGAAGTAAGCTTCTGAGGTCATATAATCTCATAGTCCCAAGGAAACGTCGGAACTTCAGATATTAAAAGCTGGTCACAATGTTCTGGTCTTCAAAATTATTAATTAAATCTCCACAACTTGTCTACTTTCCAGTCTTCTGCCACATCCACATCCCTACTAACCCTTTCCAATTGCAGCCAAAATTTCCTACTACTTAATCTTCTCAGGGACAGATCTAGGTTGTGGGGCCTGAAACTTAAAATTTGGAGGACCCTCTTTAAGAAAAAGAATATTTAAAAAGATATGGGCAATGCAGGCAATTAGGTACCAAAGTTAATATTTATTTATGAGAAAATTCACAACAAATTACAAAATTTAAAGACATATACAAAACATTCCAATTTCCATACAAATTACGTTTTTGTTAATTGCCTGGCACACCTCTATGACTTTTTTCTCTAATTTATGGCTACAAACTCTGATTTTTCTTCATTATTGGAATTTTTTTAATATCTCTTTGAGAAGAAATAAAAATAATTCAGTCTTTCATTTGCATGGTTAATCAATTTATTATTGATAAATGTTTCAGTTTTACAACTTATTTTTTGGTGATGGATAAATTTTTAGTATTGTTAAATTTGAGTAAACTACTGTCGACCTCTGTCTAGTTTCTTTCTTACATGGGCTTAAGTTTTAAGTTTTCTTTTGCAGATTTTTATCAATAATGTTCTTAATAGTGACACTCACAAACCAGTTTGATGTCAGTGTCCTGAAAGGAGCAGAATTTGCCATCCCAGAGTATGCCTCTTAGGTATGAGGATTATTTTAGGCTGATTATTTAAAAAAAAAAAGCAGAAATACGAAAAGCTCTGAAAACTGAGTACAAGTTAGCCTTTTGTAAAAGTGATTTACATTCATAAAGGAAATCTCCATTTGTAAGGGTGTCCCCCTTCTCTGTACCAGGAAAGGATGACTAAATCTCTAGGAACTCTTAGCAACAGAGAAGGCTAGGACTGAAATCTACATAACAGCCTTACCCTCTGTTACTTTGTTTTTCCTGGTTACCTCCCATAACTGGTCTTCCCCACCCCCACATCTTTTGTCTCTAGCTAGAGATGGTATTTAAGGTGGTAGCTTGGGCCATTGGGGGGAGTTCATTCAGTTTCTTAAGTCTTCCCCTGTGTACAGGAGGTATACATTGTTATTAAACTTCTGTTTGCTTTTCTCATTAATCTGTCTTTTATTATGGGGTGGGGGTGGAATCTCAGCCAAGAACCTAGAAAGGTAAAGGGAACATTATTTCTCCTCCCCCCCAGTCCTCATTGCAGTATTGATTTTGAATTTTTTGGCATCTTTATCAAGGTCAGTACCTCCTGCGAAATCACCAAGAAATAAATATGAACCTGTGTGGATGTGATTGAACAAAACTACCGCCATAGTTGGTGTAGCAAAGACTGGGAGTCCGTTTTTGATAAATTATATGTACTTCGAGGGCAGCAATGGGAAACAAGACTAAAAACGTACCTTGGAATCAGGTAATGAAGTGGGAAATAGGATCAAATGCTGGTAAGTGGCTGGTGTTAAACTATCATGCTTTTAATTTGAGCCATAAGTGTTGTTCATGGTTCACTAAGCATATAGAAGGCAACAGAGTATAACAGGCTCATTAGCATTAGAGTCAGACAGGGCTGGTTTGAATTTTAGAGCTACTCACTACCCTGTGAAATCTTACTAGTAATTAACATGCAAGGGATTAAGAAATCCATGAATAATTTGTCCAATTAAACTCAAACTAAATGTAATTCCAAATCAACTTCCCCTTAGCTGGATCCCAAACACGCCAACCAACATACATCTCTCCAACTTGAGAGGAAGTCAGTAGAAAAAGAACTCTTAAATAGTGGTCAATATTTTTGTTTTTGCTAACTTTACAAAAATATGACATAATATGGCCCCTGTATTAGTTTTATATTGCCATGTAACAAAATGCCAAACTTAGCTACTTAAAATAACAACCTCTTATTTTTATTTAGCTCACAGTTCAGTAAGTCAGATGTCTAGACATGTCGTGACTCAGGATCTCATAAGGCGGAAGCCAAGATGTCAGCCAGGCTGTACTCTTACCTGGAGTTTAAAGTCCTTTTCCAAGCTTATACTGGTTGCAGCAGAATTCAGTTCCTTGTGTTTGCAGGACTAAGATCCTTTTCTCCTGTCCATCAGCTGGTGGTCACTCTCAGCTCAGAAATCACCCACATTCCTTGCCATATGGTCCCTCTATCTTCAAAGCCAAAAGTGGAAAATCTCCCTTACATTGAACCCTTTCACGCTTCAAATCTTTCTGACTTAAGATCTGTTTAAGGGCTCATCCAGTTGGGTCAGGCCCACTTAGTGATTGCCCTTTCGATCAACTCAATGATTTGGGAGCTTGAGTGCATCTGCAAAATTCCTTTTGCCATATAATGAAATATAATCATGGGAATGATATCATCATATTCACAGGTTCCATCTACAGTCAAGAGGAGGGAATTATACAAGTGTGAAGATCATTGGGGACCACCTTAGAATTCTACCTATCATAACCCTTCCTAGAGGCCTTAGATGGTGTCCATACAAATGAAGGAGCCATGAAACTTAAGCTTCATTAGTTTCAAGGTGAATTCACATCTGCATTCCTGTACTCATTCAGAGTTTTTTACTCTACCTATACAACTTTATTCTGCTCATGAGCCCCCAAACCTCACCTATACATGATCATGGACTAGTTATTACTTACAGTTCTAACAGAAGTTACAAGCTGAAGTGACCAACATTGTTTTTGTTGCTAAGATTTTTAGCATTGACCTAAGTTGGAGGATGATAAGAGCCTCACATCTCGGGCATACAATGAAAGGCAGCCATGTTTTCTTATATATCTACCAGGGTACGTCAGGTTGGGGGAGACACAAAGGCCAACTGCAAAGAAACAGTACTTGAGTCCTCTAGAGACCTCTGGGAACTTCATCATTACTGTGCCTGTTATGTGCCTCACATGGGGACAGTCGCTATGTATAGGCCAGTGGGCTATCCCATGTGCCCCCTCCCCAGCTGGTTTTTTCCCCCTTTTTAATTCCCACCCCCAACACTTCCACCCCTGACCCACAATGTTGCCATCTCCCCTTAAGAACTGGATCTCTGAAGGTGGGACCTCTCCTCCCACAAGCTTTTGGCATGCACCCAGGGCCTGGCGTACCTGGGGTATGGTCTGTGGCTCCACCTGGAGTGCAAACCCAGGACCTTCTGCATGTAAAGCAGACGTGCTAACCACTACGCTATGGAGCCACCCCTCGCCAGTTTTTGATGGAAAAGATTATTAGCAGGTCAATAGGAATTCAGAGATGATAAAGTCCAGTGGGGACTGCAGTTATTAGGAAGTCTCAAAGAACAAGTAAATGACCAAATTAATCTACCTTATTTCCTGATTTCATCTTGCCATTCTCCTGCTCAAAGGCTCAGGATGGTAACCCCACAATCCACTGAATATTCTTAGATTTCCTATTCTGACATTAAGGGCTCTTTAGGATCTAGTCTGAGTCATATATTCTGAGCTTTGTCAACCATTTCTTTTCTCTGCTCCAGCTAAAAGACACCCCTAATCAGTGTGACCCAAACATGCTTTATACTTACCCACTCTGTTTTCTTGCTGTGTCATTCTCCTAGAATGACTAATTTCTCTACAGGAATAGGAATACGTAATATAAAGGAATGTACATCTCATAGGGAATTGCTCCTTGGGATGTTTCAGGAACACGAAAATAGACCACATGTGCTGAGAGCCATTAAGTAGCTAGCCCTATGATAGCAAAGGCTTCACACCACCATTGCTTTTGGACAGAACCAGAGAGTTTAGCTCAGTCTAGTGAAAAAGAGATTTTTTCAGAGCACTGTGGACCCATTGCTTGGTTTGTAGTCTACATCTGATTTCCTCACTTGTCATGGTACATAAAAGATCTCCTTCACTTTGAATACCTTTGGTTTCTTCTCCCATCCTTCTTCACGCCTCTCCTTATGTTATATGTTCCTCAATTACTTCACATGTACTCTTTAAATATCCTAGGACTTTTCTTCTGCTAAACTGAGCATAGGTGGAAATATTCTCCCAGTGAAGTAGATCATGGCCAGCCTTTTCCACAAAAAAAGGCCCCTAAAGTTGACATGCATTGAAAGTATCTTTCCTGAAGAGCAAAAACAGAAGAGAGGCATTCCCAGTGCTATCGCAGAAAGAAGGTCAAGGCCTAGAGCCTAGACATTAAGCCTTGGCAAAGTGGTTCACTAAGTAGCAGATTTAATGCCTTGTAGGTTAAAGTATTTTGGTAAAATACAAAATCCTTCCTTTCTATATCTATAAACAACCCTTACATATTATTTAAAAAGAAAAACCTTTCACAATCTCTTATCAAGAGCAGACCAATAGTCCAAGAAAACTTTGTCCTTTTAACAGAGAAAAAGAAAACTAAGTTTTAGTTTAATGTAAGTACACGATTGACATTAATGCTGTGTTTAAAACCTTTATAATAAATTCATTCAATTTTAGCCAGCTTGACTAAGGTAAGATTGTCTTTCTCATTAAGGGGTGGGGTTGACGGAATACCCATATGGATGAATGTCATGTGCATATAAAAATAAATAAAATATATGCTGTATAAGATATTACTACAAATATACATATATGAATGCATAAAGGTATTTTAATGTATAATATATAAAATAATACACATGCGTGCTATATGAAAAAGTAAATGGATAGAGTATAAAAAGGAGATTATATACACGCAGTATACGTAAATGCATGTTAATATTAACAATTATTTTCTCTGGATAGGGGGACTATAAGGAATTTATATCTTTTATACTTTTCTATATTTGAAGATTCTTTTTAGTACAAACATATAATTTCCACAATGAGAGAAAAAGTGAAAATAGTATTAAGACCATTCAGTTGAAACACATACACAGGCACATGCACACTTCTCTCGACTTGAGACGGAAAAACCATCTAACTATATATTGCTTCTTGTGCCACTTCACCCAAGAGGAGGCTGGTACTGTGTCAGTCCACAGTGAGTAAAGGTTGCGGCATTTCCTCCCCAGTATCAAGTCTTTTCCTCTTATTCACCAGTAGTTTTCCCCACTCTCCTCGTTAGCTGTGTTCAACTTGCAGTTCTCACTCTGGCCACTAGATGGTGCAGTTACCTCTATTTTCTAAATAATCTTCAAAACAAGTATTCTCTTGGTAGAGCGTTAAAGAAAAAGTTCATTTTTACACACAAGTTACAAATCAGTGCATTCAGCAGAATCCTACTTCTGTTTGAAAAATACATATTAATAGAAAAGGATATAAGAATATGCAATTGGATTCTTCATTCATTCATTCATTTAATTCAATAACTGTTCATAAGGTGCTTACTATAAGCCAGGTATCAATAGCCACAATCCATATTTCCATGTGAATTTATTTTCCAAACTCTGGACACTAACATATAACTGCCTGCTGGAAATTTTCACTTGGAGAAAGGTAATAAAGTGAAAACTCACCCAAATGCACAGCAAGAATACAATATTTAGCAAATCTAAATCAATTATTACCCAAGCCTTGGAAAGTTACAGTCTAAATTGTAGGCAGTGTGGTAGAGTGGGAGAAGGCAGAATTTGATTCAGACAAATCTGAGTTTGAACACAGGATCAGTCTCTTATTTATCTGTATAATCTTATTCTTCATTTGTAAGAAAATAATTGAGTTTAGATTAATATTTCTAAATGAGAGAGGGAAGAGTCTCTGGGTATTTTGCAAGGACCCTGAACCTGATCCCTCTCTGCATCCTCACCACAGGGACACCCACTCTCATGCACGGTCTGGTCTCCTCAGAGCCAGGGCATCCTGGTTAGCAGAGGGCCTCTCCCCAGGGTCCTGTACCCTCAGTGCTTTCTGCTCTGGAGTTAGCCAGGAAAGTCACCTTTTGGACATGTGACGGAGATACCAGCCTTCTGTCCGGGCACAGAGGTGGTGAGGGGCCCAGAGAACCAGGCTCTGCATGCTGCTGACCCATCAATGCCTTCAAAAGCACCTTCACACCAATTCACAGCCTGATACCTCTGGACCCCCAGTCATGGGCCGGACTTGCAGTGCAGAGGGGTGTTCACATAAGTGGTGACACCTTCCTTTTTCTCCTGAATTATAGGACCAAATGCCTTTGCAAGCTCCTTTTACCTGGGGTCTCCTGTGCCTCCGGGCCTGGGCTGACACAGACATCACAAGCACTGCACCTGGCACACACACAGCTAAAGTCACCACAGAACCACCAAAACAGGCGAGGGGCACATCCAAGGCCCTTCCGGAAGTCTGAGCAGGTGGGTGGAGAGGAGTGAGGTGAGGTCTAACCTCATTGAGGGGGTGGGGCTACTTCACTGGACTCTGGGAGAAGGGCTTCAGCCTCAAGTTGCCAAGCCAGACCCAGGTCAGACCCAGGTCCATTTGCTTGCTCAAAGATGATCCTAACCAACATTTCCAGGTAGGAGTCCTTGGGGTTTTATCTCCTCCCATACAAAAAGTTCCCCAAAAGAGAAAGGGAAGAGGAAAGGCAAAGTGCTCTGACCTGCGACGGTACAGTCATCATCTTTCAGATGAGTCTTTCCAAGACAGCCTGGCCATCAGCCTGCTGCAGGCTAGAGCAGAGACACCAAAGTCAGACCACCCTGGAGAGGGAAATGGTTTGGGGCGAGCCCTTCCACATCCTGCCTGAACACCAGCCCTCTGAGCGCCAGGGGTTGGAGTCCTCTTGTCTTGTAAAACTGCCACAGTGAGCCCCCGGACCCTGATCTGATCTCCTCCAGCTGGAACCCAGCCCCACCAGCCACCATCAGGCTGCCATAATCTTGAAGACTGGCCTGGAGACATGAAGATCCCCCAAAACGGTATCCCAGAGAAAGCACAAAGCCAAGAGCACATTCATTCTTGCTTTGCTTTACAGAAACTTAAATTTTCTTGTATTACACTTATCATTTTGTTTATAATTTTAATTTTTTTTTTTACTGCTTTACAAAGGCAGAGAAAACACAAAGCCAAGAGCACATTCATTCTTGCTTTGGTACAAGAAATCTAAATTTTATCTAATAAAATTAATGGGGTTGTTTTTAGTTTACTTTAAAAATATGCTTGGACAAGACTTTCATCTTTTTAATTCTAATGCAGTCTTGCATTTTCTTCTATTTCATAGTTTACTCTTACTAAAACCAGGAGTATATTGTATATAGTAGTGACTCTCTGACTTATGTGGTAATTTACAGAAAAGCAGATTTAGTGAGTCTGGGGTAGGGCCCAGGTCTCTGCATTTTTTTGAGAATTACTCATATATAAAATATGTAATTTTAATGTTAAATTGGGGAAACAACCCCTCACAACTGTGATCCTTTTGGAACTGCAAGTCATAACTTCTAGAGGAGTGAACACACCGAAGCTTAATCAGACAGAAATCCAGGGTTTATGACTGGGCCATACTTTAAAAAATTTACTAACCACTATCTGTTTCTAGAATCAACAGGGTCAATAGAATGAAATCAGGTTTTATAAGCGTAGCTTAACAGAGAAATAGTATCTGATACATACACCCATTTATATGTATATGCATGTACATATATAGTCCTTTAATGACTTACAAAGTACTTTTGCATGTTTCCTATTGATGTGGGTGGGCAGAAGGAAATTGACAATTTCCTTCTGCCCCACCCACATCAGTAAGTCTTACTTTTCTCTTTAGTGTAGACAAATTGAGCAGGTCAGCCAAATTGATAAGGCAAGCCTGCCAGAAGCCACTCTGAAAGAATTCACCCTAAGGCAAATGTTAGGCTATTAAAACCATAGTTATCTTTGGAGGTTATTTGGGAAAGAGGTTCCAATGTCAAGTGCACGACATTGTGTCTGGCTCACAATCTACCTCCTAGCCCAGGTCCCAGTGAACTCATGTTCGAGTCCAGTGAAGAAAAGGGAGGCTTTCAGGAAAAAGAAAAAAAAAAAAAGAGGACTACTTGCTAAGAATCCTTTAAGATAGCAGTCCCCAACTTTTCTGGCACCGGGAATGGGTACTCCTGTGAGACTCTAATGCCTGATGATCTTAGGTGGAGGTGAGGCAGTGATGCTAGTGCTGGGAAGCGGTGGCATGTACAGATGGAGCCTCACTCGCTCACCCTCCACTCACCTGCTGCTGTGCGGCCCTGTTCCTAACAGTCCACAGGACTGGTACCAGTCCATGACACGGGGGGGGAGTTTGGGGACATCTGCTTTAAGGCATTGATGTTTAAGCAGAACTGAGATGGTATCCACCTGAATAAGTGTAATATTAAAGCTGGAGAAGGGGCATTCACCTAATACCTGTAGGAGACACAGCTCAGCTTGGCCCAGCAGGATATCTGAAGCCATCAGTGAGGCTTTGCACCTAGAAGTCTCTGGCACTTCATTTGTGATGGGAGCCATGGAAGGAGGACTCAAGAGGAGGAACAGCTGTGCCCAGCAGATATGGCAGTACCCATAAGAGAATAGCAGGACAGGAAGAGACAGTGACACTCACCAGGAATCTCACAGGAGTTGTTTGTGAGCGCTAATGAGCCCTCCTCTTTTGGGTACCAGCCCCTGGATTCTTGAAGGAGCTCTATAGGGTTCCTGCATGTTGTAGGTAGGGGAAAAACACACAGCTCCCCATCTTTACCTCATTTGGTTCCAAAGCAGCCCTGTAAGTCAAGTATTATTCTTATTTAAATGGGTAAACAAAAAGCCTTAAACAAATATAAGTACTTGCTTTATACTTATATTGCCTAAGAGATTCAGAAGAAACATTGGCTTTACTTTTTTTTAAGTTCTGTCAAGTATTTATTAAGTGCCACATCGTCTTTATAAGCTGATAGTTTTTAAACTGCTTTACATTTTCCCCATCATATCAGGGTGTTTTGGAACGCAAGTAAAATGTGTTCTTGAAAAAAAAAAAAAGAGAAGTCCCAACAAAGCATAAATGAAAAACCAAAAAAAATGACTATTCTTACTGCACAGATAACCACTTTTAAGCCTTTGAAGTATATACTGTTTTTCTTTGCTTATTAATATATAAATATACATTTTTTACAAAAACGAGGTACTACAAATACTTTTCAAAAACTGCTTTTTTCACATCACAATATATAACGTCCATCTTTTCATGCAAACGGGTGAGACTCCTAATTGACAGAGGGAGACTTGCAGATGGCGGGGGGAGGGGGATGGAAGCCCAATTTACGCCAATTACAAGTGAAACACCTTAAATGAAGCCAGGCAAAAAGTCCAAAGAAGATGGCCAGAGGGAAACGAGAAAATGCAAACCAAGTTCAGGTGGCAATACTTAAATCTGGCAGAGCAGCGTTGAGGGCCGGACGCATTAAATAGGATAAGGACGGTTCCGTCTTGCCTTCCAATGCATGATCATCAATTTGTTTCGTACTCTTTTCATCTCTTCCATCTCCTCCGCTACCTTTATCATCTCCTCGTTGCTCAAATTTCTGCCGTGTATGTCCCCTCTGAATTGCGGGCGAGAGCGAGCCAGCCTCTCCTTAAAGCTTCCTTCTTCTAGCTTATGTTTCCCCACTCCGCAAGGAGGCTGCTCCATGGGAGGGCGCGCCTCGAACAGGTCCTTCCTAGAAAGGTGCTCCTGAGGGGGGCGCTCTTCGGACACCAGCATCTCGGGAAGGAGCTCGGGAAGGAGTTCCTCGGGAAAGAACTCCTCCTCCGAGGACTGCTCCTCGGAGGACGGCTCCTCGGGACTCGGCTCCTCGGAAGACGGCTCCTCCAGACTCGGCTCTTCGGACGACTGCTCCGGCGGAGGCTGCTCCTCGTCGGTCCTGGGCGCGCTCTGTGGCTGTTCTTCATTCGCCTGGCAGGATTTTTCCATGCTGGGGATGGATGGTCTTCATAAGCACAGTTATTCAGAGGAGACAAGAAAGGCAAAGTCAAGTCAGGATGACTGCTGGCCAGACCGAAAGCACGGCCTCGGGTCCCCATACTTGCCTCTTCCTGCTTCGGGGCCCGGGTCCTCCCACCTACGCTGGCCGAGAGGCTGTGGTCCCGGGACGCCGCCGCGTCTCCTGCCGCCGCCGCGGTCGCCCCCTCCTTCCCGAAAGCCCACCATTTTCCCAGCAGGCCTTGCCTCGGGCCTCTCCCGCCGTATCAGCAGAGGCGGGGCGGCGGCGCCGCCGACTCCGTTCCCGCCGTCGTCCCCCCTCGCACCGCATCCCCTGCCCACCCCTTCCCGGACCCGGACCTCTCCTGGCCTTGTGCTCCTACGTGTTCCGTCCTCGAGGTGCTCGGCTGTGACCTGCAGACCCGCAGACGGACGCCAGAGAGGGTAGGGGGCGGGCAGTGGCAGGAGGAGGGCTGACTGACTCACTCCCCTTTTCTGGGCACCGGCCGCCGCCCCCGCGCCCTCCCTTTCTTGTTCCCACCCCCCACGTCTTCCCGCATCTCAAGCTTTGTCCTTCGCGCCCCCACCCCCACCCCGCAGCGCTCGTCGTTCCTTTTCAGGTGGGGCGTGGAAGCGAAGGGTTGATTACTGAGAAACTGTTTCTGAGTGTCGGTGGCTCCCTTTGGGGGTTCGCCCACTCATCCCCGCGCCGAGACCACCATTTTCTGGACCGAAGTGCGGGCGCCGGGCTGGCATAGGGAAAGGCCTTTACTGGCATAGAGAAGGGCCTACACTCTCTGCCATCCCGATCCCAGGAGTTACTGGGCAGCACCGACACACCGATTTCAGAAGGCGGAGGGGACTTACTTCCTTCGGCTTTTCCCCTCGTCCAAAGGGCAATAGGCAGACGGTGTCTGGACAGGCAGAAAGGACTAGGACGAGAGGGACTTGGGCAAACACAGGCTCCTGGTCACGTGAGAGCCGCGCGTCACCGCCAAGCTCGGATCCCCAGTTACCACTTTGACCCGCAGCCGCGCTGCAGCAACCTACCAGCATTTCTTGAACCCCAACGCATCAGGCATCTTCAGTCGCCTCTCTTTGTCGATATTTGCCTTTTCCTGGTTGCAGAGTCGGTCAGCGTCCAGACTTTGGGTTAGTGCCTTTTCCTCTGCCGCTTCCCCTTACAACCACCTCTCACCCTCATTCTTCTGTCATCAGCCACCGAGGCCCATTATTTCCCGTACAGTCCAGATCCTGCACTCAGGTTTGACTGTTTCTCCTTAATGAATCTACATCATATGCCGCCTCTCCCAGTTTTAATCCACATCTGTAACTCAACTTGGTTTTCATCTCGTCACTTTCATAGGGGATGAGCTTTTACTTTTCCATGACTTCAGGATTTTATTTTTGCTGAGCCCCTGAACCTATATCACAAATAAAAGCTCCAGTCTGAAGTGGTAATCATTCAGTTCTAGAACTCTAGAAAGAATTAAGTTTGTAAATATAAAAAGGCTGAATGCTTCGAATTTCATAAATCGAAATACACATTGTCCAAGTACAAATAGTCTGAAAAAGGAAATGGGAGCATTGTTGATGGAGTGCATGATATTACTGTATGTATGTGTGTGTGTGTGTGTGTAAATATACGTACTATTATATATGTTGTATATATACCGTCATTTTTCATAATAGAAATAAGATATTTTGCTGGAACTCATCCTCAACCAGCCACCTCTTGGTGTTGCTGGTTGAGAAAGTTTATATTCATTAAATTAGCAAATATTTGGGTCTGTTTGGGTCTATTTGGGTCGTGGGGCTGCCGGACCCCAAAAAGAGTGATTCAGCACAGAGGACATTCATATTAAACTATGCAGTAATTCTGTCGACCACACAATGAATATAGCAGGATTGAAATCATGCTAGCATACTCAATTTTCATTACAAGTCTGTCTGTATCTGTAATTTTGTATCTAATGGTGTTTTATGATCTTCCTCATGCCTGCATTTCACCTACTCACATCAGCCTGGATGTTACTTTCTCAGTCAGATGACCTTTCTTCTAGAGAGCAGAAGATACCTCCTCTCCTCTCTGTATTTTACGCTTTCAGGATAGGTGGCCATCAGATCTGTGAGGATGCTGGGATGGCTGCTTTCAAACCTGGGTTGCCTACTAAGTTCCCAAACAAATTCATATGTGAAATTTCCCGTTTTGTCGCTCTTCATCCAACATCTAACTTACTTTGTGCTGAGATAGCTACAAGACAGATATTTACCTTTATAGCTTTTCCATTACCGTTGTTACTTTTCAGTTTTTCAGTAATGTGTGTCTTTTAAACCAAGTTTCACTATACCTTCCTTAGTCTTTTCACCAAGGGATGGGTTCATCATTTGTATGGTTTCTTTCAAGAGTAGGCCCATTTCATTCATGTCTTCGTTTCTATCTCCCCCCCTTACATCCTGTGATGGAGAACTCACTACCTTAAAAGATACCCCACTGAAATTTCAGACAGTTCTAATCATTCAGAGTGGTTTGTTGTTGTTGTTGAGTTGAAATCTTCCTCCCAATCGTTTATACACTTTGGTCCTGGTTCTGTTCTCTGGAGTGGTGCAAAACAAGTATGAAAGAGCAAAAGTGCCTTTTACCCTTGATAGCCTGACACTGGTGGAGTTAATGTTCTGGTTCTTTACCCTTCCCACCTGTGAGACACACTGGACAATCTACTCGACCTTTCTGTGGTTCAACTTCCTCATCTACAAAATTGGAGGCATAATAGTACCTACATCATAGGATTGGTAAGAGGAATAAACGAGTCAGTGTATGTAAAGGACCTGGAATAATACCTAGTATATAGTAAGCACTCTATAAATATTAACTATAATAGTAGTAATAGTATGATGAGCTAATAATACTGCTAATTATCATTCTTTTATTATTAATATTAATTTAGCATTTATGCCAGGCATTGCAGTAAACACTTTAAATATTCTATCTTATTTAATCCTTAAACAATTTTGTTCTTACCAAGAGCCTCCCCAGTTAGTTTACCTCTTTCTTACGTAATATATTTTTTCAAAGTCATTCACCATCCTACATGCTCCTGAATTTGTAAATGTCTCTACAAATAGTGAATTTTCTGTCTAGTGTAGAATGAAGTGATCTTATCACACCCTTCATTCTAGAATAGCCACTATATATCTATAGATGCATCCTAAGATCATAGGTTTTATGGATGCCATATCGCACAGTTGAATCCAATTTAAGTTGCAGTCAACTGAGACCCTCAGATCTGTTTCATATATCCCTGTTAAAGCACTTTTGTAAATCATTTTAGTTTTAACTCAAGTACAAAAGCTTCTATTTTTCTGGGTTCAATGTCATCTTAGAGTCACTCGCTCTTTGAATCCAGATTCTGTCATTCAGTACATTAGCTACAAAATATTAATTTAAATCACATAGTTAGTACTAAATGGGCTGATAATTTCAGCAAACTCAGGAAAGATCTAGGGGAGATCTCGGCAAAGAGCTCTGACCCCAGATGAAAAATTCCTTTTCCCTGTTGAGTGTGGCAGCCAGGAGTGTACCCTGCCAAGCCAGTTCTCTTGTTTCCTCTCTCAGTGTGACTTCTTAGGGGGGATTATTTTCTAGTGCTACTGATAGAAGACACAGTTGCCCCCTGAAAGCTCCCAAACCAGTATAAATTAACCCTTGATGAGAACTTAGTAAATGTGGGTGGTGGGCAGACAAGGGAGATATGAGGAATTAGAACCAGGAAAGGAGGAAGGAAGACAGTGTCTTCATAAACTGAATTTCTCTCTGCCTGACAGTAGCTGACAGTAGGGAACCTTGAGAGAAAAGGCTCTTCAAGAAGGGATAAGGAGATGGTGATTCTACCGTGGTGACAACCATTTGTTACAAAGGAATGTGCTCAGCCACTTGTTTGTGTGTGGTCAGGGTGGGGGTTATCAAATAACCCTTCTGATAAATTTGATTTGATACTGCTCATTTAGGGTTCTGTGAGGACATATTGTTGGACTCACTGTCACTAGTGAGGGTTTAAGTCTAAGTAACTCCATTTTATAAGTGAGATAACTAAGGTTCTGGGAGGTTATACATAGTTCCTGTGGAAACACAAATGATAGTAAGCAGCTGAGATGGGATTTAAACCCTGACAGTGTGACATGAGAGATTGAACCTTTAACTACTTTGTAAAACTGCTTCTGGGCAGTGAGCTCTAGACATGTTTGTGTGCAACCACGGTGGGCAGCACAGGCCTTTTCATGTAGCAGGAGCTGAAAGCAGGCAGGGCAGCCATGTCCACAAGGGAGAAGGCAGACAGCCACTGGCAGCTGCTGCCATAACAGTAGTCTCCAGAGGCGTGGCCTTTCTCTGAGGCATCTGAGGAAGCCCAGGGTAGGTTTCCAGTTCAGGGATTCGTGTTCCCTGGAGAGGCTGCACATCTGTGGCAGGACAGATCCCTTATCCCTCTGAGCCCATGTGTAGTTAAGACTCTGTGGAGGTCTGGTTTCACTTTGCAAGGCTCTTCTGCCTGGAGTTGAGGAATTCTGCCCTCTCCAACTCAGAAGTTCTCCTTGCTGCTGCCACCACCTCTGCATTCTTTTCTAATGACACCCATGGCTGTTCTTTGGTCTCAAGACTTGCAACCGTAACTCTCAGGCTTTCTTCCCCTACCCCAGCCCCAGGAAAAATGGTCAAGTGGGAAATGCAAAGACTACAGCCTTCTCTTTCTGCTTCTGGCCTCACTGTACGTACCTAGACACACATACCCCTCTTCCTCCCCACCCCACCCTCTACGTGCCCAGAGAAACAAAGAAGGGGCTCTGAGGAAAGGTGGGGTAGCAACTCAGGCCGCTGGGAAACACTCAGGGACAGAGAAGGCAGGTCTAATCTGGGCTGAAGGAAAGTAGCATGAGGCTCTGAGCTGGGCACAACTTGGGCTGTCACCCGCTGGAGGCTTCTGGAGCCTGGGAGCCTTTACCCCTTTCAATGTGTCTGTGTCCTCCTTCTCCTCCTTAAAAAGTGGAGGAAGGGGCTGTGGTTGAACAATGAATGAGGTCACTTCCAGCTCTAGGATGCTATGACTCCGTGCAGTGGCTTCTCTTAGGAATACCATTTGGCCTGAGTGAGGACTTCTGCAGGCTGTGGCTGCAGCTGCCTTTCTCAGAATTCAGGTGAGCTCAGAGGACAGAACTCAGTATATACTGGCCTTCCCTGTGGATCTCCTGCACACTCACAGCCTTACTCTTGGCCTTCCAGAGACTCCCAAAGGGCCCAGAACAACCTTAGTCTGAGGTCTGGGTGACAGGGCTTAGGACAGAGGCAAGGAAGGCTGTATAATTTGCAGGGCCTAGTATAAAATGACAACATAAGACCCCTTGTTCAAAAACCAAGAAAAAAAATAAACTCTTTATTTTGGAATACTTTTAAAAACAAGAAAAAAGTACCATTACAGGTACTAAAACACAGGTATAAAGCTTTTCTTTCTCTTGTGGTCTCTTTTTTGACTTTT
The DNA here is from genome assembly GCA_003508835.1 of Eonycteris spelaea. NCBI lineage: Eukaryota > Metazoa > Chordata > Mammalia > Chiroptera > Pteropodidae > Eonycteris > Eonycteris spelaea. The sequence goes on from PUFA01000438.1 coordinate 93,978, forward strand.
CATGTTGTTGTTGTTGTTGTTGTTTTTTTAATAGACTTAATTTTTTAGAACAGTTTTAGAGATACAGAGAAACTGAGAAGATACTATAGAGAATTCCTGTTTACTCCACACCCACTACCATTTTAAGATGATAGTATGGTACATTTATTACAATTAATGAACCAATATTGATACATCGTCTGTACTTTATTCAAATATCCTTTTTTACCTAATGCCTTTTTTTTTCTTTACCTGATCTTACCCAGAATATCTTGTTACTTTTAGTTATGTCTCCTCAGGCTCCCCTTGGCTGTGACAATGTCTTAGACTTTCTCTGATTTTGATTGCCTTTGTAATTCCAAATATATTAGTTAGGTATTTGTAGAATGCCCTTCTGTTGAGATTTTGCTTGTCTTTTTCTCTTGGTTAGACTGGAGTTATGACTTTTGTGGAGAAAGATGACAAAGATAAAGTGCCATTTCATCACATTGTATCAAGGCTACATCCTATAAATATGATTTATGACCGTTGATGTTGGCCTTGTCATGTGATTTTTATTTATTATTTAATGTTTTAGTAAAGGAAAATTAAAATTTCAGGTTATTAACAAGAATTAGTTTATATTATACAATTCATTTTAAATGCAAATACAAGAACATTTTACTCATGTAGAATCACTAAAATTGCACAATTCATATTTTGCTGCATGTACAAGCATATGTATTTACTTCTTACCAGAATAGTGAAACGCTGCACAAAACTAACTCAACTGTTTTTATTTCACTTCGTGATACGTGCACGTATGACCATTCTACAAGACTGAAAGGAAAAGAAACTGCGGGTTGTTCTCTTTCCTTCTTGTCATCTTTTTGACATAAGTGGTTGGCAAATACAAGGCAGTAACACGTGTAAGAAAGGATATGGTTGTGTTTCTTAGTCATTTGTGTTTCTTAAAATGTGATTCTGTATTGGAAGTAAGTTCTGAATGGAACCAAAAGGTGGCCTCTCTTGGTTATCAACACTCATAGAGGTAACATGCTTATTACTTGCTTTGAGTTTGAGTCCATGGGGCATAGGGAATGCAATAGGCAAGTGGGACAACAACAATGGCAGACATAAGAATTGCGTTTCTCCTGTCCTGTCCTTTTGCAAATACCGTGATGTCTCTTTTAACAATTTTTTTTTTAATTTTTCAATTATAGTTGGCATACAATATTATATTAGTTTCAGGTGCACAATATAATGATTGGACATCTATATATCTCACAAAGTGATCACCCCAATAAATCTAGTACCCATCTGACACCGTATATAATCATTACAATATTATTGACTATATCTTTACGCTGCCCTTTATATCTCCATGACTGTTTTGTAACTACCATTTTGTAACTCTTAATCCCTCTCCCTCTTTTTCACCTACTCCCACAACCCCGCTCCCATGTAGTAATCCTCTAAATGTTCTCTATATCTATGAGAATTTTTTTTTATTTTGTTCTTTAGATTCCACATGTAAGCGAAATCATATGTCATTTGACCTTCTCTAACTGACTCCACTCAGCACAATACCCTCTAGGTCAATCATGAAATATCTTTTTCTATCCCTTTATTTTTAGTCTGTGTATGTCTTTTAATCTGAAGCGAGTCTTTTGTAGGCAGTATATGTAAGGGCTTTGTTTTCTTATCCATTCAGCCACCTATCTTTTGATTAGAGCATTTAATTCTTTTTCATTTGAAGTACTCGTTGATAGCTATGTAGTTATTGACATTCTTTATTCATATTTTTGATATATATATTTTCTTCTTTTTAAAGAAGTCCCTCCAACATTTCCTGTAATACTAGTTGGTGGCGATGAACTCCTTTAGCTCTTTCGTGTCTGGGAGGTCTTTATCTGTCCTTTGATTCTAAATGATAGCTTTGCTGGGTAAAGTAATCTTGGTTGTGGGTCCCAACTTTTTCATCACTTTGAAAATTTTGTGGCAAGCTCTTCTGGCCTGCAAAGTTTCTGTTGAAAATTGGCTGACAGTGTTAGGGGAGGTCCCTTGTAGGTAACTAATTGCTTTTTTCTTGCTGTTCTTAAGATTCTCTCTTTGTATTTAACCTTTGGCATTTTAATTATGATGTGTCTTGGTGTGGGCCTCTTTAGGTTCATTTTATTTGGGACTCCGCACTTCCTGGGCTTGTATGTCTATTTCTTTCACCAGTTAGGGAAGTTTTCCGTTATTTCTCAAAATAAGTTTTCAATTCCTTGCTCTTTCTCTCTTCCACTATGATGCGAATGTTGTTGCACCTCATGTTGTCACAGAGGCCCCTTAAACTATCCTCTGTTTTTTGGATTCTTTTTTTCCACTGTTCTGATTTGGTTTCCTCCACTACCCCATCCTCTAAACTGATGATTCAATCCTCCAGTTCATCCAGTCTGTTGATTCCTTCTAATGTATTCTTCGTCTTAGACACAGTCTTCATTTCTGACTGGTTCACTTTTATATTTTCCATCTCCATTTTCATGTTTTCAACCTCATTGTTAAAGTTATCACCGAGTTGATCTACTTGTCCCCTAAGTTCCTTGAGCATTCTTATAACCAGTGTTTTGAACTCTTCGTCTGGTAGACTGTTGAGTTCTTTTTCTGGAGCTTTGTTTTGTTCTTTCATGTGGGACATGTTTGTCTCCCCATTTTGGCTGCCTCCCTGTGTTTGTTTCTATGTATTAGGTAGAGCTCATAAGTCTCTCAGTCTTAGTAGAGTGGCTTTATATAGCAGGTGTCCTGTGGGGCCCAGTGGCACAGTCTTCCCTGGTTATATGAACAAGGTGCTCAGGGGTATTCCTTGTGTGAGTTATGTGTGCCCTCCTTATGTAATTGAGCCTTGGTTGCTGTTTCCATTTCGATGGGAGGGATTGGCCCTTGGGCTGATCTTCTGTGGGGATTGGCCTGTGAGGGGCTGACCCTATGGAACAGGATTCAGTTTAGCAGGGCTTTGGTGCCTGCCGAGTCTGCCCTTCAGCTGTGTCCTCCACAGATGCAGCCCTGGGTGGTACTCCAGCTCTGTGACCAGTAGAAGCAGGCCACTGGGTGTGCCTGCCCAAGGGCCTCCTGGGAGGGGCCCAACTACAGGCCAAGTTCAGCCACAGCCTTTGCACTTTCTGGGACCACCTGGTAAGAGTCACTAAGCAATCTGCTGATGGCTCCTACCCCTGTTGGGCTTAGAGGTGCCTCAAGAGGCCAAGCCAGAACCTCTGCCACTAGTACGGGGCTTGGTGCTACTCAGCAAGAGGTACAGGACATGCCGAGGCCAAATGCTGCTTCTTTGGGTTTTGTGAACCTTTGAGAGATTTTAGAAAAGTCTGCGGCAGGAGCCGAGACAGGTCATTTGTATAGATGTACCACTGGAGGCAGCTCGGGTGGCTCCACAAGTTGGAAGAGATGGAGTCTCAGGGAATCACCTGGGTGAAACAACCTGTGTTATCCAGGTTGATGGAGACTCAGGTATGGCAGCCACCTATGTCGGAACACTGGGAGAAGGGAGGGCTCAACCAAGGAACAATGAATACTGGTAGTACGTCTGTCCAGGAGAAAGCTGCCCCTCCAGCCCTCACCCTAAAGCCCGACAACTCAGTATCTCCCCATATATCCCTGGTGCCCCTTGAGCAGCTGCTCTACTGCTGGAGCTTAGAGTGAAGGAGTCCTTCAGTGAGTAAGGCTGGGCACAGGCCCTTTAAGAGGAAGTCTCTGCTTCCCACAGGCCTCCATCTCACTCAGCCAGTTTCCACTGGTTTTCAGAGCCAGAGGTTGTGGGGACTTGTCCTGGCACTGGACCCCTGTGCTGGGGAGCCCAGTGTGGAGCCAGGACCCCTCTCCTCACAGGGAGAGGGGGTTCTGCAGCCAAGATAACCCTCCTGATTCTCCACCACCACACACTGTTGTGGGACTGGCTGTTTCATGTCTCCGCCCCTCCTACCAGCGTTGTCTTGCATACGTCCCAGTGGTAGGACTTCTGTTTAGCCAGACCTCAGGTGACTCCCACTTATGGTTGCTCTGTAGTTTCACTGTAATTTTAGTGTGGTCATGAGAGGAAGCATGCACAGCACCTAGCTTCTGTGCCATCTTGGCTGGTCACCATGCTGTCTTGATTACTGCAACTTTATAGAAGGCTCAGAGTCAGGTATTGTCAGTCCTCTGATATTGTTCTTTTTTCAAATTTGTCTTAACTGCTACAGATCCTGCACATTTTCTAACAAGCTTTAGAATAAACTTGTTGATTTTCACACAAAAAAGTCAGCTGAGATTATACTAAATATGCAGATCAATCTGGGGAGAATTGTCACTGTGATGAGATTGTGTCTTCTGATATGTGAACGTGGTATACTTTGTCATTTTTTTAGGTCTTCTATAATTACTCTCAGCAATATATCATAGTCTTCATGTATTGCAAAAAATTTATCACAAATTACTTCATGCTTTTTGATGCCATTGAAAATGGTATTTAATTTTTTTTTATTTTCTAATTATTTCTAGTATATAAGATGTATACTTGATTTTTTGTATAATTACCTTTTATCCTGAGACCATACTAAATTCACTTATTAGATCTAATAACTTTTTTAAATTAAAAAAAATTAGACATTTATATAGTTTATAAAACAATCCCCCTAATTGCTCCTTCTCTCCTCTGGTTTTCCACCTAGCCTTTACATTAATGCTAACTGCATTCCCTATGTCGTGCTTCCCATCCTTGTGACCACCTATCGACTACTAATTTGTACTTCTTTAATCTTTCACCCCATTCCCTCAGCCCCAAAACCTCCCCTCCCTTCTGTCCATCACCAAATTGTCCACTGTGTTTTTATAGATTCTTAGGGCATTCTATGATATTCCTGCAAATAAAGACAGCTATACAAATTCTTTTTCCATCTACAGTCCTCTTTTCCTTGCCTTATTGCACTAACTCAGATTTCCAGTACACTGTTGACTTAGCACTGATGAGAGCAGACATCCTTGTATGGTTTCCTATTATAGGAGGAAAGCATTCAGTCTTTCATTATTAAGTATGATGTCAGCTATCATTTTTTCATAGATGCCTTATTTCAGGCTATGAATTTCCTTTCTATTTATAGTTTCCTGAGAGGTTTTTATCGTAAATATGTATTATCTTTAATCAAATGCCCTTTCTGTATCTGTTGAGATGGTCATAATTATTCTCCTTTATTATGTTAATTTGTTGAATTATATTGACTTTTGAAGACTTAACAACTTGCATTCCTGGGATAAACCTCACTTGGTAATTATGTAGAGCTGGATTCAATTTCCCAAATATTTAAAAAGGATTTTTACATTTATGTTCATGAGGTATATTGGTCTTAGTTTTCTTGTAATGTGTTTGTTTTAGTTTCAGGGTAATTCTGGCCTCATTATATAGAGAGGAGAGTGCTAACTCTACTTTTTTGAAAGGGTTTGGTTAAAATTGGTGTCATTTATCCTTAAATGTTTGATAGAATTCACTAGTGAAGACATCTGGGCCTAGAGTTTTCTTGAAAGGTTTTTAATAACAAATTAATTTTCTTTAATAGGTATAGGCAGTGGCGTGCATGCTGGAACTGGCTTATACCAGCTAATAAGAGCTGATTGTTACAATCTCTTAACAAATCTTCATTCAGTGATGTCACGTTGATAGCTTAAAACTGGCCGTGCTTTATTTATACCCCAGAAATTAGATATGTTAATGAATCAGGGCCTTTATTTTCTTCTGGAGACCTAGTGGTTAAATACCACTCTTCTGTTCAGGTTTTCTATTTATTTTTTGAATGAGTTTGATAGTTTGTGTCTTTCAAGGAATTTGACAGTTTTATCTATGTTACTGAGTTTATTGGCATAAAGGTATTCATAATTTTCCTATACTATCCTTTAAATGTTTGGAAGATCTGTAATGATGGCCATTTTTTTTCATTTTTAACAGCTTTACTGTAATATCATTCACATACAATACAATTTACTCATTGAAAGTGTATAATTCAGTGGTTTTTAGTAAATTCACAGACATATGAAAATACAGTCAATATTAGAACATTTTCATCAGTTCTAAAAGAAAGCCCAGGTGTAGATTAGTGTGGTCTTTGTCATCTTCCACCATGGTATACCGTAGCCAGAGCCAAAAAATGCAGAAGGTGATGGTATAGCCCATCAACTTCATCTTCTTCATATACTTGCAAAATAGATCTTGGATTCAGGTGTGGCTTTATGAGCAAGTGAACATGCGGATAGAGGGCTGTATCATTGGTTTTGATGAGCATATGAACCTCATATTAGATGATGCAGAAGAGATTCATTCTAAAATGAAGTCAAGAAAACAACTAGGTTGGACCAGGCCAAAAGGAGATAATGTTACTCCACTCCAAAATGTCTCCAGCTAAAATGACTGATAAAGTGAGAAATCATTGAGAAGGCAATATGGTTTGTGTTTTTTAGGTATCCTTTATTTGGAGTATAGTTCTTAACTATTTAATCATATTATTTTGATTACCCTTATTGGTATTACCAGTTGACACTAACTACTGTAATAATGTTTTTATTTTAAAAAAGAAAGGCCCTACTCTAGCTATTACCTCTCATCCCTACACCTTCCCAACCCTAGGCAAACACTAATCTACTTTCTATGTCTATAGATTTGTCTTTTCTAGGACTTTTTAATAAATGGAATCATGTAATATGTGTTTTTTGTGACTGGCTTCTTTCACTTTGTAAGATGTTTCCAAGGCCTATCTATGTTGTATCATGTATTAGTACTTTAAAAAAAAATTTATAGCCAAATAATACTCCATTCCACATTTTTTTACCCATTCATCAGTTGATGGACATTTGGATTGTTTTTACCTTTTGGCAATATATAAATAACACTGCTATAAATACTCAGAGGGATTCTGATAAGGATTGCATTAATCTGTAATCAGTTTGGGGATTATTGTCATTTTAACAATATTAATCTACCATTCCATAAACATTAGTTACTTTTCCATATTTAGATCTTTTTTAAAGGATTTTTTTTTAGTTTTTAATGCACAGTTCTTATACTTCTTTTGTTAAATTTACCCTTAAGTATTTTATTCTTTTTGGTGCTATTGTAAATGAAATTGCTTTCTTAATTTCATTCTTGGATTGTTCATTGCAAGTATATGGAAATACAATCAATTTTGGTATATTGAAATTTTTCTAATACTTTTCTTAGTGGATTCCTTAGGATTTCATGTCACCTGTGAATAGAAATAGTTTTACTTCTGCCTTTTTCAGTCTGGATGCCTTTTATTTATTTTTCTTGCCTAACTTCCATGGCTAGAACCTCTAGCACAATGTTGAGTGGAAGCAGAAAGATCAAACATCCTTGTCTTGTTCCTGATCTTAAGAGGAAAACTTCCAGTCTTTCACCATTAAGTTGTTAGCTGTGCATTTTTCATAGATGACCTTTGTCAAGTTGAGAAAGTACTTTTCTGTTTCTAGTTTGTTTTGTGTTTTTCTCATGAAAAAGTATTGTATTTTTAAAATGCTTTTCCTGCACCTTTTGAGATTGTCGTTTTTTTTTTTTCTGTTTTGTTTTTTATTCTATTGATAGAGTGTTTTACATTGACTGATTTTGGGATGTTAAACTAATCTCACATTTCTGGAATAAATCTCACTAGGTCAGGGTGTATAACTTTTTTTATATGTTGTTGGATTCTGTGTGTGTGTGTGTGTGGTGTGTGTATTTTTGCATCCATATTTCCATGAAGTATTAGTCTATAGTTTTTTTTTTCCATGTGATGTGTTTGTATGGTTTTGGTAACAGGCTAACATTGGCCTTATAGAATGAGTGAGGAAGTATTCTCTCTTCTATGTTTTGGAAAAGTTTGTAAAGAAATGGTATTCTTTACGTGTTTGGTAGAATTCATCAGTGAAGCCATCTGGACCTGGGCTTTTTTTTCTTGGTAGCTTTTGTTTACTAATTAATTCTCTTTACTTATTATAGGTATATTCATATTTGCTTTTTCTTCTGGAATCAGTTTTGGAAGTTTGTGTCCTTCTAGGAATTTGTCCCTTTCATCTAAGTTATCGAATGTATTGGCATACAGTTACTCATAGTATTTTTTCATAATCCTTTTATTTCTGTAAAGTCAGTAATAATGTCCTCTCTTTCATTTCTAGTAATTTTGAGTTTTCTTCCCCTCTCCCCCAATCAATCTATAGGTTTGTCAATTTTGTTGATATTTACAGAGAACCAGCTTTTTGTTTTTGATGTTCTCTCTCTCTCTCTCTCTCTCTCTCTCTCTCCCTCTCTTTTTTAAATTGTTTCATTAGTTTCTCTCTAGCCTTTATTACTCTCTTCCTTCTGTTTGCTTTAAGTTGTTTAGGTTGGTCTATTTTTTCAGGGTTTTATGGGGAAAGTTTAGGTTATTGATTTGAGATCCTTCTTTTTTAACATAAGCATTTACAGCAATAAATGTCCCTCTAAGCATTTCTTTAGCTTCATCCGATAAGTTTCAGTATGTTGTGTCTTCATTTTCGTTCATCTCAGTATATTTTCGAATTTCCCTTTTGATTTCTTCTTTGATCTATTGGTCATTTAGGAGTGTGTTGTTTAATTTCCATATATTTGTGATTTCCAAATTTCTTTTTGTTTTTGTCCTATTCTTTCAGTACATGTTTGTAGAAAACCTACTTAGTATTATTTATAATCTTAAAATTTATTATGGTTTGTTTTATTGCCTAGCATATAGTCTCTTCTGGAGTACGTTCCATGTGCACTAGAAAATAATGTATAACTTGTTGTTGGGTGGAATATTCTATAGAATATTCTATGTCTATTAGGTCTATTGGTTTATAGTATTGTTCAAGTCTTCCATTTCTTGTTGATCTTCTGCCTGGTTTTTCTATCCATTGTTAAAGTTGAATGTCTTTAACTATTATTGTTGAATTGTCTATTTCTCACTTTATATTTTTGTCATTTTTTTTCTTCATTTTGATGCCCTCTTATTAGGTACATACATGTTTATAACTGTTATCTTCCTGATGGATCAATTCTTTTATGAAATGTCTCTTATAAGCTCTACTAACATTTTTGTTTTAAAGTCTAATTTTTCTGCTATTACTGTCGCCACCCCAGCTTTACTGTGGTTGTTGTTTGTATGATATATCTTTTTTATCATTTTGGCTTTCAATCTGTTTGTATCTTCGAATTTAAAATGTGTCTCCTATAGGTAGCATATCATTAGATTTTGTTTTTTTATATCCAGTCTGAAAACTCTGCCTTTGTATAGTTTAATTCATTCACACTTTATGTTATTACTGTTATAGTTGGATTTACATCTGCCATTTACTTTCTGTTTTTCTATGTCTCATATCTTCTTTGCTCCTCTATTCCTCTCTTGCATTAAGCGAATATTTTCTAATGATGCATTTTAATTTCATTAATGATTTTTTTGTTATATTTCTTAGTTATATCCTTAGTGTTTGTGCTAGTGCCTACTAAATACATATTAACTTATCAGAATCAGCTTCAGATTTATACTAACTTATTCTAACTTAATTCTAGTGAGGTACAGAAATATTACTCCTATATAGCTTTATTCTCTCCTCCCCCTTTTTTATAATTTCTTGTTATATATGTATATATTACACCTATGTATCTTACAAACCCAACAACACACTGTTGTAATTATTACTTTATGTAACTTAATATATTTTAAAAACGCAGAAGAAAGGGAAAGTGGGTATATGTCCATAGCATTTGTTATAATAACCTCCCTACATATTTCTGTATCTCTTCACTTGTTCCTCTGGATTCAAGTCACCATTGGGAGTAATTTCCTTGGCCATTGTAGCACTTAATAGTGTTCCAACGTTCTCTGAGGCTCGGTGCATTGTTCCTCAGCCTTTTTCTCTCCGTTTTTTAGATTGCTTAATCTTTAATCAGTCTATCTTCAAAAGTTCGCTCAGTCTTCTAGTTCAAATCTACTGTTGAATTTTTTATTTCAGTTACTATACTTCTCAACTCCTGAATTTCCATTTGTTTTTTTTAAATAATTTCTCTTTATTGATATTCTGTATTTGATTTCACATTGTCATCATATCTACCTTTACTTCTTTAATCATGATTTCCTTTAGTTCTGTGATTACATTTATAGTGGCTACTTTGAAGTCTTTGTTAAATCTGACATCTGGTCACTCTCACAGGTAGTTTTTTGTTGCCTGCTTTTTTTATTGGAAACTGGACATTTTAGATAATGTATTGCAGCAACTCTGGGTACTGGTTCCCTCTCCCCATCTGGGGCTTGTTATTGTTATTTTCATGTTTATATTTTTAGTGACGAGATGGATATATTTAGATAATTTGATCATTTTAGATAATCTAGCTAATCTCTAAACCATAATATCTGTGCCCCCACACATAGTGTGAAACTTCTTATTTTGCTTCTCAGTGGGCACAATTTTCGACGTGCCCACAGTCACCCTTGGAAGACAGTGGTTTTGCCAAGGCTCTCTTTGTCTATTTCCCTGAGCAAACACAGCATTCAGATGCCACTAATTGCCTTCCGATTGCGTTATTGTTTTCAATAATGCCTTGAGGCATAATTTGTTCAAGGGACTGAGATTAAGTTCTGCTTCCAGGTTTCCTCCTAGCTCTCTCTCTCTCTCCCAGGTTTCTTGGTAAATGAGGCAGAACTAGGGTTTAGTCTATAGCCTCCAATGAATCTATCTTGTCCTCTTCAGTTTGCTTTTACCATGTATGTGTGTTAGCTGACACCATTCTAACAACAAAGGTATTGTTTTTCCAACACCAACTGAGTATCCTTCAATTCAATTCAGTTCTGATAACTAACTCATCAGAATTAATGCAGACCCCACAGATTAAGGGCTGAGTCTTACAAGAATGCCCTGATTTCAGACACCAGCCACAATGGGATGCCAGACTACTCACACTTTTGCCTACCAACTGCAAATTTGGGGGTTCCATGACACTCCTAGTAAATTTTGATAATTTACTACACTAAGTCACAGGACTCAAGAAAGTGTTTGAATTACTAAGTACTTGTTTTTTGTTTGTTTGTTTTTTAGGGTCAAAAAGTAAAAGTTTCTTAGAAAAAGGGATAATGCTCCACAGACAGAGCGTGGTCTCCTCTCAGGCAGAGAGTGAGAGGCACCAGTACTGGTTTATTTTAAAGGATACAACTCAGGGAACAACTAATGGAAGAGAAGCATGAGGCAAGGTATTGGGGAGAGAGGGAGAGTGGTGCAGGGTTTTTCATCACATAGTCATGCTTGATTAAATCATTGGTCATTGGTGATTGAACTCAACACCTTCATCCCTTCTGCCCTCCACAGAGGTAGGAGGGATGAGACTGAAAAAGTTCCAACTGTCTAATCATTCGTTTGGTCTTTCTGAAGCTAGGAAACTCCACCACGAGTCGCCTCATTAGCATAAAACTCAGATATGGTCAAAAGAGGTTTCAATTATGAATAACAAAAGACACTCCTGCAATTTAGGAAACACCAGGTTGTGGGAGCTCTGTGCCAGGAAACTAGAGACAAAGACCAAATATATGTTTTTATTATACCATACACCATAACCTCCACCGTTTTCAAGAGCAGCTTGATCTTCTCCACACTCTGTATATATTAAATCATTTCCTTTGGGAAGAGATTGAGAGCTCTCTGTTTTATAGCCTGCTTCTCTCCCCAGGTAAAATATCTGAGCCATGGCTCTAGAGTTTACAGTATTTATTTTTATCATCACAGTGTACCTTCAAGTAATATTATATGACTCCATGTATAATGGAAGAACTTTATAACTACGTATTCCTCCTCTCCTCATTTTAATTGTTGTTTTACATTTTACTTCTTCATGTTTTATAATCCCATAATACATTATTACTTTTATTGTATAATTTTTCTCTTTAACAGTGTTATTGAGATATAATTTATATGCCATATAATTTACCCATATAAGGAGCACAAATCAATGTTTTTTTGTACAATCATTACTCAGTCTAATTTTAGAATATTTTCATTATCCAAAAAAGAAATCTGGTATCAATTACCAATAATTTCCTATCCCTACCCTGCTGTCAGCCCCAAGCAACACTAATCTATTTTTTGTCTCTATGAATTTGCTGATATGGCATTTTCTTATAAATTGTAATAATAAAATGTGAGATCTTTTGTGACTGACTAATTTCACTTAGCATATTGTTTTAAAGTTTCATCCATGTTGTAGCATGTTTCAGTACTTCTTCTATGGCAGGCTGGCCCTGCCTGACCATTTTCTGCTCAACTGAGTTAGTTTCTGACTGCAACCCCTTCCCAGGTCTCTCTGGCTTGACATGGTAGTCTGAAAACCCCTCTGAAACGATTGAGTCAGTTTCCTTATAGTTTTGGCAGCCAATCAGTGTTCTCTTTCCTTAATGGAATGTCTATAGCTGTGTAAGACTGCGGAAGTACAAGATGGTATAAAACTGCCCACCGTGTTACAATCGGGGCCCAGCCTTTGGATAAGAATCCGCTGAGTGGGTTCCGGCATCAATAAACAGTGCTTCCTGGTTATAGCCTTGGTGTCCCATCTCTCTGTTTGAGAATCCCACAACACTTCCTTTTTTATTGCCAAATATATTTTATTATATGATATATACCACATATTGTTTATTCATCAATTGATGGACATTTCGGTTTTTTTCCACTTTTCCCATTGCTTATTATAAACAATTCTGCTATGAACATTGGTGTTTAAGTTTTGTGTGGCCATATTTTTTCATTTCTCTTGGGTATATGCCAAGGAATGGAATTGCTGGGGCATATGAAAAATCTATGTTTAACATTTTGAAGTACTGCCAATCTATTTTCCAAACAAGGTGCAGCATTTTACATTCCCATTAGCAAAGTTGGTGGGCTCCAGTGTCATCATCCTAGCCTAAACTTGTTATTTTCCATCCTCTTCATTTTAGCCATCATATTGTATGTGAAATGTTATCGCTTTTTGGTTCTGATTTGCATTTCCTTAACGACTAATGATGTTGAGCTTCTTTTTATGTGTCTCTTGGTTTTCTGTTTGTCTTTGGAGAAATGAATGTTGAAGTCATTCACCTGTTTTGTTGTTGTTATTTTTTTAAATTCATTTATCTAGTTTCAAGTATATAGTACATTGGTTAGACATCTATATAGTTCATAAAATGATCCCCCCAGTTGCTCCCTTCCTCCCTCCCCTTGCCTTCCACCTAGCCATCGTATTAATGCTAACTGTATTCCCTATGCCATGCTCCCCAACTCCATAACCAACTATCAACTACTAATTTGTGCTTCTTTAACCCTTCACCCCACTCTCCCAACCCTCCAACCCCACTCCCCTCTGCCCATCACCAAACTGTCCACTGCATTTGTGAGTCTGTTTTTGATTAGTTTGTTCTTTTTGTTCCTTAGATTCCACATATAAGTGAAATCATATGGTATTTATCTCTCTCTTATTTCACTCAGCATAATAACCTCTAGGTCCATCCATGTGGTTGCAAATGGTAGGATTTCCTTTTTTTAATGGCTAGGTAATATTCTGTTGTATATATGAACCATAATTTCTTTATGCAATCATCTGTTGCTGGGCATTTAGGTTGCTTCCATATCTTGGCTATGGTAAATTGTGCTGCCATGAATATTGGGTGCATAGATCTTTATGAATTATTGTTTCGGTTTTCTTTGGATAAATACCCAGAAGTGCAATTGCTGGGTCAAAAGGTATATCCATTTTTAATTTTTTGAGAAACCTCTATACTGTTTTCCATAGCAACTGTACCAATTTGCAATCCCACCAACAATGTATGAGGGTTCCCTTTTCTCCGCATCCTCGCCAACACTTTTGTTGTTTGATTTGATGATAGCCATTCTGACAGATGTGAAGTGATATCTCATTATGGTTTTAATTTGCATTTCTCTGATGGTTAACGACCTTGAGCATCTTTTCATATGTCTATTACCCATCTGTATTTCCTCTTTGGAGAAGTGTCTGTTTAGGTCTTCTGCTCAGTTTTAATTGGATTGTTTGGTTTTTTATTGTTGAGTTGTATAAGTTCTTTATAGATTTCAGATATTAACCCCTTATCAGGTGTATCATTTGCGAATATCTTCTCCCAATCAGTTGGTTGTCTTTTTGTTTTGTTAATGGTTTCCTTTGCTGTACAAAAACTTTTAGTTTGATGTAGTCCCATTTGTTTATTTTTTAATTTTGTTTCCCTTGCCCAAGGAGATATATCTGAAAAGAAATTCTTATTAATAATATCAGAGTTTACTGCCTGTTTTCTTCTAGAAGTTTTATGGTTTCAGGTCTTACATTTAAGCCATTAATCCATTTTGAATCTATTCCTGTATACAGTGTAAGAAGGTGGTCCAGCTTCTTCTTTTTTTTTTTTTTTTTTGCGTGTATCTGTCCACTTTTCCCAACATCATTTATTGAAGAGACTGTCTTTACTCCATTGTATAATTTCTAGTATAAAAAATTGATTTTTTATACTGATATTGTATGGAAGCTTCATTACATATGCGTGATTGATTAAATCTTTGGCCACTGGTAATTAATTCAGTCTCCAGCCCCCTCTCCCTTCCCTCAAATAAGGTAGAGTGAGAGAAGGAGGGACTGAAAGTTCCTCCCCTCTAATTGTGTTTTTCCCTTGGAAACTAGCCTCCATCCTTAAGTTGCCTAGGGGCTTTTCCAGGGTCACCTCATTAACCTACACTCTGCTATGTTTGAAAAGTGCTTGTTATGAAAATAAGATACCTTTATAGCTCTCATCACTTAGGAAATTCCAAGTTTTTAGGAGTTATGTTCCAGGAACAGGATGCTGACCAAATATATTTACTTCTTATTGTAAATTATAATATCACAGTGCAATTCACCAATGTGGCCATCAGATTCTAGGTTTTCCTTTGCAGGAATTTTATTTTAAAAACTAATTTCATCTTTGACTTTTATAATTCTATTTTATTCAGACTTTGTATTTCTTTTTGACTCAGTTTTGGTAGTTGTGTCTTTCTAAGGAATGTCCATTTCATCTATCTAATTCATTTTCATACATTGTTTATAGTATTGTCTTATAATCCCTTTTACTTGTGTAAGGTTGGTAGTGATGTTCCCTCTATCATTCCTGATTTTAGTAATGTGATTCTTCTTACCTTTCTCTTTTTCTCTTAGTCATTGTAAATAGTGATTTGTTGCTTTTATTCTTTTCAAAGAACCAAATTTTTGGTTTAATTCATTTTCTCCATTTTTGTGTGTGTGTG
The DNA here is from genome assembly GCA_003508835.1 of Eonycteris spelaea. Classification (NCBI taxonomy): domain Eukaryota; kingdom Metazoa; phylum Chordata; class Mammalia; order Chiroptera; family Pteropodidae; genus Eonycteris; species Eonycteris spelaea. Next base: position 109,239 of record PUFA01000438.1, read on the forward strand.
TGTGTGTGTGTTCTCTGTTTCATTAATTTCCACTCTAATCTTTCTGTCCTTCTATTTGTTTTGTGTTTAGTTTGGTATTCTTTTCACAGTTTCATGAAGTGGAAGATTAGTTTATTGAGATTTTTTTTCTTTTTTTAAGTATGGGTGTTTACAGCTACAATTTTTCCTCTAAGCTCCACTTAAGCTGCATCCCATCAGTTTTGGTATGTAGTGTTTTCATTTTCTTTCATCTCAAATTAATGTGTAATTTTCCTTTTGTTCTCTTTTTTGATCCATTGGTTATTTAGGAGTTTTTTTTTTTTTATTTCGAACATATTTGTGAAATCTCCAAATGTCCTCATGTTACTGATTCCTAATTACATACTACTTTGGTTGTAGAACATATTTATATGATTTCAATCCTTTTTACATATTTTGAAATTTATTTTATGGTTTGATGTAATTACTGGAAAAAGTAGAACAAACTAAACCGAAGCAAACAGAAGAGAGGATAATAAAAGATTAGAGTGGAAATAACTATAATACAGTATAGGAAAATAATAGAGATTATGAAATTAAAATTGTTGTTTTTAAAGATTGACAAAATTAATAAACAACTACACTCACTAAGAAAAGGCAAGAAGACTCTTATTATGGAAATCAGGAGTAAAACTAAGGCATCATTACTGACATTACAGAAATAAAGAGGATTATAAGGGAATACTATGAACAACTACATGTTAAAAAATTAGATTACCTAGAAGAGGTGGACATTTTCTAAAAAGATATACCGTACTTAAACTGATTCATGAAGAATTAGAAAGTCAGAATAGACCTATATCAGGAAAGAGATTGAAGTAGTAATCAAGAAACCTCACAAAGAAAATCCCAGGCCCAGACAGCTTTACTGGTTTATTCTACCAAATTTTAAAGAAAAAAAAAAAACACATGATCATCTCACTAGACACAGAAAATGCACTTGACAAAATGAGTACTTTTTCAGCCTGGTAAGGATATGCCCAAATGTAACTATAGTTTACATTAAAATTCGTAGTTAAAGATTTAATGCGTTTCCCTTAAGATCAGGAACAAGGCAAGAATATCTTATCCCCATGCTTTTATTCAATATTGTACTGGAGGTCTAGCTAAAGCTATTAGGGAAAAAATGAAATAAAAAGCATCCAAATTGGAAGGAAGAAGTAATTCTATCTTTGTTCATTGATGACATGAGCTGTAATTTAATATTCCTAAGGTATCCACACCAAAAAAAAAGCTTTTAGAACTAATAAATGTATTCAGAAAGGTTGCAGAATGCAATATCAATATATAAAATGAGTCATAATTCTATACACTGGCAATGAACTATCTGAAAATGAAAATTAAGAAAATAATTCCACTTACTACAGAACATCAAAAAGAATAAAATACTTGAGAATAAATTTAACCAAAGAAGTGCAAAAATTGTACACTGCAAAATAATGAACATTGTTTAAAGAAATTAAGGAAGATCTAAATAAATGTAAAGATATTCTGTGTTCATGAATTGGAAGACTTAATATTGTTAATTTGGCAATACCTCCCAAACTGACCTGAAGATTCATTGCAACGCCTATCAAAATTTCAGTGGATATCTTTTCAGAACTTGACAAGCTAATCTCAAAATCCTTATGGACATACAACGTATCCAGAATAGCCAAAATAATCTTGAAAAAGAAGTAGAAAGTTGGAGGCCTCACAATTCTCTATTTCCAAATTTATTACAAAGCTACAGTAATCAAGACAGTGTGATACTTGCATAAGGATAGACATATAGATCAATAACACATAATTGAGGGTCTAGAACTAAACCCTCACATTTACGGTTAAAGCATTTTTGACCAAAGAATAGTTTTTCAAGAAATGGTGCTGGGTCGACTGGATATCTACATTCAAAGAATTAATTTGAACCCTTACTTCACATGATATAAAAACTCAAAATTAATCAGTTCTAAGTGTAAGAGCTAATCCTATAAAACTCTTAGAAATAAAAATAAGAGTAAATATTGTTACCATAGGTTAGGAAATGGTTTCTTAGAGATGACACCAAAAACATAGTCAATGAAAAAACAGATGAATTGAACTTAATCAAAATTAAAAACTGTGCTTCAAAATGTGCCATCCAGGAAGTTAAAAGGCAACCCACAGAACGGGAGAAAATATTTGCAAATCATATGTCTGATAAGGGACATATATCCAGAATATATCATGGTCTCTTATGAGTCAACAGTAAAAAGATAACCTAATTCTAAAACTGGCAAATGTTTTGAATAGACATTTCTCTAAAGAAAATATACAAATGGTCTCTATACCCATGAAAAGATATTCAATATCATTACTCATTATGGAAATGCAAATCACACCTCAGTGAGATAGCACTTCACATTCACTAGGATAGATTTTTAAAAAGACAGGAAAGAACAAGTCTTGGTGAGAATATGAAGAAATTTGAGCCTCATACATTATTGGCAGGGATGTAGAATGCTGCAGCCACTTTTAAAAACATTTGGCAGTTCCTCAAAATGTTAAACACAAAGTTAGCACCATGGCACAGCAATTCTACTCATAGGTATATATGCTCCAAATCATTGAAACATGTTCTAACAGTAACTTTTACATAGACGTTCATACCAGCATTATTCATAATAGCCAAAAATAAAAACCCAAATGTTTATCAACTGATGAATGGATAAATAAATGTAATATACCATTTAATGGAATAATATTAGGCAGTAAAAAGGAATGGAGCACTGATCCATGCTGCAACATGTATGAACCTTCAAAACATTGTTGAGTGAAAAGAAGCTAGTCACAGAAGACTACATATTATATAATTCCATTTATACCCAATATCTACAATAGCTAAAGCCATAGAAATGGAAGGTAATTAGTAGTTGCCAATAACTGGGTCGGGAGGATAGTGATGGGGGGGAATATATAGCGTTTGCTAACATACAAGGTTTCTTTTGGGATGATGAGGATATTTGAAAATTAGATAGTGGTGATGGTTGCACAATTCTGAATATACTAAGTACAACTAAATTGTACAGTTTAAAGCAGTGGTCCCAACCTTTTTGGCACCAGGGATTGGTACTCCTATGAGAATCTAATGCCTGATGATCTGAGATGGAGCTGAATCAGTGATGGTATTGCTGGGGAGCAGCTGAAAATACATATGAGGCTTCACTCACTTGCTGGCCGATCACATGTGTGGCCCAGTTCCTAACTGGTCCGTGGCCCAGGGGTTGGGACTCCTGCTTTCAAGGGCCAAATTTCTTGGTATCCAAATTATAGTTCAGTAAAACTACTCTCTTAAAAAGTGTGGTTATTGTATCTTACCACGGCCATCACTGCCAGTGACATGTTCAAGGTAATTCAGAGGTTTGTGGGGCTGACCAGCCTGAGTCTGTTCACCTTCAAAGTCTGTGCATCACAGAAAAAGAAATAACCTCACAAAACTTCCGTGTGGGTTGATGAACTTTCACTCTACTCCATTCTCAAGGGTCTAAACATGTGGAGGAGCAAGAACCCAACCTGAAGCATCTCACATCTCCAACATTATTACAAGTTATATACAAGTTGGTATCAGGAAATGTACTCCCAAACTGAGCCCAAGATGCAATCTATGTAGATTGTGTGACAGTAATCAGTGGGGGTTGGACAGCTATGAATATCTCCAAAATGCACCTCCTGGATTTTTTTCCAAGACTTGGTATGATTGATTTTGTTGGAATTGTTGACTCCTTTTGACTAAAAGTTCAAAATAAAGAAATTGGTGTGTCCACCTGGCTTTGTGGATTAGCTGCCTCTCTTTATTATCCACAATAAGCCATCATATTCTCCAGGTCAGTGGGGAGAAATTATATGATTGGTGTTTATGAGGATACACAGTCATGAAGATTTGTGGAAGAACTTTCAAAAGCCAGGAAATGTGAAGAATTCACCCAGAAATAAGTAGAATACTCCATGCTCTGCCCATTTTAATCAGTTATAGGTAAACATTGGAAACTTCTTACAGTAAACCAGTATTTCTATAGAAAAATGGCAGAGAAGTCAGTACTGAATGTAATAAACTAGCTTTCTTCTTCAGGAAAAACTATACTAAAGGCCTCTTTATTATCTTGGGCGATGCCATACTACAAGGGAACTAATCTGAAATTCTTTCACCTAGAGATAATGTTCAAGCCTTAGAACTCCTCATTTTCATGTTGCTATTTATGCACCTAATTAAAACTCCAAGTTAAAAAAGTTTAATTATTTCCATTTAAAGACAAAGCATTCTCTCTCTGTAGTGGAAGAGGTCCACTGTAATCAACCTTCTCCAAATGAATGGCTGGTACACCCTGGAAATGGTGCCATGTTAGGGGCCTAACATTGGCCTCTGATGTTGGCAGGTTCCGTACTACCGTGACAGTAGTCAGATCAGGTTGGTAAGGGAAGGCAATATCATTGGGCTCTTGCATAGTTCTATTCCTCCTTCCATGGCAACTTTGTACATGGACTCATTGAGCAAACACTGGGGTTACTAGGAGAAAAGCGGAATGATATCTACAGAGATTGTAATTTTTTTTCTCTTAATTATTGAGAGTTTCCTCTACAATAGATGCCCTAGTAGGTACACTCACTATCTGAATAGGTATGGGCTATTTAGAAAGTAATGTGGCTTGCTAGTCAATGAATGAATGAGATTAGTTCTATTATAAGAGACTCCAGAGCTCCTTTCCCCTTCTGCCATGTGAAGACATCTGTTTATAACCAGGAATTGGGTCCTCACCAGACACCAAATCTTCCAGCACCTTGATCTTGGATTTCCCAGATTCCATAACTGTGAGAAATAAAGGTTTGTTGCTTAAGCCACCCGTCTGTGGTATTTTTGTTACAGAAGCCCAAACTGACCAAGACAACGTCCAATTGTTCCAGCATCATTTGGTGAAAAGTCTATCTTTCTCCACTGAATTACTTTGTGACCTTTTAAAAAAATGAATTGATTATATACGGGTGGACCTGTTTCTAGACTGTTTTAGTCCATTGAACTATATTCCAGTACTACATACAGTCTTGATTACTATAGCTTTATAGTCTTGAAATCAGGCACTTTGTTTTTCATTTTCACAAAATGTTTTGGTTATCCTGTGTCCTTTGCTTTTTCCATATAACCTTTAGAATCCTAGTTTGCTGGGATTTCTATTGCGACAGCATTGAATTTATAAGTCATTTTGGAGAGAATTGTCATATTAACACTATTGAATCTTCTAATCTATAAATGGTGTAAGAGATTAAGTATATGTAACAAGTACAGTGTGGGATATCAGTATGAATAAGGAAAAGCTTTTGTTTAGAGAATGGAACATATTGGTTAGTTAAATAAAAATGTCTTACATTGAGAGTTTGTAATATTTTTAAGAGCACTTTTCTGTTATAATTGGTTTGGAATAGAAAGGGATTTTTTTCAGCTTGAAACTCAGTTGTTTCTCTCTCTCTAATTAGGTGTGGACAAATCCCTTGATTTTGTATAGCAAGCCAGCCAGGAGACTTTTTAGAGAGTAAACTCACACTAAGAAAAGCATGTACATTTAGATACAGCTTCCCTGGGGTACTGTGTAGTACGGTGTTCAGTTCAAATCACCATTCATTGTCTGGTCCATAGATTAGTCTCAAGACACAGCCCCAGTGGACCCAAAATATCTGAGTCCTATGAAGAGAAAAGAAACTATAAACAAATATAAAATGAACTAAAATGTTAATGACTGCTTTGTTAAAAACTATGTAATACAGTGGGGCTCAAGCAGCTCTGGGGCATTATCATCTGGGTAGGTACAAACTCCGAAGTTGGGATGGACTTTATCCACATTCCTATAGGAGTCAAACAGGGGCTTTAGCCCTTTGGGAGTAGAGGGGATCAGAAGGCTGTGTCACCAAGAGGAAGGACTCTCTCCACCATATCAACAGCTGTCAGTAGAAGGTACAGGGCCCAGCAGATACAGTAGTATCCAGAGAAAGGTGTCACCTTCTTCTCAGTTTGGACTCATTCTTGAGCACAGCCCTCCCCTGAGCATCTGACAAGGTCCAGGACCCTACTACTGCCCAGGAGCCAGTCCGACACAGCTCACACACTCAGTACCTCACCTGATCCACTCAGCAGTCTGTGAGCCAAGTCTGATTCCCTTTTCACAGATGACAAGACTGAAACAGCATTGAATCTGTGGTTAAAACCACCAGGTTGATTCCTCTAGCTATGAGCCCAGGAGGTAACGTGTTTTACTTACTATTTTACATTCTGACAAGAATTTTAAGTGTCTTCATTTCCACCATAAGCTCACAGAACATGTCGTTTACAATGTACTGATGTCTGGTTTTCTTTTTTATTATAACAGTCTATATCCTTTAGGAAAAAGTGGAGATTAGTGAGCAAAGAAATGAAAAAGAATCACACATGGATCCACATGATGGCATAGGACCCAGGAGAAGGACACTGGTGCCCACTGACATGGTTACAATTAGGAGATGGCATGGGGGTACCTCACATCAGGTGATTGGACTCATTTTTGAGTATAGGCAAGATCTACTTTTGGTTACCATGCAGGAAAAACCATCACCTCTACTTTTTTAGTGTACATACTTTCAGAGTTTACTCTACACATAAATGCGTTATACAAATGTATTCATATTTTTGCATAAATGGCATGGTACTGTATATGCAGTCCTGAAAACTGTTTTCTTTATTGTTTTACAAAGTACCATGAGCATCTCTTCCATGCACATGGGGTGAAAATCCCCTACTGAAAACAGAGACCACTGTAGTTGGATCAAAGGCTGCTGGTAAGAAGACATCTAAAGCAAAGTTATCTACTGAAGGTTAAAGCACATGGCCTGGCAAATGCCTATCAGGGAAAGCAGGGTCCATAATATTCTCACTAGAGACATGAGAATTGATGTCCAAGGGCATTGAAGATAGGGGATATCATGTAAGCCCCTTTGACCCCTACCTCCGCCTTTTACTCCCCTGACACTCCGTTGGCCCTTTGGGGCAAATGGATCCTGTACCTCTCTTTGCATTGAATGAAAACCACCCTTTTTCTTTTTTTTTTTTTTCCTTAGCTCTTCCTGAGCCCTTGACACATCTCCACACTCTCTCATCATCTCCTCACTGCCCAAATGCTTTCCTGTAAGTCCTCCAGATAGTCCTTGGGGGAATCATCTGTCCCCCTGTCTGTTTTTCGCTTTGCTTTCCGGGGCACATAATCTTCAGCCTGGTGCCTTTCAGCAGCACACTGCTTGATCTTCGTCTTTGCCTGGGGTTCTGGCTTTCCTCACCGCGTGCTTTTTCCCCCTCATCTTCAGACTTGCCCTGCTTTGCTTGTGTTCTCCTATCATTCGGCTGTCCCTCGTCCTGGAGCTTTCCTTTGTGTTTTGGGTTCCTCTCCACTTCTGGCTTTTCTTCCTCATCTGACTTTCCTTCATGTTCTGTATCTACCTCATCTTCTGGCTTTCCCTCATTTTCCATCTTTCCTTCATTTTCATTGCAGAGTTTTTCCATGTTGAGATGTCCCTCCTTTTCCCGTTCTGGGGAGTGGGGTGGGATGGGTGAGAAGAAGAAGAGACAAAGAGACAAGGGAGACTGAGGACTGGGACATGGAACGCGGGTCCAGATAGTACTAGCAACTTGCTCATTGTCAGAGTTCCCTGACCTGGCCTTCTGCTAGTTTCCCTCACATTCCTGCCACATACGTGAGCCAACCTTTTCCTAGCAGGGCCTACCACCCTCTGTACCATCCTTCAGGGTAGTGGGGTGTGTGTACACTATATGTGGAGGTGGGACGGGCAGTGGGGCCCTCAAATTCTGCCCAAGCTGTCCCTGCATATTCCACTCCCTGTCCCTGTCTAATGTCTCTCTCCCCCTTTCACTGACCTGCAGGGATTCTGGACAGGTTCATTCTCCTTTTCTAGTCTCGTAAATGCTGGGAACAGACACGCAGACGTGCAGACAGACGGGAGACGAGTATTGGCTGCACACCCAGGGGACTGAGGTCCCTTTCCTGAATTCACATGCCCCACATCCAAATTTCACTCCCCTACCTCCCTTGTCACCACATCTGTTTTCAGGCCTCAGGTACCAGACCAGGATGATTTCCAAACTGTTTGGGCCTCTGTGTCCCCTTCCTCTGCAGGCAATTTGCCTCACCCCCACGCCCTTTTTGCAAAAGTCAGTATTTCTTCACAGGCGCAGTGTATGAAAAGGCAAGTTATTTCCTGAACATGCCTGTTTCACTGTTGCACTGCCAGGGTGCCGCCTCCCATTTCAGGATCGAAAATGGATGGAGGGCTGAGTCGGGGCATCAGGATCTGTAGTGGGATCCTCTCTCCCCACCTGCCCAGTCCTGTGTCGCGTGCCCCTCCTCCTCTCCTCTGCCCCCGCCCCGGGATCCTGCTCTCAGTCTACTGCCACCCTACCTGGGCCGTGGGCAGCACCCACCTGCGCACTGACCTGCGGCCCTGGGCAGGCCAGCACCTCAAGTTCACAGAAGCCCACTCACCATTGCCCAGGCAGCTCAGAAGGGCTGAATTCACACCAGCCATGGGAGCAGACGACCCCGGCACCACTGGGACTGGACCGCAAGGCTGGCACCAGGCTGGTCATGTGAGCTCCACATCACCCGAGCTCAGGCAACACCTCCTGCCCCCTCACTTCCAAACCCAAGGGACCTGGCAGCTGCAGACAATGTGGCGGGGGTGGGGGGTGTGTGGGGGGGGGAGAAGAGTCTATCCAGAGAGCAGAAAGGGGAGGCTTCCAGACTGCAAGTGCTTCAAGTGCTTTATTTACCTGGCATATCTCAGGTCCTCGCTCAGCATCCCTGTGATATGCCCAGTCTCACCAGGTGTGACAGCTGATCATGGGGGGGGGCGGGGGGTACCCAATCTCACCAAGAGCTCTTAGCAACGGAGCCCCATAGCTCACTTTCAAGACCAGCTCTGGTGGCATCTGCTCTGTGCTGCCACCTTAAGTAGGGCATTCCCGGGCCTCCTATCTTCTCAGTCCACATGGGCAATCTCTGTTCACTTCCCTCTAAACACATATGATTCCCAAATCTACATCTCTAGTTTTCCCTTCCCCTGATCCTGGCCTTTTTTTTTGCTTTCCTATCAATAGAGTAAATGTTTCCCTGGCACCGTTGCCAAAATAATGTGACATACTTAATTTTCACTAATATGATAGGTGAGTAGTACCTCAGTGGAGTTTATTTTGCACTTCTCTGTTTAATGACAATTTTAGTATCATTGTGAATTGTCTGTTAATGTTTTTTGCACATTTTTCTATTGGGTTGTTGTCCTTCTGCCCCTCATTTTTCCAGTGTTTTTCTTTTTTTAAAATACATTAACTATATTAGTCTTTTATACGTTATATATGTTGCAAATATTTCCAGTTTGTTAGTTTTTAAAAAAGTCAAGTTTATCATAATTTTCCTTTATTGCATCTATATTTTGATCCATAGATAAAAACACTTTTCCCAAATGAGGTCAAAGAAGAATTTACCCATGTTTTCTTTTAGTATTCTTATGGTTAACTGTATTTGTCTTGAGGGCATTTGTGCTTAAGGAATAAAGGTTAAGGAATAAACCAGTGCTGAACTGAGTTTAACCTAGAACAGACTCAAGGCATTAGAGTAACAAAAATCAACACTCAAGTGTCATTATAAGGGGAAGGGTTTCCTAACAAACCATCACTCATATGATGTGAGGAATCTCAAACGTTTTACTTTAAGGATAATTGTTAACTGGACATAAACTTGCCTCACAAAGTCTTTTAGCCTGGCTTTGCAACATCTAAGTGGGCTAGAAAACTTTAAAATTTGAACAGAGATTATGGTGGTTCCAGACAGGAAGCATCCTTACAGGCAAACAAAATCTTCTCTGGAGTAATGTCCCTAGTCCTCAAATTATTTCAATATTTAACTGTTCAAGTACAATGCTGACACTCAAAGATAACCAGAACTACAAAGAAAAAAGAAGCAATAGAGACAAAAGACAAACACAAATAAATCCATTAGCTTTGAATGATTTGAATTATCAGATAGACTATTAAACCACAGTGCTTAGTGTAGTCAGATAAATAAAATCCAATCTTGAAAATTTCAACAGGGAACTAGAAACCAGAAAGTGAGGGAAAATGGAAATTCTGAAACTAAAAAATAATTTAGCTGACATCAGAAACTCAATGCATGGCTTTAACAGCCAATTAGATACAGCTCAATTAGAAACATACATACACACAGGTTATCATATGTCAATATATCTCCTTGCTCTGTCAACTGAGAGGGCCTAGAAGCAAAGAATATTCCATAATAATGCATACACCTAATACTCAGATCCTAGTTTTTAGTACCATTCTCCAACCAAAGGTACCAGGGCTCCTTGGAGAAATGGCTGATTCTATATTAAGCAGGAAATATGCAAGGTAAGACTAGAACATCTTTTAGTGCGAGAAAAAGTTCACACACACACACACACACACACACACACACCACACACACACACACAATGGGGGTTTGTCAAATAGATATAAAAGCCAACTGAAAGCTCCCAATGGCCAAAGTTTGGACAACTCGAGCAATGAAAACATAAATAGTATTATATTATAAAGTATAATGAGTCCATGCTGATAATAAATAAGTTGAATACATTAATAAAAGGAGAAATCAAATATCCGGTGCAGAATTCCAAATAAATTTTGTAGCTACTCCACCTCAGAGAGGTGGAACACTCCACTCTCGAGTGTGGACTGTGCACGGTGTCTTTCAAAAGTACAGTACAGATAGGGAGCAGTAAGAGTAACTTAACCACGGAGAATCCTGACAAACACTGCCTCAGCCAGGTGACCAACACTAACATCAACAGTGATAAGTAATATTGACAGTATATACCCTTTATATGAGAATGACATTTTACCTCTGTGGTCCACTTCCAAAAGCACTTAAACACCTGTGTAACCACAAGAAAAAAAAATTAAGCAAACTGAAATTGTGGGTATTATGAAAAATACCTCACCAGTACTTCTCAAGGATTCAAGGGCATCAAAACAGGAAAAGTCTGAGAAACTGTCACCATCAGGAGGAGCCTAAGGAGACATGATGACTATATATAAGGTGGTAACCTAGATGGGATCCTGGAATAAAAAAAGGACATTAGGTAAAAACTGAGGAAATCTGAATAAAGTATGTCCTTTGGTAGATAATAATGCATCAATACTGGTTCATTGTGACAAATGCACCACAGTAACCTAAGATGTTAACAACAGGGGATACTGGGTATGGGGTACACAGAAACTCTGTACCATCTTTGCAATAATTCTGTAAATCTACAACTGTTTTAATTTAAAAACAATATAAGCAAATAAAAGGCTAATGAAGAGCCAGGGGGAAAATCACATCGTTAGATGGATCTGTTAAAATGGTAAAGCAAGGCTTAACAAGAATTTCCTGGGAGACAATCCCTTCTAAGAAAAAAGAGGCAGCAGATAAGAGATTAACAGGTGAGACTATTACAGCATCTTGTCACTCAGATCCTTCTCCTGGCTCAATCTCCAGTATCTAAACCCAGAGGATATGGCTGTATGCAAAAACACAAACCAACAAAACACTTGGAATGTTCTGCAATAACTTTATAAAAATATCAAGGCCCAAGTGATAACTGGGTATTACCACCTGAGTTAGAGTAAATCTATTGTAGGTATTCTCCACCCTTCTGTTGAGACACTGTTGCTTTAGCCCATCATGGTCTCCAGCCCAGCAGTAATGGGGGCCTTAGAAGGGTACAGGATCCATAAGAAGAGACACAGTGTCCAAGACAAAAGGCAGTATCCAGGAGAGAGTAGCACCTACCTCTCAGCTGTCTGGACTTTTTCCTGGACACAAGTGGGAGCTCTCTCAGCCCTCTCCCAAACATCAAAAACAGGAAAAAAGTCAGGGGTCCTGGGTTCTGCTAGTGCAGATGAGAGGTAGGAACCAGCCCAACAGTGTCTCATCTGACTTTCTCCAGTCCTAAAGGCAAGTTTTATCCAATTCACAGATAAGAAGACTGTCCCTTGCAAAAATGTATTTGCGACAACTGCCAGGTTGTTTCCTCCACAAGTAGTTTCACTTCTCATTTCACGTCCTGACAATGGGAATTTTAGTGTTCCCATGGACTTCATAAACTCACTGAACTGTTTTTTTCTTTCATTATTTTACGATAAAAGTAATCTGAACAAAAAAATCACCCACAGATAACTACTGTTAAGCTTTTAGTAGACACAGCTTTCAGTTTTTTCTGTACACATATCACTACGTAAATATCTTTGCAGTTTTACAAAAATGGACCAATGCCATATTATGGTTCTTGCAAACTGTTTTCTTTTTAATTTTACAATGCACCATAAACATTTTTTCATGCAATGGATGATAATCTGCTACTGAAACACAAAGGGCTGCGGTTGAATAACGAGAGTGACACTTAAAGCAAAGTATTAACAATAAAGTTAAAGCCCAGGGCCTGGCAAATGCCTGGCCAGGCACTACACAAAAGGAATGTCTTCAAAGCCCTTTGTGGAGCCCTGCAGCCACCCCTGAGTTCCCTTGGGCCCCTCGGATGGAAGGGGTCCTGTAAACTTTTTTGCATCCACATAAACCCCCCAATTTCTGTCTGGTTTTCTTCACCTCATCCTCTACCCTGGCCATCTCATCAAATTCTCTTATCATCTCCTCATTGCTCAAATGCATATCATGTATGGCCTCCTTATATTCCTTGAGGCACTGAGCCAGCCCCTTGTTGGTTTTTCTTTTGGCTTTCCTGGGTACATCATCCCCAGCTGGGCGCTTCCTGCAGCCCTTGGTTCGCTGGCTGGTTTACCTTCTTCTTTTGGCTTTCCCTCACTCACTGGTTTTCCTTCTTTTGGCTTTCCCTCATTCTCCTGTTTTCCTTCTTCTTTTGGTTTTCCCTCGCTCTCTGGCTTTCCTCATTGACTGGCTTTCCCTCTTCTTTTGGCTTTCCCTCCTTCTCTGGCTTTTCCTTATCTTTAAGTATTTCCTCATCGTCTGTTTCTCCTTCTTTTCTATTTTCCCCTCAGTTTCTAACTTTTCCTTGTCTTCCAGAGTACAAGCTATTTCTGGCTTTCCCACATCCTGTGGCTGTTCTTGGTTTTCCATCTTTCCTTGGTTCTCAGGCATTCCTTCATTTTCGTTGCAGAGTTTTTCCATGTTGAGATGTCCCCTCTTTTTCCTGTCCTGGGGGTGAGTGGGAAAGAAGAGGAGACAGAGAAGAGACAGGGAGACTGAGGGCTTGGGGGTGGAATGTGGGTCGGGACAGTACTGGCATCTCGCCCCTTGTCAGGGTTCCCAGACTGTCCCAACCTTCCTTCTGCCACCTTTCCCCACCATTCCCCCACACACGTGAGCCAACCATCTCTCTGGCAGGTCCTGCCATTTTCTCTACATTTGCACTGTGTGGCGGGAGTGCGTATGTTAGGAGGTGGGTAGTGGGACCCCAAATTCTACCTGGGCTATGCCCCCACACTCGCCACCCCTCTGGGTCCCTCTGTCCCGTGACCCCCTCCCTCACTGACCTGCTGGAATTCTGGACAGGTTCCTCCTGCTTTTCTAGCCTAGCCGAGCGCTGAGAACAACAGACACACAGACCTGCAGACGGACAGGAGACAGGAGCTGGGCATTAGGTGGATGCACAGGGACTCTGGTCCTTTCCTGAATCCCGGCCCTCCTCACCCAACATTTCCCTCCCCGCCTCCTCCGCACCCCCGCGCACCCCAGACGCCATTTCTTTTCACGCCTCGGGCGCGCCAGATCAGGATGTTTTCCACACTAATATTGGATCTGTGCGTCCTTCTCCCCCGGAGGCAACTCGCCTCTCCACCCTCGAGGTCAACTTTTTTCTCTATGCACGGAGTGGAAGGGGGTTTATCTCCAGTGTCTCACTAATGGGGCGCCCCCCAGCTCTCCATCTCCGGCTCCAAAATGGACGGAGGGCAGCGAGGAGGAGGTGCGGAGAAAGAGGGGCACGGGTACTATGGGGGTGTCCGCCGTCCCTACCTTCCGCCCATCGGCCGCTCGCTCCCCTTAGCCATTTCCCACCGCCATCTCTATATACACTCGGGCCGGCTTCCCTCGACCCGACCCATTCCCGCCCTTTTCCTTCCCGCGCCCGTTCCTCCTCGCCCATCCCAGTGTTCCACAGGCAGCGACAAAGCCCCTCGCACTGACCTGAAAGGACCTGGAGCAACAATTAGGGGATCCGACACCGCTCAGGGTCCGACAGCAGCGAAGGAGGGCGGGTACCCGGACTGGTGCCCACATCTGCGCCCCGGCGGTCACGTGAGCGACGTCACCGGCGCCCGCTCCGCCCACTAGCCGGCGTCTGCCTGCCACACGCCGCCTTTCTCCGGCCGGGCGCCCCTCCACCTCTCTGGGCCCTTTTGTCCTTCACGTCTTCTTGAGAAGTTGGTCAAAGAAAGGATTTTGATAAAAACCACCGGGACTTTTTTTCTTCAATGGGTTGGGCGGTCCGGGGGGAGGGTCTTGGCAGTGTCGCTCTTAAATTCCATTGAGAGAACGCAGACCTACCCAATGAAATGATATGAATGTGAACTTTAATACTGTACGAAGAATAGAATGTTGCATTTAGGGAAAGAAGTATTCTCGAAATGTAATTTCCCCTTTTCCTGCACATGCAGAAACAAATTTTGTAATGAAGTAAATATCTACATGAAATTATATTTGAAGCAGAATAAAAGAACGATTTTTTTTAAGTGAGAGACTGAATATACCACGGTGACCAGACTATATGTGACAGTACAACTGTGACCCACAACCTCTGCAACAAGCAGCCCGGGAAGTCAAGATACAGCCTCTGCTTCAATCTTGAGGACTCGATCAATGACTGCAGCCAACCCAATCATATAAAATGCTTTGCTTCAAGTTAGCCTGCCTCCAGGTTCCCCATGCTAACAGCCTCAGTCAGAGCGTACCTGAAGTCTTCCTTTTTTTCACTCTTAAGCTTTCCCATTCCCCTGCCTGCCTTTAAGTCTCTGCCAATACAAGTGATGGTGGCTGATTCTCCTGTTATAACAAACTCTGAATAAGTAGCCTCTGTTTCCACATAAGCTTTTTGTGTGGAACGCTTTTTAAAAATATAACAAAGAGATGAACACTTAAGGAAACGGGGATAGGTTTGATTACATGAAACTGTGTATCAGATTTGTTGAAGGATTGGGGAACACATGCACTCTTCCCTGCTCTTGTTGAGTGTATTGGTAAAAATTTTCTGAAGGACAGCTTTATATATTGTCTAAAAAGAAAAAAAAATATTTGATATTTTGGCTCAATAATTCCGATTCTAATATTTACCCACGGAGATAATTTATAAAGTACTAAAATATAATCTTGCAAAATGTTTTATGTTTTAGAAATTCCATGGCAAGTGTTTATTAAACATTTATTCTTTGCTGGAACTAAGGCTATAGTATTGATTCTTCAGGCATTGTTTATAATGGGGGAAAAATGGAACATCACAATTGTCCATCAGTACAGATTTAGTTACATAATCTTCTTGGTACTTTGTTTACCCTGGTTATCTTTGTATGTTTGGTTTAGAAAAATAATTAATCTTTTTTTTATGTCACGTGCTCAATACACAGTAAATATAATTATTAACTATCCATAATCCCAAATTACGCTAGGTGGTGGGACACAAAGGATAACCACATGATGTGGTATTTCCCTCTAGAGAATGCCACCTATGTGCCAGGCACTGTGCTAACTACCTTATCTTGTCTGATGTGGATTTAATTTATACTTGATGGGGGAACTCATACTCCAAGGAAGCAGAATGATCTATAAAGCTACAATCTTAACTCAGTGTAGTACTGGAATAAGAATAGTAAGAGGAATAAAACAGAGCCCACTAACATCCCTAAGTATAACAGTTTTTAGCATGTGATGAAGTATTTCTGATCAGTAGTAAAAAAATAGGTTACTACGGAAATTACATTTCTATAATTAAGTGGTTAAATGAAAATGAAGAAACTTATTTTCTGACATACACTGAAATTCTTTTCAGAGTAGATAATAAAAATGAAAAAAAGGGATCCAGATTGGAAGGAAAAAGGTAAAATTCTCCCTACTTGCAGATGACATGATCTTGTACATAGAAAATACTAAGGAATCCACCAAAGAACTAAGAGAATAATGAGTTCAGCAATGTGGCAGAAAAATTACAAAATACTGTTGCAAGAAATTAAAGAATACCTAAATAAGTGGAAAGACAGCCTATGTTCATAGGTTAAATTTATCATTGTTACGATGGTCAATGCTTCCCAAATTGATCTACAAATTCAATGCAATCTCTATGAAAATCTCAGAGAGCTTTTTTGCAGAAATTGAAAAACTGATCCCAGAATTCACATAGCAATGCAAAGAGCTCAGAATAGACAAAACAATCTTGGAAAAGAATAAAGTTAGAGACTTCATACTTCCAGGTTTCAAAACTTAATATAAAGCTATAGGAATCAACACAGCGTGGTAATGGCATAAGGAATTACAGACCAATGGAATAGACTTGAGAGCCTAGAAATAAACCCTCACATTACAGTCAATTTATTTTCAGAGAGCCAAGAAAATTCAATGATGAAAGAATAATTTTTTCAACAAATGGTACTGAGACACCAGCTATCCATATACAAAAAAATTAATTTGGACCCCCATGTCACACCATATACAAAATTAACTCGAAATAAATTAAAGTTCTAAATGTAAGAGCTAAAACTATTAAACTCTTAGAAGAAAATATAACTTTAGTTATTCATGACCTTGGATTAGGTAATGGTTTCTTAGATATGACATCAAAAGCTCAAGCAACAAAAGAAACATAGGTAAATAAGACTTCATCAAAATGTAAAACTTTTGTGATTTAAAGAACATCATTAAGAAAGTGAAAAGACAACCCTCAGAATGGGAGAAAAATTTTTAAAGTAATATATCTGACAAGGGACTTCTATCTATACTATATAAAGAATTCTTACACTCATTAAAAACAACAACAACAACAACAAATAACCCAGTTTAAAAATGGACAAAGGCAGCTATAAAATAAGTCACGGGGCAGCATAGGAAATATAGTCAATAATGTAAAACTATGTATGGTGTCATATGGTTACTACACTTATCATGATGATCACTTTGTAAGTTATCTACATGTCTAATCACTATGTTATAACCTAAAACTAATATAGTATTGTATGTCAACTATAATTTTAAAATATATTTTTTAAAAAATTGGCAAATAATCTGAATAGATATTTCTGCAAGAAAATCTACAAATGGCCAATAACCATGATGTTCAACATCATTAGCCATCAAGGAAATACAAATCAAAATCACAATGAGATACCACTTTATACCCACTAGGATGGATATAATTGAAAAGACAAATAATAACAGGTGTTGGCAAATATGTAGAAAATTGGAGCCATCACACAGTGATGGTGGGAATGTCAAATGATGTAGCTACTGTGGAAAACAGCCTGTCTGGTAGTTTCTCAAAATGTTAAACATTGAGTTACCATATGAGTCGACAATTCCACTTTTAGGTTTTTTCACAAGAGAAATGAAAAATATGTCCACACAAAAATTTGTGTGTAAATGCTCTTGGAAGCATTATTAATAATAATTAAAAACTAGAAATATCCCAAATATCCATCACCCAATGAATGGATCAATAAAAAGTATATCCACATAAAGGAATATTATTTAGCAATACAAAGGAAATGAAATGCTAAAAGCATGGATGAACCTTGAAAACATTGTGCTAAGCGAAAGAAGTCATTCATAAACAACATATGGTTTGATTCCATTAATATGAAATGTCTAGAATAAGCATATCCATAGAGACAGAAAATAGATTAGTAGTTGCTTGGAGCTCAGGAAGAAGATGGGGTGAAATGGGTAGTGATTGCTAATGGCTTTGTGCTTTCTTTTGGAGGTGGTAAAAATGTTCTAAGATTGATTGTGGTAATGGTGACACAACTCTGTGAATAACTAAGGAACAAAAAAACAAACTAATCAAAAACAGACTCACAAATATAGTGGACAATTTGGTGACAGAGGGGAGGGGGAATGTAGGGCTGGAAGAATGTGGTAAAGGGTTAAAGAAGTATAAATTAGTAGTTGATAGTTGGTCACAGCATAGGGAATGTAGTTAGTGTTAATATGATGGCTAGCTGGAGGGCCAGGGGAGGGAGGGAGCAACTGAGGGGAGGTTGATTTATAAACTATATAGATGTCTAACCAATATACCGTATACTTGAAATTAATTAAAATAAATAAATTTTAATAAATAAATAAATTTTTAAAAAGCATCAAATTATACACTCTAAATAGATGAAGTATATTGTATGAGAATTATTTGTTAATAAAGCTTTTATTAAAAATCTGTCATAATTTTGAAGATTTCAAAATATGTTATATCGATTTTTCTATACAATGGATTAAATTAAGATCACGTAATTTTTTTTTATATTAAGGAAGCTTTTGTATTTACATCTTGGTGGTCATTTTCTCTATATTTTTTCTAGGAAATTGAATTGAGGGATCAAAAAAATGATGGAAAATTTAAGGTTTCTTGATACATGTAGCTAAAAGTTAACTATGTTGTTTATTAGAAAATTTTCAGAAAAACATAAACACCTATAATGTAAAAAGTAGATCTGTATGCTGTATATTATTTATTTATCTATGCTTATTTCATATACACGATTTACATATTTAATGGAGTTATACCATATATTCTGTTTTGCTACTTGATTCTTCCACTTAAAAGTATATCTTCAGCACATTCCCAT
This sequence comes from Eonycteris spelaea, assembly GCA_003508835.1. Lineage (NCBI taxonomy): Eukaryota > Metazoa > Chordata > Mammalia > Chiroptera > Pteropodidae > Eonycteris > Eonycteris spelaea. The sequence goes on from PUFA01000438.1 coordinate 128,134, forward strand.
GTCAGTATAGATGGAACTACCTTATACATCTTAATAGTTCCATATTATTTTACTCTTTAGATTTACCACAAATTATTCAATCAAACCCTCACTGATTAATATTAGAAGTGTTCAGTACTTTCATTATTAATGACATTACTCCAATGAATATCTATATGCAGATTACATCCATTAATTCACTGAGGAACAGATTTAATTTTCAAACATGATATATCCCATTCCACATGTGACCTTGCCACTGTTCTCATTGAGAAATGTGGACTATGTATTCACCTCTTGTAGCTGAGAGGATTTGTGACTATATTGACCAATAGAATACAGTGGTAATCACTTTGTGTGACTTCTGAGGCTACATCAAAAAACACCAGGAAGCATCTGCCTGGTACTTTTGGGATGCTAACTCTGGAGATAGTAGCCATCATGTAACAGTTTTGCCTACCCTGAGACTACCATGCTAGAAAGACCATGTGTAGCCTCTCTGATTGACAGCTCCATCTGAGCTCTAACCCAAAAGCCAAACTAACTGCCAGCCATGTGAATCAGCCCTCTCGAATGTCCATCCCAGTCCAGCTTTCAGATGACTGCTGTCCAAGCTGACATCTGACCTCAACCTCATGAGAGACTTCAAACAAGAAATTAGCAGCTAAATACGTCTATAAATAAATGATTATTTTAAGCTGTTCATTTTTGAAGTAAATTGTTATGCAGCAATGGTAACCAGAACACCATATATAAAGGTTATAATAATGCTCAGAGTAAAGGAAATTGTAAATAGACAAACTTCTAAGCCTAAAATATTTACTATCTGGTCCTTTACAAAAAGAATTATGTCAGCCCATGTCTTAGACCAAAGGGAACAACTAAATCTGCACCACCACCACGACCATCATCATTAAGGTATGGTGTTGAATTAGTACTAATATAGATGCATATCACAGTATGGGGGTACCTTTTATTTTAATATGATTTTTAGTGCTAGAAACCAGTGTTGTAGAAGTTTATGGCCTGGTATAGTGGAAATAATCTATGATTCAGATTTGGTGCTTATTTTTTAAAAGTATAGTCAATAATGCTATTGACTATATTCCCTATGCTGTATTCTACATACCTGTGACTATTTTGTGATGGCTATGTGCAAAGCCAGATGGGTGATAGAGTAATTGGGGGATCACTTCAGAAACTATATAAATGTCTAACCAATATACTGTATACCAGAAATTAAATAAATAAATAAGTTAAAAATATAGCATACAATTACAAGACCTCCTTGGAGTATCTTTTATATTGATGACATTATTATTTAATTTCCCCAGAAATACTTCATGTCCTCTTGTTTAAAATGTATGCTCCTTTGATGTAAGAGGCTGGTTGTACTTCTTTATGTGACCAAAGCCCTGAATAATATTATAGTATATATAGTGTTACAAAACAGTATTGTCTATTGAGTAAATAAATAATAGTTTGAGGTATAATTCTTTTTAAGTATTTAACCTTTTTTTGGCCCAGTTGGTTGCCCATCGGTGAAATGGGAGAATAGATAACAGTCAAAAGACTGACAATATCAAGTGTTGGCAAGGATATAGAATAACAGGAACTCACATATGTACTCCAGGTGGAAGTGTAAATTGATACAACCACTTTGGAAAACTGTCACTATCTCCTATGGCTAAATATTTATGTATGTTCTGACTCGGCAGTTTTACTCCTGGTATATATTTCAACAGAAATGAGTCCTTGTGTTCACCAAAAGAAATGAACAGGACTGACTATTAAGTTCAAAACTTAAAGCAACACAAATGCCTATCAACAGAAAAATAATGTTAAGGTCCTTTAATGCATTACATTACAGAAATGAAAATGAACAAACTACAGCTACAAACAACATGGGATAAATAACACAAATATAACACCACTACTTCCATTGTAATCCTTTCATCTCCCTCTTGCCTACAAAACCACATATCTGTGGAGTCACAAAAGGGGACAGATTTGAGGCTACAAGAAATAATTCAGGAAGAGGGAAAAACAGAAGCTTCTCCTAAAACTCAATCTGATATCTGACATCACCAGCTGTTGAAGTTTGTTAAGGGAAAACATACTTACGCATTTTAATTTGAATTAATTACCAGCATGGAGATTAACATGGATTGAGCAAATTAACACTGATTAGTTTTTATTTTAAAATATTTTCTGTCGAGTAGATTAATGCAGAGAAGCACCGTTTCTATAAGCCTTTGATAGGTTTAATACCATGCCTGATGAACCAGACATTAGAATGAGATTCAGGACATCATCTGGATCCTGGTGTCAATTCTGACCCAAGAGTTATGTGACCTTGGGTAAGGCCTTTAACCTCTCTGGGAAGTTCTCATCTAGGAAAAACCTCTCAGTTCCTAGAAGGGATAAAATTCACTAGCCATTCTAATTATTTTAACAAGAACATAACTATGAATCTTATGCTTTTGTTGACCCTGAGAAGAATACACATGCCCAAAAGGATTCCTTGTGGTTAACTGGGCTCAAATTCATAACAAGAATCTAAGAGCCATTTTTACAGCCCTCATGCACACTGTATTTTGGTGAAAAGCCAGAGACTGGGTTGCCAAGCCTCCTACACTGTGCTCCTATTGGTTGAGTCGACCCTTACGGAAAGCTCTTAAGATTGAAATTTGACCAATAAGACTGAGACCTTCCCTGTCCAACTGGATCTGTACAGCTATATCTTTATTTGCATCTTTACTGACAATCAGAGTGGCTCCATTCCAACCAATCAGAACAATGTATTTTGGACCAATCAAATTATGAGGACTTGGAGCCTTCATTTATATATAAATATACCAATCACGGTTCAGGAGTGGGGCTTTCTCTCTATATAAGTCAACCTCCCCTTTGCCTCAGTGGAGCACATTTTCAAATTTCCATCCATGGCTGTGATTCACTCTCCAGAGCTGTAACACCAAAACTGAAGCTGCGGCACTAGATTGGAGTAGCCTCACTGGAGTGGAGGTAAAACACCAGAGCAGTAACACTGGGTCGCCTTGCTCAGGCCACTGGGAAGCCTTGCTCAGGCTTCCTTGCCTGAGCTATTTTACATCCCTGCTGTCTCTCAGCTATATTGTATCATAATTGAACGGTATCACTATTGAGTTGTCTCACAGTCTTTTTGTGCTGAATGTTCCGTTTGTACTGAATGAAGTCTCTCCCCTCACTGCACTCTTAATGGGTACTCCTGTTGGCATTTAATTGACAGTGATGACCTTCAGTTGACACTTTCTTAAAACAAGATCCCCAATAGTGCATGACAAAATACCTGGTCAAGTATGTCCACCCAAAGTCATATGGTCCCGCCTAACTTTAACTCTCAAGAGTTGATGTTTTTTATACTCACCTCTGTGTAGGAAGACTTTGAAGGAAAAATTTGCTACATTATGGACAGGTTTCAGGATTTCAGAAGAGTTCTGAGGCAACAGTAGAAGCTGCAAGGGGCAGAACTGGCCTTGTTACAACCCTCGGATGAACACTAGGCAACACGGCAAAGACTGGATCGATGGCCTGGGAAAGGGGGTACAGGTGGTCTCATGCTCCACTCATGTCCACCAGTGATCCTAGACTTGTTTTTAAAGTCCCTCATAATGAGGTGAAAGAGTAAACGGCCATATTTTCAAACTTCTTTGTCCTTACCCTCACATTATGGGTTAGAAATCAAGACCAACCAAATTTTATTGGTCAAAATCTTGGGGTGAGGTTGTCATCCTACTAAGTTCATGTGGTGGGTTTTATTTTGTCAGGCATATATGCTTGAAGGCAAAAAAGAACTCAATATTCAGATAGCTTGAGAAAAAGATGGTGTGGGGAAAGTCATCTTATTTCTCTTGATCGATCAACATGGTTCATGTAGTATAATGTTAAGAAGCAGGTCTTTTATTGGCTGAGCCAATAGAGAATGGGGCATGAACTCATCTTCTCATTGGATACTTCCATCATCAAAGTGATGCATAATTGCGGGCCATTAGGTTTGTATTTTTAAAACTGAAATATTATAAACTAAAAAGGATAAAAGGAAATAAATCCAAATGAAATACAATAGTAATTTCAGAGTCCAAGGAGCTTGATAAAGGTATTGTTTCTTGAAATTTTGGATTTATCTATTTCTGTACTTTTTATTTGTTTCTGTTATATATTAAAGTGAATTTTTAAAAAGTTGAAGGTATTGTTATTCTATTAATACTGTTTTCACCAGATTCATGCTTATAATATACTGTTTACTGTAGTTAAAGCCATTTTGCTTATTTCATCTTTTCCATAAAACAGAAACAGAAAATGTAGATCATGATTGCTCGCTTAGTCCTTTTATTTTCATTCACTCACCAGGTTTACTCTTTTCCCTCCGTTCTTCAACATCGAGCCTGTTTTATCTCTCTACTTAAGAGACTCATTTGTCTCAATCACCCCTGTACTCTCAGCCAAATTACAGTGCATCTTAAATGTTCTTTTATTATTACTTCTGTTTACTTTCTGTGTTTACAAGTGCAAAAAAAGCCAAAATGCACAACTGTCCTAATGAACTTGACATATTAAAATGCCTTCTAATACAGTATGTAGAAGACTAGTGTGCTAGAATAACTTTGGTAAAACATTTGTATGACATAATGACATATATTGGCATTTTGAAGCAGCAACAATTAGCATTATATAAATTAAGTGACTTAGTGAAATGCTTTTTTTCCCCCGAACATATTCACAGCTCTTTTTCTGAACACACACAGTTCCTAAAAGAATATTCGCTTTCCCCAAATTTTATTTCTGATGTGTAGGTCTATCACATGGTAGTCCCTGTTCCCCTGGGGATTTACTTGCAGATGATTTCGTGATAGTTTTTCTAGGTCTTTGCAGTAAAATCCTATTTCAAGTACTCTTAAAATATTTTTTAATATACCAGATAATGATAAATAATAGTGCTGATGAGATGACTCAATTTTTATGAATCCTGTCTCAAATAATGGTAATACTAGTATTACACCATGAAATAAACATCATCATAGTAACAAAGGGATTTAAAGCATGTACTGAGATTAATTCAAGATTTTTACCTTTAACATTATACAGTGATAATATTTTTGTTTTCCTCAATCTGAAACATCTTTTTATTCTTGAATAAATCCTGATTTCTCATTTTTGTTCATCTTTTATCAAGATGCCAGATCTAACCGCTAATAATTTGGGTAGACTTCGTATATCCTCATTTACAAATATAACTGCTCAGAACTTTTTCACCTGTTCTTTTAATTTGATATTTTCTTTAAATAAAAATTGTAATTTATAAATAATCTGACACCATTTACTTAACAGAAAAAATACCTGTTCCTTAATGATCTGACACTACATACTTTCGGAAGCCTGGCCATTGCTATAGTAGCTCATCGATGACATCAATTTCTTCTATTTTCTTAGTCCTTAAGTCCTTTTTTGGAGAGGGAGTGGGTTAATTTCTGTAATTTATACTTTTCAAAAATTCATACATTTTACCAATATTTTCAGTTGTATATCGTAGATATTTGAAAGAGATATCCTTTACATCGAATAGTATTTTCTATATTATCATACCTTTTTTTCTCTCTAAGGAGATTCATAATATGTGTAATTTACTATTTTCTTCCTAGTTGGCAGCTCTCAAATTTATTCACCAATTATACAATTTCAGATATTTTTCTAGGGCATAAGGATTGTCAAGAGAAAACAATTTTAATCTTGGCTAATGTTTAAGAATATTTTACATTTTTATAAATATGTTTATTCTGTTTGTGTTCTGTATTTGGAGACTGGTTTTACTATTTTCCCTTTTTCCAATTCGCTGAGGTTTTTGATCAGAATTGGAGGCAGTGGCCTGTCAGGTCCCTCTTTTTTCCAGGAACTCCTCCCCAAAGTCGGAGAGTTCCTGTTCAAGCTAAGTTGGTTTAGCCCAAGACAGATTCTGGTTTGGTGGACAAATGGCCCAATGTGGCCAGAGTTATTCCTCTGGCCTCATGGACCTGGATTACAAAGGTCAAAACTTTCGAGGACCAGAAACTGATATTTTTACAATTTAGATGCTATAAATAGCATCTTCATAGTGCTCTCAGTGAAGGCTACAGGAAGCTTTTAGATCATCTGATTATTTCATTCCTTTGAATTGACTCCTGCAGGGTAGAATTATCCAATCACATTTAACATCAGGTGTCTTATTGACAGTGCTTACTGCATTACATTTCATCTAATCAGATGTCATTATCTAAGACCTCGTTTGCATACAAGGCATATATAGTTAGACACCTCCCACTCACTGACCACCTTTCTCTTTCATTCCAGGGTACTGGAAACCGATGTCCATCATGGCTAAGCAGTCTTTTAAATCTATCTTTTCCAAGAAGTGCGCCAAAAAAGCCACTTCCAAAATGGAGAAGGGGAAGATGTGAAAGAGTTGCCGCAAGACAGTTAAGAGGTCTATGTCTACAAAGATTTGAAGCAAATTTACTCCAACATCTGTATTTCATTAAACATCAAGTGCATTGTGAATTATTTTCTTTTTTAACATAATGTATTATTTCTCATGATTTTGTGAGTCGAATGGAGCTCAGCTAGGTAGTTCTGCTGATCTCATTTAGAATCTCTCATGCATCTTGGCTCAATTGGGACTAGAACATCCAAGAAGACTATTCATCCTCCAGGGTCTCTCTTCGGGTGGCTGGACTAGAGTTCCTCAACAGCATAATGGCTGAACTCCAAGAGGAGAAAACATACATGTGAGTTCTCTGAAGGAAGGAGCAGATTTCAGAATGTCACTTCTATATTCCACTGGTGAAAGGAAGCCAAAAGGTTAGCCCAGATTCAAGGAAAGAGGAAATAGACTTCACTTCCTGGCATAAGGAGCAGCATGTTCATGCAAGGAGAAGGGGAACTGTTGGTAGTCATCTTTGGAGATTATCTATCACAGAAGAGACTTGGCACCAAAATTTCAATTTAAAACATGAATTATATGCCTTACTAACGATGTTTAAAATGTACAAACAAATAGTTGATTGTTTGTTTTCTAAAAGTAATTTTTGCTTTTTATTTTACTTAATATCTTTTAATTTTTCAATAACAGTTGGCATAAAATATTACTTTCAGGTGTACAACATGGTGATTCATATATTTATATAACTTAAGAAGTGATCATCCTGATAAATTTAGTATCCATCTGACACCATAGTTATTACAATATTATTGGCTATATTCCTTATGCTATACATTACATCCCCATGACTATTTTGTAACTGTATATGTGTACTTTTTAATCCCTTCCCCCTTTTCACACACCCACCAACACCTCCCCTCCTCCATCTGGCAACCATCAAAATGTTCTCTGTAACTATGAACTTGTTTCTGTTTTGTTTGTTTATTGTGTTCTTTAGATTCCACATATAAGTTAAATAATATGGCATTTGTCTTTCTCTGTCTGACTTACTCCACTCAGCACAATACCATCTAGGTCCATCCACGTTGTTGTAAATGGCAAAATTTCATGCTTTTTACGGTTGAGCAATATTCTATTATAGATGCACACTAACTCTTTATTCATTCATCCATTAATAGACATCCAGGATGCCTCCTTATCTTGGCTATTATAAATAATGTGCAAATGAACTTATGGATGCACATGTCCCTTCAAAGTTGTGTTTTGGATTTTTTCAGATAAATATCCAAAAGTGGTATTATTGGGTTCTTATTTGTCTTTTGTTATAAACTTTGCTTTAAAGTCTATTTTGTCTGGTATAAATATTGCTACCCAAGCTTTTTTGTTTGTTTCTATTTTCATGACATTTTCTTTTCATCCCTTTACTTTCAGTCTGGGTGTGTCTTTTGATCTAAAGTGAGTCTCTTGTAAGCAGCATATGTAAAGGTCTTGTTTTCTTATCTGTTCAGCCACCCTATCTTTTGATTGGAGCTTTTCATTTATTTACATTTAAAGTAATCGTTGCTAGATATGTAGTTATTGCCATTTTATTATACATATTATTTTTTTTCTTTTTCTTAAAGAAGGTCCTTTAACATTTCTTATAATACTGGTTTGGTGTTGATGAACTCCTTTTGCTTTTTCTTATCTGGAAAACTCTTAATCTATCCTTCAATTGTAAATGGTAGCTTTGCTGGGTAGAGTAATCTTGGTTATAGGTCTTTGCTTTTCATCACTTTGAATATTTCTTGCCAATATTGGAACTCTGGCCTGCAAAATTTCTGTTGAGAAATCACCTAACAGTCTTAGGGGAGTTCCTTCATAGGTAACTAACTGCTTTTTCTTCTTGCTTTTAAGATTGTCTCTTTGTCTTCAACGTTTGGCATATTAATTATAATACTTCTTTGTGTGAGCCTCTTTGGGTTCATCTCGCTTGGAACATTCTGTGTCTTCTGGACTTGTATGCCTATTTAATTCTTCACGTTAGAAAAGTTTTCTGTCATTATTTCTTCAAATACGTTTTCAATTCCCTGCTCTCTCCCTCTTTCATTTTCTGGTATTTCAGTAATGAAAATGTTGGTATGCTTGGTGTTAGCCCAGAGGACCCTCAAACTATCTTCATTTTTTGGATTCTTTTTTCTCATTGCAGATCTTAGATGTTTTCTGCTACTTTATCTTCTTAATCGTTGATTTGAACCTCTGCTTCATTTAATCTATTGTTGATTCCCTCTACCGTATTCTTTATTTCGCTTATTGTATTATTCATTGCTAATTGGTTCTTCTTTGTGCTTTTTATATTTACTTTTATATTTTCTATCTCTTTGTTTAACTTCTCACTGAGATCATTGAGTATCCTTATAATCGGTGTTTTGAACTCTGCATCTTATAGATTGTTTGACTCCATTTTGTATAGTTCATTTTCTGGAACTTTTTTCCCTTCTTTCATTTGGGTCATGTTTCTTTGCTTCCCCGTTTTGGCTGCTTCCCTGTGTTTATTTCTATGTAGTAGGTAGGGCTGTTATGTCTTCCTGTCTTAGTAGAATGGTCTTATGTAGTAGGTGTGCTGTGAGGCCCAGTGGCACAGTCTCCCTGGTTGCCTGAATCAGGTGCTTTGGGTGTGTGCCTTGTGTGAATTGTGTGTGCCCTCTTGTAGTTGGGCATTGGTTGTTGCTTGCACATCAGTGTCAGGGACTAACCATCAGGCTGATTGGTTTTAAGTACTGACTGTGACTACAATGGAGGAACTATTGTGCAGGAGCTGACCTATGGAGAAGGATTTGCTTTAGTAGGGCTCTGATGCCTGCCCAGTCTGCCCTTTTGGTGTGTCATCCATGGAGGCAGCCAGGTGCTCTGAGTCAGTAGAAAGCCAGCCGCCAGGTGTGCCAGCCTCAAGGCCTACTGGGAGTGGTCACACCACAGGCCAAGTTCAGCCACAGACTGTGCCCTGCCCAAAGACACCTGGAATGAGCTACAAAGCAATCTACAGATGGCTGCTACCTGCACTTGGCTTAGAGGTGCCTTGGGAGTCAAACTTGGGAACATAAACTGGCTGCTGCTAGTGCTGGGCTTGGGGTTTCTCAGTGAGAGGTATGGGGCATGCTGAAGGCAGATGCTGTTTGGGTTTTGTGAACCTTTGAGAGATTTTAGCAAAGTCCTCAGCATGAGCCAAGGTAGATGTTTATATGAAAAAGCCACTAGAAGTGGCTTGAGTGAGTCCATAAGTTGGTGAGGCAGAGTCTCAGGGAAGACCAGGACCAGGTAGGTGTTAGCCAGGTTAAGGGAGACACAGATATGGTGGCCACCTGTGTCTGCATGCCGGGATGGGGGGTGAGCCTCAATAAAGGAACAATGGATTTTTCCAGGACTTTTGTCTTGGGAAAGCTGCCACTCCAGTCCTTGCCCTGAAGCCAGACAATTCAGTTACTCCCTGTATATCCCTGGCACCTTTTGAGCTATTGCCCCAGAGCAAGAGTTCAGAACAAGAGAGTCTTTTAGCAAGTTCATGCCCGGGCCCTTTAAGAAGAATCCCTGAGACTCCAGCCACTCTCTGTCTCACTCAGCTATAATTTCCACTGGTTTTCACAGCCAGAAGTTGTAGGACTTCTGTTTCTGGCACAGGAATCCTGGGCTGGGGTTGGGATCTCTCATTCCTCCAAGTGGTCCTCTACAGCCAAAATATCCAGCCTCTTCCATGTCTCCATTCCTCCTACCAGTCTTAAGGTGGCTTCTTTTGTATGTCCTTAGTTGTAGAACTTTTGTTCAGCTAGACTTCAGGTGATTCTCAATGAAGGTTATATAGTTTAGTTGAAATCTTGATGTGCCTCCTGAGAGGAGGCAAAGCACAATGTTCACCTACTCTGCCATCTTGACCAGAAATCCGTGAATTATTTTTGTAATATCATTCAATACATTTTGGACTATACCTCTTTTATGGCACGCTACACCAAGTACTCCACTATCACCTCTAGAGAGATCAAGACAGTGGCACACCTGCTCCTGCTCAGAGATATTAGAAAGCATACCATATCTGATGCCACCAAGGCTATCTTTCATACAAAAGCCACAAATGAGCTGCTAGGCACCACCTGAGCATTGCAACCCAAAAGATCTTTTCAGAGACACCTCAGTTTTCATAAAAGCTATATTCTGGTAAACTCTGATCTATTTTATTTTTTGAAGTGTGGGATACTGCTAATATTAAAACATTTTTGCACAATGAACTAAATATTACCGATTTGATTTTCATATGTCTATGGTCTAATTTTTTAAAAATAAAACAGTGAGTTTTGTATAATCATGTTAGATTATACCACTTTACTAAACAGTCAATCCTTTTAGCTATTTTTCTAGATCAACTTTTCATAGGGTCAATTTAACACAAGATGGTGTTATGTACATTTTTTTTACTCTCATTCTCTCATGAATGTATGGCACCATTTTCCACACATACATTCTGTAGCACAATGAGAACAGATTTAATGCAGGAGCAGATATAAAAACCCAATAGGATCCAGAAGTCAGTCAGAGGAGAAACATGGAGGAGTGAGAGACATCCCCAGATCTCTTCCCTTGGAACAACAATAAGCTGAACATTGAAAACTCAACAGAAAACACCCAAACTGCACCCCAGCATGTCTGAGTGTGGGATCTGTGCATAAGAGCTACCATAGGTCAGAACACCGGGGTCGGGCAGGGGACTGGAAGAAATAAAGAAGCTGCCTCTCCCAGCTGCCAGAGTTCCCTGCAGGAGGAGGGGGAGGGGAAAAGGTGCGAAGACTTCCCTGAACATCTCTACCTGGGAGTGCTGTGAGTTCCATGCAGCTAGTAGCAGGGCTCAGTCATCAGGGCAGAAAGCAGACAAGCAGGATGGGACAGCAAAGAAACAACAGTTGATATTTACCATCTGTGGATGCAAAACTGAGACTGAGCCACAGCTGCCAACTCCCAACACAGAGACGAATCACCGCGGAGCCCCAGGGGAATCTGAACAAACGCTGCCAAGACTGTCACTGACACTGACAGGGACTGAAACAGGGTAGTGAGCATGATGAAATAGCTACAAGAAAATAAAAAAAGGAATTATTAAGGCTTTATATAAAGCAGGGATCTAAAAGACTTAGATACCACCTACTGGAAACCAAAAAAAAGTGCTTTCTTTGCAGCAGGCTAAAGAGAGACCCATATACAATAAATCCTTCTGGAAAAACAGCAGAATACACATCCACTAATGCCCATGAGGAGAAATAGTACATTAAACACCATGAACAACCAAGGTGACAAGCCATCTCAGAAAGAAAGAGAAAAATCTCCAGAAAATAAGCTTATAGACATAGAAACATGCAACTTAAATGACAGAAAATTCAGGATGGTACTTCTGAAAAAAACTCAGTGAGTTCCAAAATGAGTCATATCAACAATTTCAGGAATTGCAAAAACAACTGGATAAGCAGAGCAAGGAGATTGAAACCCTCAAAAAGAACAGATCTTCTGGAGATAACACACACACACACACACACACACACACACACACACACACACACACTGCAAGATTTGAAAAATGAAATAGCAAGCTAGGGAAATAGAATCTACCAAATTAAGGAAAGGATCAGTGATATTGAAGACAGAAATCTAGAAATAAATCAGAAGGAAGCAGAGAGAAAGCAAAGAATGAAAAATAATGAAAGAGAAATACAAGAATTAGCTGATATCATCAGGAGAGGAAACATAAGAATAATGGGCATTCTCGAAGGCAAGGGAAAAAAGCAGGGACTAAAAAGCATTTTCAGACAAATGGTTGACAAGAATTACCCAAATCTACAGAATGAGCTGAAGCTTGGAATTTAAGAGGTCAACAGAACACCCAATTATCTCAACCCAAAAAGGCCTTCTCCAAGGCACATTATATTAAAGTTATTAAAAATCAACAACAAAGACAGAATTCTCAGGGGAGCCAGGGAAAAGAAAACGGTTACTTATAAAGAAAAACCCAATAGATTATCCTCGGACTTCTCAGTGCAAACCTTACAAACCAAAAAGGAATGGAATCAAATATTTAAACTATTAAGTGAAAGGAACTACCAACCTAGAATAATGTATCCAGCTAAGCTCTCTTTTAGATATGAAGGAGAAATAAAGATCTTTATAGACATACAAAAGTTAAGGGAATTAAGGGAATTCTCCATTACGAGGCCTGCACTACAGAAAATACTGAAAGAAGTCAGGTCGCCTAAAACAAAATGACAAAAAAAAATACATAATTAGGAGTAAAGTGACTATCAGGCAAGTAGAAGCAGAGGAGTGCAATCCTTATTAAGAACATGGTATTATAAGCTTAAATAATAAGGATTACTGTAGCAAGATAGTATGAATGTTCAACATACATAGAAACAGAGATAACAATGACTAAAAAGAGGAGGATTCAAAGATCCAAATTCACAAAGGGGAATGGAGATAAGGCACTTGCAGAGGAAATAGTACAACATATGCAAATTGATTAATGTGAGACACCACACAAATTATAAAGTAAGATCATACAACCACATCAATAGATTCAGAAAAAGCCTTCAACAAGATACAGCTTCGATTTATGATGAAACACTTAACAAAATCAGTATAGAAGGAAAGGATCTTAACATAACAAAGGTCATGTATGACAAACGCTCAGCTAACATTATACTTAATGGTGAAAAACTAAAAATCTTCCCTCTAAGATCAGGAATAAGGCAAGGCTGTCCACTATCGGCACTGTTATTCAATATAACATTGGAGGTCCAAGCAAGTGCAATCAGAAAAGAGAAACATATAAAAGGCATCCAAATAGGAAACAAAGTCAAACTGCCATTATTTGCATATGGCATGATTCTCTATATAGAAAACCCTAAAGACTCCACAAGAACACTACTAGAAACTGCAAGTAAATACAGTAGAGTTTCTGAATACAAAATCAATGTTCAATAATCCATAGCATTCCTATACTCTAATAATGAAGTGTCAGAAAAGAAGTGGAAAAATAATTCCTTTTGCAATTGCAACAAAAAGAATAAAATACCTAGGAATAAATCTAACGAAACATGTGAAGGACCTATGTAGTGTAAACTATAAATCCCTATGAAAAGAAATCAAAGAGGATACGAAGAAATGGAAATATATTTTGTGTCTTTGGTTGGAAGAATCAACATAGTGTAAATGACCATATTACCTAAAGCATTATACAGATTTAATGCAATACACATCAAAATCCCATTGGCATTTTTTGAAGAAAAAGAACAAAAAAAATCATCAGATTTGTATGAAAACATGAAAGACCCGAATTGCCAAAGCCATCCTGGGAAAAAAGAATGAGGCTGGAGGCATCACTCTGTCAGACTTCAAATTATACTACAAAGCGACAATAATCAAAACAGCATCGTATTGGCAGAAAAACAGACACATAGACCAGTGGAACAAAATCGAGAGTCTAGAAGTAAATCCATATTTATATGGGCAAATAATTAAAAAAAAAAGCCAAGCACATAAGTGGTGAAAGGAAAGCCTCTTCAATAAATGATGCTGGGAAAACTGGACAGCCACCTGCAAAAGAATGATACTGGATTGTTGTCTTTCATCACACACCAAAATTAAGTCAAAATTGATTAAGGATCTGAATATAAGACATGAAAAAATAAAATGCATAGAAGAAAACATAAGAACTAAACTCAAGGACCTTAAACTTAAAGAGGATTTTATGAATTTGACCTCAAAGCCAAGGGAAGTAAAAGCTAAAATAAATAAAAGGGACTACAACAAACTAAAAAGCTTCTGCTCAGCAAAAGAAATTGTCAACAAGGTAAAGAGACAACCATCCAAATGGGAAAATATATTTGCAAGCAATACCTCCAATAAGGTCCTAATATCCAAAGTATACAAAGAACACATAAAACTCAATAAATAACAACAACAACAAAACGATCTAATCAAAAAATGGGCAGAGGACTTGAATAGACACTTGTCCCTAGAGGACTTATAAATGGCCAACAAATATATGAAAAGATGCTCAACATCGCTAGCTATTAGAGAAATGTAAATCAAAACATTCATTTCAGGTGTACGGAATAATGATTCAATGTTTGTATATATTGCAAAATGATCTCCACGATATGTCTAGTTAACATCTATCACCATAAGAGTTATAGATTCTTTTCCTTCTGATGAGAAATTTTATGACCTAGTCTTAGTAACTTTCAAAATATGCAATACGGTATCATGCTGTACATCACATGTCTGTGACTTACTTATATGATAACTGGAAGTTTGCTCCTTTTGACTTTCTTTATCCATTTGGCCATCCAGCTCTTCTCTACCTCTGGCAACTGGCAACCACCAATCTGTTTTCTGTATCTATGAGCTTGTTTTTCTGTTTTTTGTTTCTTTTTTTAGATGTCATTCTTTTTTATGGCTGAATAATATTCCATTGTTTGTGTCTCTGTGTGTGTGTGCGTGCATACATGTGTATACCACGTTTTCTTTATCTAGTTATTCACTAATGGACACTTAGGTCCTTCAGGTCTTTTGCCAATTTTTTAATCCATTTATTTGTTTTTTGTTGTTGTTGAGTTGTTTATATATTCGAGATATTAACCCTTTATCACATATATGGTTTACAGATATTTTCTCCTTCTCAGTAGGTTTTCTTTCATTCTGTTGCTTGTTTCCCTTGCTGTACAAAAGATTTTAAGTTTGATATAGTCCCATTTGTCTATTTTTACCTTTCGTGTCACATCCAAGAAATCATTGCCAAAACCAATGTCCTGAAGATATTCTCGTATGTTTTCTTCTAAGAGTTTTATGATTTCAGGTTTTACATTTGGGCCTTTAATCTATTTTGAGTTAATTTTTGTGAATGCTGTAAGTAGGGGCATTCTTTTGCATTCAGATATCTAGTTTTCTCTGTATCATTTGTTGAAAAGACTATTCTTTCCCATTGAATGGTCTTGTCACTCTTGTCGAAAATCAAATGATTTTATGTGTGAAGGTTTATTTCTTGGTTCTCTATTTTACTCCATTGGTCTACATGTATGTCTTTATAGCAGCCCACACTGTTTTAATTATTGTAGCTTTGTAGTAAGTTTTAAAATTAGGAAACATGAGACCTCCAACATTTTTTTCAAGATTTTTTGGTTCTTCAGGGTACCTTGAGATTCTATATGAATTTTAGGACGGATTTTTCTATCTCTGCAAAAAACGAATTTGGGATTTTGATAGAGATTTCATTGAATCTATAGATCACTTTGGGTAGTATCAACATCTAAACAATACTAAGTCTTCCAATTCATGAACACAGGATGTCTTTCCATTTATTTTTGTCTTCTTTAATTTCTTTCAGCAACATTTTGTGGTTTTAGTGTACAAGTCTTTTTCTTCCTTGGTTAAGTTTATTCCTAAATATACTTTTCTTTTTTATGCTATTATAAATAGAATTGTTTTCTTGATTTCCATTTTGGATTGTTCCTTATTAGTGTAAATGCAACTAATTCTTGTGTATTGGTTGCACATCCTATAACTTTGCTGAATTTGTTTATTAGTTATAATAGTTCTTTTGTGGAATCTTTAGATTTTTCTATGTTAGATAATATCATCTGTGAACAGAGAGAATTTTATTTCTTTCTTTCCAATTTGGATGCTTTTAATTTTTCTTACCTAATCACTCTATATAGAACATACCCTGCTGTATTGAATAAAAGTGGTCAAAGTGGGCATCCTTGTCTTGTCCTTGATCTTAGAGGAAAATCTTTGAGTATGATGTCAGCTGTGGCTTTTTCACATTAGATTTTTAAGTCTTTTATTTTTTGTTTATCCTTAGGCTGGGAAAGAAAACCAAGAAATTCTTCCCACAAAATTACATCTATAATATGTATAAATTGAGTGAATTCTTTTTTTTTTCAAGGTTACGAAACTATCTCAGAGTTCCTGGCTTACTAGTATGTGACTTTTCTTTCTCACCTACCTATATGGCTGGAAACCAAGTAAACCAACAGGGTAAAGCCAATTTTCTTCAGTGGGCTCCTTATAGTCAATCTTAATTCTCTAACTGTAGCTGGTGATACCTGATTAAATGAACATCATTCTCAACTATGACATTTCAGGTAAGGCCTTAGTTGTATAACCAATGCTTCCAATTATATTCTGGCATAAAGGAGAATAGATTTTTATTGAATCTGTACAAATCATAATTTGCCATGAAAAGTAAGAAGACCCAGATAGAGTCTGTAAATTCTACAGCGGGTTGGGAATCAGTGAGACAAAAAGTCATTTACAAATATTTAATTTTAGTTTATAAACACAGTGTCTAGTAAATTGTTATGGGTTATAGATGTAAGAAAGACATAGGACCACATTTATATCCAGAACGTAGAAGATTAAAACAGTATTAATGTTACCAAACAGAAAGAGTTTGTCTACTTGGAGCTAGCAGAGCCAAATACTAAACACTGAGAATTGCAGTGGAGAAAGATTGGTTATTTTATTATAAATGGCACCATGCAGGAGAACTGGAAGCTAATGCTCAAAAGCTGGAATTTCCCAATGGTTTGTATGTTATAGATGATATAGACACCGTGGGTTAGGTGTTTTCGAGTAGAGCTGGGAACTGATTGGTCAGAGCAAGTTAAGGATAATCATTCATTTCTTTAGATCTTGAGGACAGTCCTGAGGTCTGTTCCAGTGTCCTTCTGTCTGGTTTCATGGGAAAGTAGCCAGGGTGTTGTTCTAACTTAGGGCTCAGGAGCTAAAATATAACTTAGATCAAGATGTTATGTTTAGCTTGTCAGAGGTCTGGACCTTTTGATCATTAGTTAGATCTGGGATACTGTCTTCTGCTGCCTCGGGGGTTGCTGATTATCCAGGGGAACCCTATGTCTCTGAGGTAGGATTTAAAGCTAAATTTAATCAAAGTTATAAGGACTCTCGGTTTCATCAACAATATTCCAAACGAAAACTATAATCATCCCTTATCAGGTCATTCAGTCCTACATAATTAACTCTTGTTCTGCTGGATCTTGGGTTGGTAATCTTATGAACCCATCTGCTTCTCAACTAAAAAGCATTCTGGATATCATAACTCAGTTTATCGGTATGATTTTAAAGTTATTGAACCAATGACTTTAGAAGCTAGTATCCACAAATGCACTCTTTCAAATGTTAGTAGGCTAAAATACGTAGCACAATACTTTTTGGAGAAAGAGTGAAACAACACATTGGTTCTGTTTCCTTAAAGCAGATTGGTGATTCATGCGATCCTTGTGTTATTTTACAAAGATAGCACTGCACATATGCCCCCCTGTCCTTAAGATGACCCCAGAACCAAGAATCTTCAGTCTACCGAACTTAAGTAATGGAGATGTGTCTACCAGAGCCATTTATGAAAAAGCAAGGGGTCCTTCAATAAGGACGATCTAGTGCCTAGACCAAATGTGGACAAATACAGAACTGACCAATCAAACCCTGCCAAATTGAAATTTCTTTGTCCTTTCTCTTGCCCCTTGACCCTATACCATAACTGACCAAGTTGCAAAACCCTCCAATCAAAACTTGCTCCACCGGCTTTACCTCATGCCACCCTCATCTCCCTAACCCTTACAACTTGTCCAGACCCCAGACTGGGGAGACAGATTTGAGCAGTGTCTCCTGTCTCCTGTGGGTTGACTCAGCATTAAACAAATAGCTTTTTCATTTCACAAAGGCCAGTGTCATAGTTTTGGCTCCTTTGTGCATGGGCAGTCTGTACTTTCTCAGTAGTAACAGCTACTTTCTAGCACTCCGACAGCTTTGCATGATTCCACATTGGCTACGTAGGCAAGGCTTGAACCATTGCTCATCTAAGTCATGGAAGAATGCTTTTTGGTCTTCCCAGAGCATAAGAGCATGCAAGGCTTCTGAACAGCTGTTATCACCACACCATTTCCCACTGCCTCATCAGTCTAGCAGAACATTATCTGAAAAGTTTCTTTGATTCTGACGAAATGTATCTTCTCACCTCTCTTCGGGACACAGTTGTAGGCTATACAACGTTAGCTGCAGGACAACACTAACTCCTCAGAAACAGGGCATCCTATCATTCTTGTTGCAGTCGTCTGGCCCCTTTTGTTTTCCCATTGCAAGGGACAAGGGGAACTATTACCTTTGGAAACTAATTCTTTTTAACGTCTATGTAAGTAACACACTGTCTGCATCTAAAAAGGGCTCATTGTTTTCTTTACTAACCAAATCAGTTATATTGTCTTTGTGTTGACATCTACTTCCACAGGGCTCTGAGATAGTCTTTCCCTGAAAACACAATCTCTGTCCTGCGGATCATTTCTGAGTCTTCGGACAAGCATGAAAGAAAAACAAAAACTATTTGTAGATGTGATATTGTGATTTATAATAAGAAAGTATATTCTGTCTTTGTCCCTGTTCCTGGCATGAAGCTCCTAAAATCCTTGAAATTTCCTAAGTGATGAAGGCCATAAAGGTGTCTTTTGTTATGTTAATGAGGCAAAATGAGTAAAAAAAAAAAAGAGCTGGTTGCCAGGGGAACCAGCCTTGTGATTAGAGGGTTGGAACTTGTAGTCCCACTCCTCCTCGACCTTTGGGGAGGGCTAAGGGGCTAGAGATTGAGTTCAATAACTGATACCCAATTATTTAATCAATCATGCCCATGTAATGAAGCCTCCATAAAAACCTAAAATGATGAGGCAAGAGAGCTTCCAAGTTGGTGAAAACATGGAGATTTGGGAAGAATGGTACACCTAGTGAAGACAAGGAAGCTCCGTGCCTTTTCCCACATCTCTTCCATCTGGCTATTTCTGAGTTATAGCCTTTTATTATAAACAGAAATTTAATAAGTTAAACATTTCTCTGAGTTCTGTGAGCCACTATAACAAATTAATAGAACCCAAAGAGGGGGTCGTTGGAACCTCCAAATCTATAGTTGATCTGTCAGAAGCACAGGTGACAACTTGGACTTTTCAGTTGGTGTCTGAAGGAAGGGGAGAGAGGGAGTCTTGTAAGACTGAAAGCTTAACCTGTGAAATCTGATACCATCTCCAGGTAGAGAGTGTCAGAATTGAGTTGAATTGTGGGACATCTGGTTGGTGTCTAAGAATTGCTGAGTGGTGTGGAAAAAAATACTTTGGAATTGGTGTCAGAATTGGAGTAGATGACAAAGTCTTAAAATGGCTGTGGTTAATTTATTGATGGATGGTAATTTTCTAAATGAAAGGGCTGATGAGCTTATAACAAGAATAATGCAATTGATAAGGAAATTGTGTTGTTTCTGTGGCATGCGAAACAACCATAATAAAGCCAATCAACACAATTTTAAACAAAATGTGATTAGGATCATTATTAAACATATTTTCAGTGAAGAAAATAAATGTTACATCTGATTTACAAAAAAAAAATAGACGAACATAATTTTTATAAAGGAAAAAATCTCAAAATATAACATAATAATCCGGGAGCATAATGTCAATAATATACCATGGATATATTTAACATTCAGTAAGAATATATACCAAGAGAATGTCAAAGAGATTTATTAAGTCTGGAGTAGGTCCTAGACATTTGAATTTTAATAAAACTTTTTAAGAAAGCTTTTGCCAGTATATGTACACAGATTTAACTAGTGTCATTATGTAACTTGCAATTTTCACCACACATTTTGTTTTTGAGCTTCATCTACATTCTAATTGCTATAGCTATAGTTTCTACATTTTGACTGGTATATCGTTTTTACTATATGATTGTACCATGATTTATTTATCCAGAATAATCTGTTGATGAATGTTTGAGTTGTTTTTAGATTTGTGCTTTTGATAAGAGTAGTGTAAAGGCCTTTCTGTGCATGTGTCCTTGAGCACACCTGCCAGGGATTCTTGTAGGTCCATTTGAGGTGTCAGATAGGTACAATCTGGTAGATATGACCAAATAGCTCTATGAAGGTGATATACCATGTCACAAAACAACTAGTTGTGTATGGAAGTTTCCATTGCTCTACATCGTCTGCCTAAAGAGGAGGCTGAGTGAGTGCCTGGTTCCAAATATACATCTTTGAGCCAAGCACATGGGGATTATAATAGCAGCTCTTTCTCTTAGTAGCTGTGTGACTGAAACATGTACTTAACCTCTCTGAGTCTTACTCTTATAGTCTGTAAAAGGATATCCTGATAGCTAAGAGAATATCTAGAACATATAGATGGACAGCAAATGTTTGTTTCCTTCCTATTCCACCTTTTCCCCTCTTTAAAAGAGATTTTTGTTTTAACCTTAAGATTAGCACTATATCTCAGAGAATATTTGAGGAAATGTTAAAAGAAGGAAAGCAAACACATTCATATATGTTGTGTAACACATTCAGGGCCATTTCTGTAATAAAGAATGCTGTCACAACAATGAGCTGTCTGATGGAGTGGGGTGGGGAAAAAATAGTCTTTCCTATTGAATGATTGTATCTTTGCTCTGGTCTCTTTGTGTCTAGTAGGCTCAATTCAGGCATGTACATGAACTGGGAGTCTGGGACCTTTTTAGAGCTCCAGAAAGATGAGGCATTTGGTGACTGTGGATTGGCAGGGAGGGATACTGGAACAGGAGTCATAAGCATTGTCTGAATCTCAGTGCCTGAGCCTTCACTGTGACAGGACCTTAAGTGAATGATTTCCTCACTCCTCTCCTCACATACGAAGAGAATTGCACCAGGGAGCCAGATCAATGAGGATATGGTATCTGATTGAATATCTATAATGTCCGAGGCCCTATGCCATCTGCTTTACTTGCATTTCTCCCTTTTTTGTCAAGCATTTTTGCTCCAGTGGCCTTCATGGGGCGAAGTAAGCAACCAATGAAAGAGAACAATTTTGGGGGTCTATTTTAGATGGTAAGGAGTCACAGAAATACTTTCTGAGAAATTATATTTAAAAGGTAACCTGAAGAGTGAAAAAGGAGAGAGTTAGGGTGGGAGAGACTCCCAGCAAGGGAAATAGTATGTACAAAGGACATGGGGTGGGAAGTAGTTTGACCCTTTTAGAATAAAGCCAGTGTGACAGAGAGAGTGTGAAAGGGAAGGCAGGGTCCAGAGCTGGCAGGGAACTCTGGGCAGTGGTCAATAATTTGCATTTTACCTGCTGAGCTCTGGCAAGCACTGGAGAGTTTATAAACAGGTGTGAGCTCACTTGCTTTTGGCATCCAGGAAAGTGTTAGACTCAGAGTAGAAATATCACCCTTCTTTGTAAACAGAGCAGAGAAGCCATGAAGCACAGCCTTGTGGGTGGAGGCTGTGCTGCTGAGGTGACAGAAAGAGGTCCTTGTTACTGTGGAAACCTATCATTGGACTGCTGACAGTGGTGATCTTCATCACACGTGACAGGACTTGAGCTGGCCAGTGAGACTCTCCTGATTCTCCCACTCCAGTGATTGTATTGCATGAGTTAAAGAAGGTTGGGGCGGCTGATCTTTCATGGGGTTCAGGCCCATCTATTGGTCCTGCTAAGGGAGGATAGAGGTCACTGAGACACACAGTCCCATTTCCCTTGTCTGGGTCTGAAACACCTAGGTATTCTTCTGTTCATGACAAGAGGCCCGGATTCACCCCTCCCCCCGCCCTTGACATTTTCCCCATCATAATCTCATGCAGCCACAGTTCCTGAATATTTGATGTTCTTTAAAAGATGCTATTATTATTCACTCAAAGCATAGAATTTCCCTTATTGGACTATAATTCAGAAGGAACACATATTGCATTTATTTAGATTTTTAGCTGTATCCACTGAACACGATTGTATTTTTTGCATTTTTAGATCATAAACCATATGGAGCTCGTTCTCATTCTTACATTAATTTTAACGGACCAAAGAGTTAGACAAAAGTGTTTTAATTGTACATTTAATATGTTTTGATTTAGATCTACCACTTTATTATTTGTTTTTTTTGTTTGTTTGTTCCCTCTGTTTTTCATTACCCTGTTTCCCCTTTCTTGCTTTTCTTTGGCTTATTTGAATGCTTTTTAGTACTAGATTTTAATTTTTATTATGATTTTAATATATCTTTATATAACATTTTTGTGATGCTTTATAGATTATGAACTATCTACTTAACTTTTCACATTTTATTTAGAATCAATAGTTTACTACTTCAATGAATATGTAGAAACCTCACCTTAATAGATTTCCTTAACCTCCCCCCTTATACTATATTTCCTTATGTATTATATCCATTTTGAAATCTACATAGATATCTACAACATCTACATTATTGAAAGCCCCATCAGTAAATGTTATATTTTGCTATTGTATTCCAATATTTACCATGCTTTTAGAAACCCATTTGGCTGTATCTTTATATTTATTTCCTCTCTAGATCTCCATGAGTCCCAAATTAGGGTAGGAGGCAGTGGGAATAAAAGATTTGCCATTCATAGCGATTTTTTTAAACATTTGTGAGCATTTAATGAACTTCCCTCCATGTGGTTTCAAGCTACCAGGACACAGCTTCCCCCCCTCCCCAACACCCTTAAACTTCTCTTTGGCTCTTCTGCTGAAGTATTTGGCCTTCACCATGACAGCCTGCTTTGGGAGCTCCCCCTTCCCCAGAACTTTGTAGTAGCCCAATCACACCAAATCAAATGATAGGAACAGTTCCAGTCTTGTTTTTGGCAACATTTATCCGTGTTTGTTCACTGACCAAGGTTGACAGTTGGGCAGGTTCCTCTTTAAGTGGTAATGCCTCATAGCAACTTTCCCAAAGTAACCTGGGCGATATTTGTTGAAGTTGATCCTGTGGTGATGCATGCCACCAGCATTACTTTGACGTACCAGGTACTTCTTCTGATGCTTGCGATGTGGCCATGGCCATGGTTCCATGGCCCCAAAGTTTCTGGGTCTTCCTCAGTTTGGATAGCATGTCTGCGGCCAAGACAAAAGAGCACCATTCATAATATTTTAAAAATTTGCAATAATATTCTACTTTAAGTGTAATATAGGTCATTATTAATTAATTAATTAAGCAATACCCTGGACAGCATCAAATGCTAGTGCCCAGAAGATTACAGCATTCAGATCCCCAATGCCTTCAGGACACAATGAGAATAGCTTTAGGTTAATTTCAGGTTCCACCACTGAGTAGGCATTCAAAGCAGTTTCTCTTGATTTCCTTAACCTCGCCCAACTTCCTACCCTGGTCTAAATTATAGGGGTAAGTAGGTAACTTGAAAAAGTATGTAGATTAAAGGAGATGCAATTTAGAGTACCACTTGTTTGCATTAATTTTTTAAACATGAATTTCCTGCTCTCCATATCATCTTTCTCAGAGAAAACACCTGTTCTGATTGATCCCTTTCTATCTATCATTTTTTAAAAAATCAATTCACTTAATCCCTATATCACATTCTCTTGACCCGGGGGTGGGTGGATTTCATTTCTATCACCATCACCATCACCAACACCAAGAGTGGTTATTAAATAAGACCCATGAGAAATTTTAAATGACATGTTCTTAACTCCTGGTGGCCCATCATCTACATAAGAGATCACTGTATATGAAGTGTTTGTTAAACTTTTTCCATAATCACCTCCCAGAAGCCTTTTCAGACATTTTTTTGCTTAAGTATGCCAACCCAACTCCCCAGCTGAATGTGATAATTTTAATACCACAGTCTTAGTTTCTCTATTTGTATACTATGTTCCTTTGGAGGTTAACAGACCATCATAATAACTATGAAAACCCTGCCTCAAGAACCAATGTTAGGCCCCTTGGGGATGATGTCACCTCTGCTGCAAATGCATGGTATATTGTGGTTAGGACAAAAACTGGAATCTCACACCTTTTCCATCCATCCTTTGTCCACACTAGGAAATCTGTCATGACTAGATGCCCAGCCTTGATGGACTGTCCATGGAGCCATTGATATGGAACAATGATCAGGTGCCTACTCCTGGAGGGACCTGTAGACCTCCAACCTCATTCCTGTCTGGAAGTGATGCAGGATGGGGCATGCCCCACCTTCCAAGTAGGGACTCAAGCCCTACTCCAGGAGAGGATCCTTAGCTTAATGCAAGAAAGAATTCAAGAATGAGCTAAAGGCGAAGGAAGATTTCTCAGGCAAAAGAAAGTTTATTAGAGAATGAATAACGCTCCACAGACAAAGATGTGGTCTCCTCTCAGAGTCAGAAAATGAGACCCTGAGCACCTAAAGAACTGGGATTATGTGAGCTTTTTTTAGTTTCTATGAAAAATTGCTGATTATAAAGAGTAAGGAATGGAATGAATGGTTGAGTTTAACTTGTGCAGGGTACAGCTTAAAGTCTTTGCTTTCCTGTTTTCCTTTTATGGTATAGGTAAGCATTAAAGGTATGGGTAAACAGTTGTTAGTAATCTTTGTAGAAACCTTCCTTTGTTCTGTAGGCTTTCTGTGGTCTGCCAGTGGGTTGATCAACCAGATTCCAAGTCTAACAGCATGGCACGTAGCATGGTCTGAATTACACTTGGTTTAATATTTAGTCAAGCAGGAGTGATGTCAGAAGCAAGACAGCATGAGGGATCTCCCCTGATCTCTCTCCTGAAACTTAAGGAGCTAAACACCTACATCTCAAAAAATAACACCCATCCTGCACATAAACATGTCTGGGAGATCTGCACATCAGAACATTAGAAGGTGGGCTATTTGGGCGAGCAAGACAGGGAGGCAAATAGAGACAGAGTCAGGTGCTGCAAAAAGCAGCCTGGAGCTCCTGCAGGGCAAAGGGAGCAGAAACTAACATTACAGTTCCTTGGTCCTTGGAAGCCCTGAAAGTTCTGCCAGAGGGATACGTGTATTCCATGCAGTGGAGCCCAGGGAGCAGGGCAGAGACTAAGCATGGAGGGGCAACAACTGTGTCTTAGCAACCACCTTTGCCAGACAGAAAGCTGAGTCATGGAGCCTACCCATCATCCCCTGCCAACCTCCACTATCCCAGGGTGTGCCCTCCCCCCCAAACACACACCCTTCCAGCAGGAGCACCAAACCATGGGCAATATCTCGCAACCAGAACTGAAACATACGCTGCAGCCAGCCCCAAGGAAAGAGGGGGGGGATATAGACAGAAAGCAACTGAAGCATGAGCCAGCATCACAAGAAGGAAAACAGTCACACACAAAGCTGACCTCTCGTAACTCACCCCACCCCCGACCAGTCAGGCTGATTAACAAGGAAGCAGTGGAGCATTGCACCTGACAGTGAAAACAGTACCAGGATATCAGGGCCTTCTCAGAGGTTTGGAATCCCATCACCTTTCACATTCTGCCACAGGAGTGAAAACCTGAGACCAAGGCAACCTGGTCACAAAGGAAATACACAACTTTCCAGAGAAAAAAAAGGGCATTCTTATTGTTTGTTTTTTGTTGTATATTTTAATGGTGACATTGGTTAACAAAATCCGGTAAGTTTCAATTGTACATTTTAACAGTAAGGCATATACATATTTACATTGTGTGTTCACCTCCAATTGTTAGATTTCTTTCTGTCACCACATATTTGACCCGTTTTACCCTATCTACCTGCTCCCTCCTTCTCCCACTACCCTCATAGTAACCGCTAGTCCATGTCCATGAGTTTCTGTTATTCCTGTCCGTTTGTTGATTTTAGGTTTATATCCCATATATAAGTGATGTCATGCGATTTTCAACTTTTTCTGTCTGGCTTATTTCACTTAGCATGATTATGTTGATTGAGGTCCATCCCCGTTGTCACAAATGGCAGTATTTCATCTCCTTTTATGGCTGAGTAATGTTCCATTGTATATACGTACCGCAGCTTCTTTAGCCAATCATCTATTGTAGGATACTTCGGTTACTTCCATGTCCCGGCCACTGTGAATTATGCTGCTATAAAAACTGGTGTGCAAATATCTTTTCAGATATGGGTTTTCAAGTCTTTGGGATAAATATCCAGTAGAAGAATTTCTGGATCATATGGTAAATCAATTCTTAGTTTTTTGAGGAACCTCCATGCTGTTTTCCATAGTAGCTGTACCAATTTGCAGTCCACCAACAGTGTATTTCTCCACATCCTCTCCAACATTTGTTATTACTTGTCCTGTCAATAACAGCTCTTCTAACAGGTGTGAGATGGTATCTCATTGTGATTTTGATTTGCATTTCTCTAATAGCTAGCGCTGTTGAGCATCTTTTCATATATTTCTTGGCCATTTGTTTGTCCTTTAGGGAGAAGTGTCTGTTCAGGTCTTCTGCGCATTTTTGATTGGATCATTTGCTTTTGTTGTTATTGAATTTTATGAGTTTTTTTTTTGTGTATTTTGGATATTAGGCCTTTATCAGAGGTGTTGCTTGCAAATATATTTTCCCATTCGGATCGTTGTCTTTTTACCTTGTTAATGATTTCTTTTGCTGTGCAGAACCTTTTTACTTTGATGTAGTCCCATTCATTTATTTTTGCTTTTACTTCCCTTGCCTTTGAGGTCAAATTCATAAAATCCTCTTTAAGTCCAAGATCCCTGAGTTTAGTTCCTATGTTTTCTCCTATGCATTTTATGGTTTCAGATCTTATATTCATGTTCTTAACCCATTTTGTTAATTTTGCTGTGTGTTGATAGACAACAGTTCAGTTTCATTCTTTTGCAGGTGGTTTTCCAGTTTTCCCAGGATCATTTATTGAAGACGCTCTCCTATCTCCACTGTATGTTTTTGGCTTTTTTTGTTGAAAATTATTTGCCCATATAAACATAGTTTATTTCTAGACTCTTGATTCTGTTCCACTGTCTGTGTGTCTGTTTTTCTGCCAATATCATGTTGTTTTGATTACTGTCGCTTTGTAGTATAAAGTCAGGCACAGTGATGCCTCCAGCCTCATTCTTTTTCTCAGGATGGCTTTGGCAGTTCGGGGTCTTTTGTGCTTCCATACAAATGTGATGATTTTTTGTCCTATTTCTATTAAAAAAATGTCAATGGGGTATTGATGGGGATTGCATTAAATCTGTATAATGCTTTAAGTAATAAGATCATTTTAATTATGTCTATTCTTCCAGTCCAAGAACAAGGCATATTCTTTCCATTTCTTTGTATCTTCTTCAATTTATTCTAATAGGGTCTTGTAGTTTTCATTATATAGGTCCTTCACATGTTTCATTAGATTTATTCTTAGTATTGTATTCTTCTTGTTGCAATTGCAAAAGGATTTTTTTCCACTTCTTTTTATGATGCTTCATATTAGAGTATAGGAACACTATGGATTTTTGAACCTTGATTTTGTATCCAGAAACTCTACTGTATTTCCTAATTGTTTCTATTAGTGTTCTTGTGCAATTTATCTAGCAGGCTTGGGCAGTGCAGGAGCTTGGATGCCACCTACTGGAAATTAAAAAAAAGCTTCTTATCAACATACTAAAGAGAGGTTATTTTGTAAAATGTTTTTTTTTTTCCAAAGAAAACAACAGCAGAACCCTTCCATTAATGGCTAGACAGAGAATGAGTACATCAAACACTATAAATGACCAAGGCAACAAGGCAGCTCAGAAAGAAAATAAAATATATCCAGAGAATAAGCTTAAAGATATAAACATATGTGATTTAAATGACAGAGATTCAAGATTGCACTTTTGATAAAACTCAACATGATGCAAGAAAATTCTGACCGACAATCAAAGAACTGAGAAACAAAATTAATGAACAACAGGAATTCTTTACTAAGGAGATTGAAACTCTAAAAAAACAAGCAAGTAGGACTTCTGGAGATGAAGGAAACGCTAGAAGAGGTGAAGAATGAAATAGCAAGCCTAGGAAATAGTTGACCAGATGGAGGAGAGAATTATTGATATTGAAGAGAGAAACATGGAAGTGACACAGAAAGAAGAGAGATTTGAGAATGAGAAGTAATAGAAGAACTCTACAAGAACTATCTGACACCATCAGAAAAAGCAACATAAAAACAACAGGTATACCTGAAGAAGAAAGGGAGAAGGGAACAGAGAGCATACTCACATAAGTAGTTGACGAGAATTTCCCAAACCCACGAGAATAATTGGATCTTCGAATTCAAGAAGCAAACAGAACACCCAATAACTCAACACAAAAAGGCCTTCTCCAAGACACATTATATTAACATTGTCAAAAATTAATGACAAAGAAAGAATTCTCAAGTTAACCAAGGAAAAGAAGACCGTAACCTATATATATATATAAAAAAAAATTAGATTATCATTGGATTTCTCAGTAAGGAGAAGTGAAACCACAAATATTCAAAATACTGAAAAAAAGAAATTACCAGTCAAGAATAACATCCAGCAAAGCTCTCTATTAGATATGAAGACGAAATAAAGACCTTTCAGACAAACAAAAGCTGAGGAATTTTCCATCGTAATGCCTATGTTACAGGAAATATTGAAGGGGTCATTAGATCCAAAAACAAATGGACAAAAAAAAATAACTGTGTTAAGATGACCAACAGGCAGATAATAGAAAAATGCAACCCTTATTCAGAATGGGTATTATTGAGCTTAAATATACAAAATGGTTAAAGGTCCAATAAAAAAAAAACACTTAAAAAAGACAATACTGCTGCAACTTAGAAAGGAGCATACAGCATAAAAGAGGGGCAAGGTGACACAACAAACACAGAAAGGGGGAAGAAGTAAAGGTCTGAAGAAGAAAAAATCTCCTGTATATGTGTGTGTGTGTATACACACCACACACACATAATAATACATACATATATATATTATATAATATTATTATATATATATATTATATATATAATTTCCTTACA
Source organism: Eonycteris spelaea (assembly GCA_003508835.1). NCBI lineage: Eukaryota > Metazoa > Chordata > Mammalia > Chiroptera > Pteropodidae > Eonycteris > Eonycteris spelaea. The sequence continues at coordinate 157,371 of PUFA01000438.1, forward strand.
TAAACTTAATGATAACTGCACACATAAAAAAGCCAGAACTGAGACACATAACATAAAACAAGAGGTACAGAGGGAAAACCCATAAAACACCACCAAATTAAAATAACAAGCAGAACCGCAAGAACAAAGAACAATGGAGACACTGTGACTACCACAAAACGATAAAATGGCTGCAGGAAAACCTCATGTTTCAATAACCATCCTAAATGTAAATGGACTGAATTCACCAATGAAGGCACAAGGTAGCAGATAAGATCAAAAACAAACTCAACTACGTGCTGCCTTCAAGAAATACAACTCAGCTACAAGGATAAATATTGACTCAAAGTAAAAGGGTGGAAAATGATGCTTCAAGCAATGACATCTCAGAGAACATGGGTGCAACCATTCTTATATCTGACAAAACAGACTTCAAGATAAAAAAAAAACATAATAAAAGACAAAGATGGACACTTCATAATGATAATAGAGACCATACATCAAGAAAGACCTAACAGTTATCAATATTTATGCTCCCAACCAAGAGCACCAAAATATACAAAGCAACTACTAACAGAACTAAAGGGAGAAACTGGTAAAAACACAATTATAATTGGAGACCTAAAGACTTACAGTCAGCTTGGACAGAAAATCCATAAGGAAATATCATGAGTGACACATTAGACCAATTGGACCTAATCAACATTTACAGTGCCTTCATCCCAAAACATAAGATTATACACTCTTCTATAGTGCACACGGAACACTCCCAAGTAATTATTTATTAGTGGGGCTACAAAACTTAGCCTCAACAAATTTTAGAAGATTGAATCATACAAGCATATTCTTCCTGACCATAATGCTTTGAAACTAGAGATCAACTACAAAAAAATAAATGGAAGAGCCTCAAATATGTGAAGATTAGTATAGAAAAATTGGTGTAGTGATAGAGGTTTTGTTCATCCTTTTTGTGACCAAATCGAAGTTGTGGCAGAAACACAGAGGCAAACAGCAAGCAATGTCGCCTGGGAGCTAGACAAACAATAAATAGCATCTAGAAGTTAGGGAGAGAAATAACTAATCACCCTGCAATGGAGGAGAGGTAGGAGGGTGCGAAGACGTTAGGTCTGCCAGGTCCGTGCAATCTGAGCTGGACAGAGGCTGCGGCATGCGGCAGTGGCAGATGCCTCTTAAATGGGCTGTGTCCAAAACTTACATGCACAGTGACTGACCTGCTCGCTCTAAAGCACCAGTGCTGAGGAGGCTGCTCAGAGGGGTGCCAGGGACTTTACAGGGGGACCTGAGTTGTTGGAGTGAAGGCCTGAGGCAAAAGATCTTCTCCCTGGCAGAAATGCAGATGGTATCCATTGTTCCTCTGTTGAGCTCTTCCCCCTCCCCAGTTGTGTGGAAGCAGCTCCCCAAAGCTGAGATTCATCATTAACTGGATTACAGAGGTCGCTCCGCCCAGAGGATTCCCTGAACTCTGCTTCCCCTAACACGCGGCCCCACCCAGCCACATTCAGTTGTATCTTCGGTGAATCCTGTGTTACTTGCTGAGCAGCACCTAGACTCACACCAGTGGCAGCTGACTAAGATTTCTGGCATGGCCTCTTTGAGGCAACAATAAGCCCAGAATCTGTGGATTGCTTGCTGAATCTTAACAGGTGGCCCCAGGGGACACAGGCTGGGGCTAAACTTGGCTCGCAGCAGAACTCCTCTCAGGACTGTGCCACTGGACACCTACTAAACAAAGCTGCACTAATAAGGCTGGAGACTTAGGACTTGTTTGGTACATAGAAAGACATAGAAAGGCAGCCAAAATGGGAAAATAAAGAAGCAGAAACCATATGAGAGAATAGAACAGAGATCCAGAAATAATGGAGTCGAGCAATCTAACAGATACAGAGTTCAAAACACTGGTTAAAAAGATGCTCAATGAATTTAGGAGAAGTGTTGAATTCAGTGAGAACTTTAACAAAGAGATTTAAAAAAAAGGAAATAGAAATTATAAAAGGGAAACCAGTAAGAAATGAAGAACACATTAACTGAGATGAAGAGTATATTAGATGGAATAAACAGAGTGGATAAGAAGAGGATCAAACCACTGATATAGAGGATGGGGAGACCAAGGACACTGAATCAGAATAGCAAGAAAAAAGAAACCAAGAGTATAATAATAATTTAAGAAGCCTATGCAACACTATTAAATCTAAAATATCCATATCATAGGGGTACCCAAGGAACAAGATGTTGAAGAGCTATTTGAAGAACTTCCCAGACAAAAAGAGGCTAAGGGAATTCATCAACACCAAGACAGTATTACAGGATTGTTGAGGGACTTCTTTAAGAAGAAAAAAAACATGTATTAAATATGGGAATAAAGAATGGTAATAACTATATTCCTATCAACAAATACCTCAAATGGAAAAGAATTAAGTATTCCAACCAAAGATAGAGTGGGTAGAAAACAAGACTCCTACCTATGCTGCCTACAAGAGACTCACTTCAGATTAAAGACACACACAGACTAAAAGGAAGAAGATGGAAAAAGATATTGCCTTGATGGACCTAGAGGGTATTGTGCTGAATGAAATGGGTTGAATAGGAGATGATAAATATCGCATGATTTCATGTACATGTGGAATCTAAAGAACAAAATAAACAACAACAAAAGCGGAAAATAACTCACAGATACAGAGAATATTTTGAGAGCTACTAGATGGAAGGGAATAGGGAGGACGGCAAGAAAAGGCAAAGGGATTAAGAGATACAAATGGATAGTTTCAGAATAGACATGGAAGTGTAGAGTGCAGCATGTGGAAAATGGTTAATAATGTAATTAATATGTAAGGGGGAAGCAGGGTACTAGATTTAGTGGGATGATCACTATGCTGTACAATTGAAACCGGCTATATTATGTATGCCAACTATAATTGGAAAAAAACTCATTGAACTGTACAATGTAAATGTGAACAACTAATCATTTATTATATTGTCAATAAAACCAGAAAAAAAGTACATGATAGCTCCTGCTTCCTACTACCTTGATCAAAAAATATATATGTATGTGAAGATTAAACAACATACTATTGAAATAACTGGGCCATAAATAAATAAAAGAAGAGATCAAGAGAAACTTAGAAACAGATGGGAATGGAAGTACAACATATCAAAAACTTTTGGGACACAGCAAAAAGTGGTAATAAGAGAAAGTTATATCATTACAGGCCTATCTCAAAAAAAAACAAGAAAAATTTCCTCCAAAAATAACCTAACTTTACATCTTAAAAAACTACAAAAAGTACAATGAAGCCAAGTCAGCAGAAGGAAGGAATAATAAAATCTAGAGCATGATTAATAAAATTGAGGATAAAAGACAACAGAGAAAATTAATGCAACAAAGAGCTGGTTCTTTGAGAACAGTCAAAAATTGACAAACCCTTGGCTAGACTCTCTAAGGAAAAAAGAGAAAAGACAGAATAAGCAAAATCAGAAATGAAGAGAGATGTTACAACAGATACAACGAAAATACAAAGGATCATATAACTATGAGAAATTATATAACACCAAATTTAATAACCTAGAAGAAATCAAATTCTTAGAAATATACAACCTTTCTGGATGAAATCATGAAAGACCATAATGCTAAATAGACCAATCGACAGGATGGAAATTGAAACAACCATCAAAAACCTCCCCAAAAATGAAAAGTCCAGGGCCAGATGGCTTCACTGGTGAATTCTATCAAACAATCAAAAGATTTAATACTGTACTTTTCAAATGTTTCCAAAAAATTAAAAGAAGAAATACTTCCTAACTTATTTAGTAAGGTCAATATTACCCTGATACCAAAACCTGGTAATGATAACCCCCAAAAAAAGAAAACTGTAGACCAATATCTTTTATGAACAGAATATCCAAATAAAATTCTAGCAAATCAAATACAGCAATACATTAAAAAAGACTTTACACCATGATCAAGTGGGCTTTCATTCCAGGCACAGGGATGGTTTAACATACATAAATCAATCAATGTGATAACCACATAAACAAAATAAGGGGTTAAAATCATATGATCATATCAATAGATGCAGAAGAAGCATTTGACAAGATATAGCATCCATTTTATGATCAAAACACTTAATGAAATGGATATAGAAGGAAATACCTTAATGTAGTAAAAGATCTATATGACAAACCCTCAGTTAACATCATACATAATGGAGAAAATACTAAAAAACCTTCCCTCTAAGATCAGGAACAAGACATGGCTGTCCACTATTGTCCTCTGTTATTCAATATAACACTGGGGAGGTCCTAGTGAGTGCAATCAAGCAAGAGAAAGATATATAATACATCTAAATAGGAACAAAAAAGTCAAAACTGTCACTATTTGCAGATGACATGACTCTCTATATAGAAAACCTAAAGACTCCACAAGAAAAACTATTAGAAATAATAAGCAAATACAGTAAAGTTTCTGGATGCAAATTCATAGTGTTCCTATACCCTAATAATAAGTGTCAGAAAAAGAAGTGGAAAAAAATTTATTTGTAATTGCAAACAAAAAGAATAAATACCTAGGAACAAACCTAACAAAGCACAAGAAGAACCTATACACTGAAAACTATAACACGTTATTAAAAGAAATTGAAGAAGACACAAAGAAATGGAAAGATATTTCATGATCATGGATTGGAAGAATCAACATAGTTAAAATGACCTTGCTGCCTGAAGGATTATATAGATTTAATGCAATCTCCATCAAAATTTCTACAACATTTTTAAAAGAAATAGAACAAAAAATTATCGAGGATTTGTATGGAAGCACCAAAGATTCCGAATAGCAAAGCAATCATGAGGAAAAAGAACAAGGCCAGAGGCATCACTCTGCCTGACATCAATTTAATACTACAAAGTGTCAATAATCAAACAGCATAATATTGGCCAAAAAAAAATAACACAGAACAAACAAAAACAGACACCCAGACAATGGAACAGGATTGAGAGTCCAGAAGTAACCTCTGTTTATACAGACGAATTATTTTTGACAAAGGAGCCAAACATGCAGTGGAGAAAGGAAAACCTCTTCAATAAATGGTGCTGGGAAAACTGGAAAGCCACCTGCAAAAGATGAAACTACACTGTTGTCTATCACCCACACAAAAAATTAACTCAAAAATGTACCAAAGACCTGAATTAAGACCTGAAACAATAAATCACATAGAAGAAAACATAGTACTAACTTTGGACCTCGGATTTAGAGAGATTCTATGATTTCACGCTGAAAGGCAAGGAAAGTAAAGCCAAAATAAATGAATGGGTCTACATCAAAGTAAAAAGCTTTCTGCACAGCAAAGGAACCATCAGCTAGGCAAAGAGGCAAACATCTGACGGGAGAAGAATTTTGCAAACGATGCCTCCAAAATGTATAAAGGAGTCATACAATTCTCAACAATAAGAAACAAACAATCGAATTTAAAATGGGCAGAGGACCTGAACAGATGCTTCTCCCAAGAAGACATACAAATAACCACAAACATATGAAAGAATGCTCAACTTCACTAGCTATTAGAGGAAATTCAAATCAATGAGATAACCATTTCACACCTATTAGAATGGCTATCATCAACAGGACAAGTAATAACAAGTGCTGAGCGGTTGTGGGGGAAAAAGAACCCTCATACCTGCTGGTGGAAATGTAAGTTGGTACAACTACTATGGAAAACAGTATGGAGGTTTCTCAAAAAACTAAGAATAGAATTACCATATGATCCAGCAATTCCTCTTCTGGGGTATTTACTCAAAAATCTTGAAAACAATTATCTGCACCCGATGTTCATAGCAGCATTGTTCACAGTGGCCAGTCATGGAACAACTGGAATGTCTTAAGATAGATGATTGGGTAAAAGAAGCCACGGTACATATATACAATGGAATATTATTCAGCCTAAGAAAAAGATGAAATACTGTTATTTGGAATAACATGGATGGATCTTGAGATTATCTTGCTAAGTGAAGTAAGTCAGACAGAAAAATCTGAGAACCATATGATTTCACTCATACGTGGGATATAAAAATAAAAGTAAGAAACAAACTTGACAAACAATCAGACTTATGGAGAAAGACAGTGGATTTGTGGTTACCAGAGGAAAGGGAGAGGGAGAGGTTAACAGAGGTAAGGGAGGTCAAATATTTGGTGGGGAAGGAAATTTAACTTTGGGTGGTGGACATGCAATACAACAAACATATGATATATTATTGAACTTGTACACTTGAAACATTTGATTTTATTAATCAATCTTATGCCAATAATTTTAATAAAAAACTATTTAGTTAATCTGTGTAGTTCTAATGCCTCTTTCCTATATTATTCCCCCCTCAGAGTTTTATTCCCTTATTTTTAAGGGGATTTTTAGGATGAAGGTCTGTCTTCTGCAACTTCTTCAAAACTGAGATAGGGTTGAAGTTACTGCTATTGGGAATAAAAATTTCTGAAAGTCTTTTCTAAGGGCCCTATAAGCAAAGAATGTGGGGTATTTCAGTATTTGGAAGGTCGAAGCCTTGCATGGCCACTGTTTTGTGTGAATTGTTGAATCCCAGAAGGTATAAATTTAACAAGAAGATTGAAAAGACAAAGGCCAAAACTTAATAGTAAAACTATGGCTATTAGAGGTCCTAAAAGTGGTAATAGCCACGTAGAGACAGAGAACCAGCCCTTAAAGGTGTCTCATTTCCTTTGTTTTCCTCATTATATCAGCATAACCATTCTACCTGTTCATATATTTTCTTTATGTTGGTTTCAATGATTCCAGAACTATTTAGATAAGTACAACAGGTCTTATTAATAGCAGCATAAAACACCTTCTTGTTTTGCTAGTACACTACCTAATTGCTAATCTATTATCAAATACTGATTTGCCAATGAATTTAAGAGAAGTTTCTAATGTACTAGGGTGTCTGCTGTATTTTTATTGGTTTCCTCTACCACATAATTATCTCTCTTAGGGCAATTTTGTGATAGGTGAACCTCCCAGGGGGCTACAGTTGCAATGGCACTAACTGCTCTGGCAAGTATTAAGCCAAAAGCTCACTTGGTCTTGGTGTATTTCGCTTATGTTGAGAATAGTGATACCCCCTGGGGCAATGGTTCCTAAAATCTCTATAATGTTATGTTGGGAGTTGTCTAAATAGGAATTAGCTCATGCCTTTAGGTGTTCCTCTGGTCCCTTAAGGAAATTATTAGGGGTGCCACAAAGCTAATACAAACCCTACTTTGGCTAGGAAGGAAGTTTGGCTTGTGGAAATATATTGGGTAGAGTTATACATTTGCATAGAAGCCCAAGGAGAGCTAGATATGAAATCCCCACCACAAAGGGTTTATCAAAAGAGGGTAGTTCCCTGAAGGGTGCAATCTGATTTTGAATAGGTGTAGCCGTTCCATTAGACTTGGGTGCACGAGTTAAATCAATACACGTATGGGTAGTACTGGGGATACAGTTTTAGTTGAAATTAGGCTGGGCTATAATGTGGGTTTAAATATGGATTGTTCTGAAGGAGAAATTATGCCCTAACTTAATTTGGCTAAAGCTTTTAAAGGGGTCTATATTGCCATTATGGGTATCATGATAACAGGTCTTCTGGAGGAACCTGCGGGGTTTCTTAAGAAACAGGTTTAATTCGAGACATATGTATCCAACTGTTGATTCCTTGCAATTTGATGTGCAGTTGGGGAGCTTAACAAAACTTGGTAAGGCCCTTTCCGTTTGGGTTGAAGTTGGCTCTCTGGGGATCCTTCCTTCCTTTCAAGTTTTTAATAAGACATGATCTCCCGGTTGTACTAAAGGCTCTAACTGTTTTTTAGAAGGACTAGGAAGAATGTTATTATTTTTGAAGTGCTTTTGAACTTGACCCTGTTGAACTTCTTCATTAAAATATAAGTCTGAAGTTAAGGGTTTTCCATAAATCATTTCAGAAGGGCTTAGCCTCAAGTGTCCGTATGGGCTATCAGGACTCTTATTAGTGCAATAGGTAAATGAGATATCTACTTTTCAGAGATTTCTTGACTAAGTTTGGCTAGTGTCTTCTTAATAAAATGATTAGCTTTTCCTACTTTTTAGAGAATTAGGGCTCCAGGAACAATGAAAGCGATACTTAATCCCTAAGCAGAAGCTATTTGCTGGGTTCCTTTAGCAGTGAAAGAAGGCCCATTGTCACTTTTGTAGGCTCTTTAGTAATCCAAATCTAGGGATAATTTCTTAGTAAGAATTTAGAAACTTAAATGAAAGCTTTTTCAGTCTGGGTGGTGGAAGCTTCTATCTATCCAGTAAAAGTGTCAATAAATATTAATAATATTTGAACCCCTAGCAAGATGGCACTTGAGAGAAATCTATTTGCCAGGCCTCCCCAGGAGTGATCCCCTATTTATCTGGATTTAACAAAGGAGCAGAGATGGGATGGCTCCCTGGATTACTGCGAGCATAAAATTTGCAAACTCTAGTATCTCTTTGGTGGTTTGAGATAATCCCCTTCCAATGAAAATACGGGAAATTAGCATATATAAGGAATCTCAGCCTAAATGAGAAGATTCATGTAAATGTTTAAAACTGCCATTGTTCAGCTTCTGGAAGGTATAATCCCCCTTGTCTTTGAACCATCCTGATCAATCGAGAATGAGGTTTCCGTTTTGCCATGTGGCTTCTTCCAAGTTATAATTAGGTATGTAGTTGGGGCTTGGGGCCTCTGGTATGAGGGCCACCTGAATAGCGGGATTGGTTTTTGCCACAGTTTTGGCTCTTTATCTGCTAGATTGTTTCCCTTGATTATATCCGAATCCCCTTTTGGTGTCCCTACCGTGAATGACCACCACATTCACTGTTTCTAAGAGCTGTACAATTTCAGCTTTGTGTTGGATTGGGGAACTCTTTGCAGTAAGGAACGCTTTTTCTTTCCAAATGCTGGCATGTGCACAGAGTACCATAAGTCCATATTTTGGGTCAATATAGATGTTTAGTCTGAGTCCTTTTTCCAATTGCCTGTCCTAATGAGGCAATAAGTTCTGCTTTTTGAGCAGAGGTGTTAGCTGGTAAAATATTAGCATCAATAAAATCTGGTAACTTATAATAGCATATCCAGCCTTCCTAAAACTTTTATCTATAAAACTACTTCCATCTGTGAACTATTCATCATCCAGAGTTCATCTTTTAGATCAAGTTACTTGAATAAATTTGTTTTACAGTCTCAACGCAGTGATGGAGAAGGGTCTCTAAATCAGGTATAGGCATCGAAGTGGCAGGGTTTAGTGTTTGACAAACCTTGAGAATAACATTAGGAGTATCTAAAAAGAGGATCTGCTATTTCAATAGGTGTCCTCCTGTTAGGCATTGATTTCCCTTGGTCTCTGATACACTTTGTACCTGATGAGGAGTTAACACCTCAAGATGCTGTCCTAAAGTAAGTTTGGAAGCTTCTACTAACAGGGCAGTGGCCACTACACTTGTATGCAGCTGGGTCAACTTAAAGTTACCTGATCTAATTGTTTTGAAAAATAGGCAATTGGTTTTGGAGTGTCCCCGAACTTTTGAGTTAGAATCCCAAAAGCTATCCCTTGTTTTTTCAGTTATATAAAGGGCAAATGGCTTTTCTAAATTTGGAAGGCCTAAGGCAGGAGCCGTTCTCAACTTTTCTTTCAGGGTATTGAAAACAGCTTCATATGACCTGTTCCAAAGTAGGGGCTCAGTATCTGGACCTTTTATGGCTTCATATAAAGGCTTAGCTATTGTCCCAAAATTGGGTATTCATATTTTGCAAAACCTAGCCATATCTAAAAAAGATTCTTAATTGTTTCTTTGTCTGGGGGGATTTTATTGCTAATATAGCTTCTTTCATTTTGGGAGCTAAAGCTCAGGCTCCTGGTGTTAAAACATACTCTAGGTATTTAATCTTCTGGAGGGATATTTGTGTCTTTGTGGAGACACCCAATATCTTCTATTTTCCTAAAAAAATTAAACCTAAATAGTATTAGAATCATAACATTCTTTTGTTGGGTTTGTTTTAACAGATCACCTACATATTGAATAAGAGAACCATCCACAAATTTTAAATTCCTGAGTTCCAGGGCATTCCCCCAAAATTGAGGCTATCCTGGAACCTTGGGATAGGACTGTCCAAGTGTATTGAGAGGTTTCGTGTGTGTCAAGATCATCCACTCAAATGCAAATAAATATTGCCTATCAGCACGTAGAGGGATACAAAAAAAGAAAGAATTTTTAACATCTATAACTGTAAACCAATGGGTGTATTCTAGAACCTGAATCCGAAGGTTTTATGAGTTGGGGACGATTGGTGAATTGGAACTACAGCCTCATTTACTATCCTTAAATCTTAGACAACCTGTATCCCCTGTTAGGCTTTTTTATTGGTAGAATAGGAGTATTACAAGGTGACTGGCAAGGTTTCAGTAGTCCATATTTTAAGAATTTTTTCATTGGTCGTATAGGCTCATCCTAATAGATTGGACATTCTGGCATAAAGTAAAAATTGGTGGATAAACATATGGTCTCCTAGTTGCAATTTATTGGTGTTGTAAACCTTTTGATTTTGGGATAGCTATCAACTTCAGTAATTAAACATGTTTGTGAGGACAGTGGCCCAGAAAATTGGGTTAGAATGAATAAGTGCCTCCTGCATCAAGTAAAATTTAATATTCCTACCTGCCACATCAAGGGTTACCTGATGCTCTTTGGTGGAGATGGAGAGTTGTCCTGTAGGAGCCCAGTGGGCCTTGGTCCCATCAGTTACTTCCACTTTTACATTATTGTCTTGGGAGTCCCCATCTCCATTCAGAGTTGAAGAGAGTAGTTCTACCAACAATGGCCCTCCTGTTTCCACAGGGGCCAAGGCCCAGGGGGTTTTTCTTTGGTGTAATAGCTATGGGAAATCTTTTCTCCAATGTCCTTCTAACCCACACTGGTTGCAGCAGTTACTGCCAGAGCTTTATGAGTGAGGGAAACCGATTGTCCCTTCATGTTAGGATTGGATGTTTTTATATCTAAAATGAGGTTTCCCTGAGGCAACAGGGAACTTATAGCTTTGGCTAACAATGAGCCTTTTGTCTATTTCATTGGATCTTTCCCACTTCTTTTGTTCTATCTCAATTATTATAGACAGTAAAGGCCATGTCTAAAAGTTGGTTCATAGGGATCTGAGGTTCCTAGAGCAGACTTTAGTAATTTTCTCCTTATATCAGGGACCAGCTGGGAGATAAAATGGGTCCCTAGTAATATTTGTTCCTCCAGTGTTGTGGAATCTGCACTGTATATTTTCTAAAGGTTTTCATTAGATGGCCTTGAAATAAAGCAGTGTTTTCATCTTTCCTCGGGTGACCACTGGGATTTTTGTCATAGTTAACTGGCTTAATAATACATTTTTTTTCATTCCCTCTATGATGCTGTTATCATATAGTTTCTGCGTTTTATATCCTGAGCCCCCCTCTGGTAATTCCATTAGGAGTCTGGGTCTGGGATTGCATTCCTTCTTGTTCAGTAGACAGCATGGCCCTCATTGCGGCAACAACAACTGTTAGTGTGTACCCTAGCTGTTTCAATATTATTTTTTGTTTTTCTTCTATAGTACAACTTGTGAACAAATTTTGTCAATTTTGCCAGGTTAAAGCATAAGTTCATAATAAGCTTTTCAAATTTGTCAGTGAATTTGCTAGGATCTTCAGAGAATCTGACCAATTTTTCTTTGCATAAAGCTAAGTCTAGTATAAAAAATGGAACGTACTCTTAGTTCTTCCACACAACATTTACAACTTCCCTGAGGGCGTATCTTATCATGGGGAGGTAGGTATGGGGCTCCCCTTCAGGTGGTGCTACTGGGGCTGGCTTCTTCAGGGAGTGGTAGATATAAAAGAGAGTTTGGGTTAGTGCAATAGGGGGAGGGCTCGTAGGAGTTGAGCTGGAGCAGATGGCATCCCCAAAGAACTTGCCCCCCCCTCAGAGTGCAAGGGTGAGCAGGGTGAAGATAATTCTGATTATTTGAGGGTGTTTGGGGAAGGATCCTATTGAGTCATCTAATAAGTCTGGTCTTGAAGACCACAGAGTTTTAGTCTAATATGGGTTAGGCACATGCTACAACTGTTTCGGAGGTCTGGGTCTTGGTAAAGGAGCATAAAGGCCTGTACATGGGGGATTTCTCCTAACTTCTCCTGTCTTTTTCAAAGATCTAATTGTAAGATAGTATTATCGTTTAGGGAACCATTACAGACCAGACTTTTTGGTCCTTAAGCATACATTGTGGCCAAATGAAATTGCAAAAAAATTGAGCTTTTTTTTTTTCTTTTTAAGATTGTCTAACTTGAATTGGTTGCAATTATTTAAAAGACATCCCAATTGAGAGTTTTTTGGGATACTTATTGGAAGATCCCATGCTTAGTTGGGGAGTTGAAGACATTTTTTTTTTCAAATGAGCAGAATGTAGATTCCTTGACCTGTTGTCTTCCCAAACACCCTATCATTTCAAAAAAGGAAAAGGAGGGAAGCTGTAGCCAGGCACTTGAAGGAAGAGGAGCAGAACTGAGAATGAGAAGTTACTAGCAAATGAGTAATGTAAAACTGGTGGCTAGAAAACATCAAGGAAAAGATTGCAAAACAAGTGTTTAATAAAAGCAAAAAAAATATCTGGATTGGTTAACCATAAAAGTTTCAGATACCCAGGGATAAGAGATTTTTCACAGAATCAACACTGGACTTGTAGTGACAACCTAAATCCATCCTTCTAAAAATGGAATAAAAGCTTAATATGGGCAGTAAACACAATGCAATGTGTGTGTGTGTGTGTGTGTGTGTGTGTGTGTGTGGTGTGTGTGTGTGTGTGTATGCCTTACTGTTGAATTATACACCTGAAACTTACTGGATTTCGTTAACCAATGTCACCATAATCAAAAATTAAAAAAAAAAATTAAAGCTTAATATGTGACTTAGGACATGAAAGTCTGAGTAGCCCGAGGGAAAATTGCTGCTGCTGCCAAAACCTTTGGGGAAAAAAGTGGGACTAGTGGTTGGTGAAAAAAAAAATTTTGGAGAAGCAAGCTCTTTAGGTTGTTCTCCTAAGATAAGTGAAGGATATAGGAGTCTCTCCTCCACAAATAGATATGATGGTAATAAAGAGGAGGAGGACATGGTGTTCAATCCAGCCATTTGGCAACGGGAGTAGTTTAAACAATGATGGAACAAGGTACCCTATGGGATGATTGTCTTGGGGCTTCTGAGGGGAAAATAGAATACCGAATATTTGATCTAATAATTTTGGGAAATGAGCACAGGAGTTTGTACACCATGTTATTGGGACAGAAAAGGCACTCATCTGCCTGGGCGCATCTAAGCCAACGAAAAGATATGTGCAGGTTTTGTGGCAAAGAAAGTAAGGTCCCAGAGACATATGCAAGCTATTGCTCAAAGGCCTGGCTCCCTGGGTGTCTCTGAGTACAGATTATATTAGGGAAAATCAGTAGTCATGGAAACTAAAGGAGTCGGGGTTGTGGGTGCCACTGATTGGATGATTGGAGGGGATGAGGTAATTGACCATTGTGTCCGGTTCTGGAATCAGCCATGGCACATCCATCTGGTCCTGTAGTGGGTGGGGTTGTTGTCCTTCCCTGATGGGCCTGGAGGTGAAACACATCTAAAGTCAAGATGTTATCCTTAACTTAAAGTTTAACTGAAACCTATTGTCCTCAGGATTATAGACCTGAGGCTCAGTTAAGCTTGTGTTGAGGCTTAATGATTAAAGGAGCAAGGTGCATAGAGGTAAGAGTAGGGGGAAAAGGCAAATGAGATCACAATGCCATCATCTGGGCAAAACCAGCTTGAATCAGAGAAAAAAACACTATATTAAAGTAATAAAGTTTGTGTGTTAGTTTTACACAACAGATAGCAGAATGAAAATTACAAGTAGTGCAAAGAAGGTAGTACGTTGAAAAAGAAAAGAAATTCACTCCAAAAGCTAAGTTAAGAATTGTAGGAGCATTCATGGAGGAGATAGAGAAACAAAGAAGCTAGCCCTTTGGGGAAGGGTTACCTTGATAGTCCCACCTGCTGGGGACAAAGGCCGAGAAAATCTGACACAGTTGGGGGTGGCCAGGGCCAAATCCAAATGATTAAGGTGATTCTGGAGATTGTTCTTGTATCCCAAGACCAATGCAGAATGAGCTATAGAATAGAGGGTGACCGAGGCTAGAGATTTAGGCCAGGGGAGCTGCCACAGCTCACTGCTTCTCAGTTGTGGGTCTCTGCTAGAAAAGGGAGGGGTCAAGGAAAAGCCTAAGGTGCAAGATTGGGAAGTTAGCCCAAGTGAGCTTCCACAGCCCATTGCTTTCCCTTGTAGCAAGCCCCAGTGAAAAATGGAAGCAAGATACCAAAAGAAAGAGACAGAAGAATCCTTGGGACTCACCTGTCCTTTCAAAGCCAAAAGGTGCTGCACAGTTTTAATTTGGAGTCCAGGCATGGGTCCTGCAGCAGGTCTTCTTTGCATTTCAGGTGAGAGGTTCCGGCTTTTAGGGAAGTTAAAGGAAGTAGGAAAGCCAGACAAGACCAAGGACCCCTCCTTGGTCAGAGGACCAGCCTCTACCAGATTCCAAGAACAGCTTCAAGCTATTGTTTAAGAAACTACTTGGATCTGCATGGATCAGGACAAATCTCAGCCATTCTTTAAGAGGGAAGCCACAGCCCACTTAGGTGGATCGAGATTATGTCCTTTGGTCCCTTCGTAGTTGCCAGGAAAGGTGATGCAGGAAGGGTGAATCCCTCCACCTCTCGAGTAGACTCAAGCCTATGTCAGGAGAGGGTCCTTAGTTCGCACGTTGAAAAAATTTAAGAAAGAGCCAGAGTTAAAGGCAAAGGAAAGTTTATTAGAGAAGGAATAATGCGCCACAGACAGAGAGGTGATCTCCTCTCAAAGTCAGAGAATGAGACCCGACTGTCGAAAGAGCTGAGATATATTACACACACACACACACACACACACACACGTGTGTATGTGTATTATATATTAGTTTCCATGACAAATTACCAATTATAGGGAGTAGAGAATGGAATGAATGGTTGAGTTTATCTGTAATTGTGCAGGGTAGAGCTTAAAGTCTTTGTTTCTCATTTTCCTTTTATGGTATGGGTAAGCTTTAAGGTATGGGTAAACAGTTGTTTAGTAATATTTGCAGAAAATCTTCCTTTGTTCTGTAGATTCCCTGTGGTCTGCCCGTATGGTTGATCAACCAGGTTCCCACTCTAAGGGCACATAGAATGCTCTGAATTTCACTTGGTTTAATGTTTAGTTAATCTGTGTAGTTCTCATGTCTCTTCCTATATTAGAAAAAAAATGTCTTCCCTCTTGTGTCCTTCTCGGACCCTTTCCTCCCTACCAGGTACAAAGAGCTCAATCATTTCCATGAGTCTAAGTTTTTCAACAAAAGATGGAAAAAGCACAGGCTTTAGACAGCTTGCTTCCAGCCCCCTCACTTAGCTCTCCTGAGGCAGGGGGAAGGGACACCAAGCCTGGCTCCCTACTGCAGGAAAATGAACACAGGGAGAGCAGAGATCAATCACCTAGCAGTACACTGTCCCGAGACCTTTGCTAAAGCTCTGTCACCAGCAACTTAAATGTTGCCCAGGCTGCCGGTTTCATCCCTGGCTCTTTCAGTGGCATGGAAGAACAAGCGACCTCTTTGCCATCCATAGCTGTTCTCAGGAGCCTGTGCTTTAGATTCATATACATGCATAAAGAGAGGATAGAGATGCCTTACTATCAGGGTTGTCATGAGGATTAAATCCATCCACTACATGAAAAGCTTGGAACTGGGCCCCGCTAAACAATATACTTCATTAATAGTAACTATCCTTCCTCCTGGATCAGGGAGCTCATGTGGTCCTGATCTGACCTCTCAGCCAGGGCCTCCTAACAGGACTGCTGGTCAAAATTATCCGGGACATCCTTTTCTAAGCCCT
This sequence comes from Eonycteris spelaea, assembly GCA_003508835.1. NCBI lineage: Eukaryota > Metazoa > Chordata > Mammalia > Chiroptera > Pteropodidae > Eonycteris > Eonycteris spelaea. Next base: position 173,354 of record PUFA01000438.1, read on the forward strand.
GTTATGATTATCCCTTGTTCATAGAAATATGATTTCTGTATCAAAGGTCATTCAAGTTGTTCAGCCATAATAACATGGGCCTCAGAAAATGGATGCACTCATTCGGCATCAACAACATATGTGGTGTCTATTTCCCCCTAATTCAACCAGCATCAGGTAGTAACAGCTCTTATCGGTATTGCCAAATCTGATCTCTTTGTTTTCCCCAGACCAGCCCCATTTGAAGAGTCATTTTAGAAGTTCTGTTATTAAACTTACACATGTTATTAAACTTACTGGCTCCTCCCCTTGTATTGCCAGATTTAGCAAGTAAACATACAAGACCACCAGCTGAATCTGAAATTCAAGAACAAAGTAACTGCATGCAACATATTACACTAAAATGTACCTGTTGTTTTATCTGAAATTCAAATCTAAATTGCATTCATTGGTGGATCTTTTTCTCTTCTTAGAATAGGTTGATGCACAGTGTGGACTGTGTTCAGACAGTTCTTACCAGAGAGCCAGGCATTCAGCCTCCATTACCCGCCTCTGTACAGGCAGCTCGGGCTTCTCCCACTACCTATCCGTCATGCCCTGTTCAATGACACTGGACACAGATGTCCAGACCCCTCCAATGCCCCTATCATCTCTCAGTCACCTCCCACATTCCCTGTGCTGCCCTTCGCCCACCTACCACTCACACACGGCCAGGTACACTGTTGTAGTTCATCATATGCAGGCCCGGAGTGTTTCACGGTCTTCTTTTACATTACCTGTTTTTTTTTCCCATAAGAATTAGAATCATTCCGTACGTTGGTTCATTGGCTGTATTTTAGGAAATGATGTATATATTTTTTTTTGGTTTTTGAAGAAAGCACTTTGTAGATTTTGAAATAGAGGTTCGTCGGTGCCATCTCGTGACGGAAGCCTGAACTGCAGCATGAAATTCTGGAGCAGAAAAGCAGAAGGGGCTGTGGCCCAAACCCATCAGAGTTTTCTGGAAGTCTGGCCGAAAAGCGGAGAATTTGGGGGTGCAGTCATAATAATGTCTTATGTCTGGACATTTTATATAAATGGAATCATACAATATGTGGTCTTTTATAATTTTGGCTTCTTTCACAGGCATGTTTTCAAGGTTCCACCATGATGTAGCATGCAGCAGTACCTTATTCCGAACTTTTATGGCCATTTATCCATTCATTAATTGGTGGACATTTCATTGGTTACACATTTGGTTATTATGAATAATTATGCTACACACATGAAAAGACACCTCTTTTCATTTCTCTTAGCTGTGTACCTAGCAGGGGAATTGCTGGGTCATATGATAACTCTCTGTTTTACCTTTAAGGAACTGTCGGATTGCTTTCATGACCTCGACAGTCTTGAAGGGTAAGATAGTTTGTTATTTTTCTCATGACTACACGTGGTTATGGGTTTTGAGAAAGAATACCAGAGCTCAAGTGCCTTCTGTTTCACATCATATGGGGGGACATCATACCCACGTGACATCACTGGGTCAGTGGAGATGTTGACCTTCATCGCTGGTTTAAGGTGATGTTTCCGAGTTTCTCTAGTGCACAGCACCTACTTTCACTTCACCTACTCCATTCTCGGCTCACCCGGCAGGGCAGGATCAAACATGTGCTCCATAAGGCAGCTTGCTCCCAGAGCTTCGAAGGGACAGAACCTGGACTGTGCAACGCCTGGTCCTTCAACCTCCCTAATCAAGTAAATGATTCTGTAGATAGAGGACGTATAGAGAGGTTATGTGCATTGGTCAGGATGTCCCTCCACTGGAAAGAAAATATAAGAAACACAGAATAAGTATTTCCCAGGAACAAAACAATGTCTGCTTTCAACTGACAAGAATTCTGCCTACTGAGTGTCTGTGATTTTTTAGGCCTGCCTCCCTGAAATAACTCTGAGAGTTCTTAAATGACATTTTTTGTGGTTGTACATAGGTCGTTCAGTCACATGATTACAGACAGCCTCTGGGGTCTATAATCTTGGGTCGCTGCCCCAGATGGCAAACTGCTTAGCATGGCCTGTGATATCACAAAATTCACGTTTCCCGAGGCTAGCCCATCTCCAGACCCCGAGGATACCTCCCTGGGTTCTCCATACTGATAATACTCCCCCCCCCCCGTCTCTTTAAAGCAAACACAGTTCCTGGCCACAGGGACATGTTTTGTTTCACCAAACGGGTCAGAGTTCCCCAACAGCCAGGATCGCAGTCCAGTGCCTCTAATCAGTATGCCTTCTCACGTGGCTGCCTCAAGAGCCAAGGTGTTTGGCTTTCACCTGAGGGCCAGCGGGGTGGAAGGTGTCCCAGGCTTCTCTCCGGTGCGGAGGACCTGGCAGAGCGTTGCGGTTGCCATAGAAACCAGACGTCTACATCGGCCGTGACGACATTTTAAAGGAGACCGACCTGGCCTGGCGGAAAAGCAGATCTCGCCTGCAGGGGTTTGGGACTCAGCTGAGGGTGTGGGTGCCCGCGATGGGCGCTGAACCGCCCTGGGGCGTAGGGAGACCAAGGGATCCCGATCCAAGCCTCCGCTTTCCCGCTTTGGGGTTGGATGCTCCGGCGGTCGCGTAGGTAAACGCCATGGTCCCGCCGGCCAGTGAGCATGGTGTCCTGCTCCAGGGGTGTCCTGGAGCTACTTTCCATCTAAAGGCAGGGCGCGGGAGGTAAGACGGGCAAGGGCGCTCTCAGTCCGTCTTCCCCCTCTGTAAAGGTGGGACGAGGACGCTTAGCCCACAGGATGGCTGTGAACAGGCGGTGGTGACGCGAGTAGACCCCTGGCCTGCGGTTATCACGAGATCGTGATGCCTGCACGAACTCAGGCCGCCTCTTACTCCTTTTCAACTTTGTCGTTAGGATGGACGAGGAAAGGAGAGAAAACGAAAAAGCCCCGGCGAGAAGCTCGTTGTAATATCTGATTGTTCGGATCACTGCGCGCATTGGTATCAGTGTCATTGTCACTAACCCCAGTGCCTGGCATGGCGCTGGGCACATAGTCACACCAGTGAAGCACGGCGATGCTGGACCTGTCTGTCCCTCTGCAGCTCCTCAAGGCGGTGGCGGAGCTCATATGAGGTGTCCATGGAGGCGGGTCCTGAGGATCTGTGTCTTGATGGCTGCCGAGGCTCCCACTCCAGGTTCAAGGGCAGCAGTCCTCAGGAGACCCCAACACGTCACAACAGTGGTGGGATCTGACGCATGGCTCAAGTGAGTTCATAGATATGATAAAGCACGTTGTGGAATCGCTCTTGTGAGGATTACAAATCAGCCTAAAAGTAGAGAAGATACTTTAATCTCATCTGGGGGTAGGGGGAGAGGCTTAGCAGGTGAAATGTCATTCCATCAGAGGCTACATGCTTTGTGATAGCCCTGAGGCTCATCTTAGAGAAGTCTTTTTTTTTTTTTTGGCAGAAAAAGCAATGAATTGTCAGTGGAGAAGGAATTTGGTCTTTTACATGCATTTGCAATAAATGGACACAAATTATTCTCACTGTATAGGTGATAATCAGCAACCAATTTGAATCTCTCAGAGGGGCCTGCAAATATGCAATTATTAGATCTTCCTGGCGATGACATTGTAATGTAGATTCTTCCCTGGAGACCATTTTTTTTTAATTTCCATTATGTAATGAAATACTTTAAAGAGGCAGAAATTTCCAAGTGTTAGTTTAAAATATCAATTACTAGAATTTAGTACTTATTTTTTTTACCTTGACTTAGCCCTGTTATAATGTTCCCCAAAAGAACCAGCTCTTCCTCCAATATCATTATGAACACTTTCCTAGGATATAGCAATTTACTTCTGTACTTCAGAAAGGACATGGGCATCAGCTTTTCCCAAATCCTTGGATATATTTCATTGCAAATGATTATAGCTATTTTGGTTGTATGCAGTATAGACCAATTTGATAAGATGTAGTGTAGATCTGTTAATACTACAAGAGCATAATTGTGGGAATTGTTCACCTATTATTTTAATTGTATCAGAGAATTATCATTATATAAATATATTTCCAATACTTTGTTGATGTATGGTTGACATATAATACACTGTGCATATTTAAAGTATATGCTCTAATAAATTTACATATATACATATGTGTGTGTGTGTGTGTGTATCATTCAGGATATTGAACATATACCTTACCTCAAAAGAAATTCTTTGTATCCTTTTGTAATGCCCCTCTCTTGCCTCCCTCTCCACATCATACTAACCTAATCACAGGTGAGCACTGATCTTTTGTCACTGTAGCGTAGTTTTCATTTCCTATAATTTTATGTGAATGGACTCATACAATGTAAATTCTTTTTTTGTCAGTCTTTAATTCAATCTTATTATTTTTAGATTTATCCAGTTGTTGCATGTATGAATAGTTCCTTGTTTTTATTGTTGACGCATATTCCATTTTATGGATATACCATTTGTTCTTTCCAATTGCCTGGTAATGGATATGTGGATGTTTCCAATCTGGGTTCTTGGGCATAAAGCTGCTATGAACATTTGCGTATAAGTTTTTGCTTAGACATATGCTTTCTTTCTCTCAGGCAAATACTTAGGGTAATGGCTTGATCGTATGGTAGATGTAAGATTAACATTGTGAGAAACTGCTAAACTGTTTCCAGATATCATAGCACCATTTCGTTTGCCAGCAGCAGTGTTCGAGAGTTCCGTCCTCCATGTCCTTGCCAAGACTTGGTATGGTCAATCATTTTAATTTTAGCCAACTCTCAGAGGGGTATAGTGGTAACATGTCCGTAATGACTAATGATGTTGAGCATCTTTTCAATTGCTTGACATTTGTGTATCTTCTTTTGTGAGCTGTCCATTCAGATCTTCTCCCACTTATTTGTTGGAGCATCTGTTTTCTTCTTACTGATTTTGTGAGAGTTTTTATTCTGGATACAAATCCTTTATCAGATGTATGATATTGCAAATATTTTCTTCTCAGTCAGTGGCTTGTGTTTAATTCTCTCAACAGTGTCTTTGGGAGAACAGAAGTTTTCAATGTTAAAGAAGTCTAGTTTATCAATTTGTTCACTTATGGTTTTGATTTTGCTTTTACTTTCATATCTAAGAAGTCTTCATTTAACCTAAGGGCATGAGAATTTTCTCTTGTGTTTTGTTTTCTAGAAGTTTCATAGTATTAGCTTTTATATTTTGGTCTGTGATTCATTTTGAGTTGACTTTTGTATATGGTATGATAGGTAGATTGCAGTTTCTGTTCATGCTTATATATATGTTTGTTCCCTTGTCTCAGCACCATTTGTTGAAAAAACTATTTTTTCTCCACTGAATTTCCTTTGTAGCTTTGTCAAAAATCAGTTCTCCATATACTGTATGGGTCTATTTCTGAACTCTGTTTCTTTGATGTACATGTCTACCTTCATCCCAAGACCACAACTGTCTTGATTACTATAGATTTATAATGAGTCTTAAAATAAGGAAGTGCTTATTCTGCAACTTTGTTCTTTTCCAAAATTGTTTTTCATAGTCCAGGCTCTTTGTATTTTTACATGATTCTTAGAATAAGCCTGTCAATTTCTTTTATAAAAAAAATGTATGCTAGGACTTTTATTGGTATTGCATTGAATTTATAGATCATTTGTGGGGAGAATAGACATCTTAACAACACTGAGTCTTCTGACATGAAAGTGAAATGTCTCTTCATGTATTTAGACCTTCTTTAATTTCTCTCTGCAGTGTTTTGCAGTGTTCAGAGTACAGCTCTTGCATATCTGTGGACATAGATGTGCTACATAGATTATCCTTATGTAATTTATACCTTTTAAAAATTTATTTTTTATTTTATATTTTTATGGTGACATTGGTAAACGATATCCAATAAGTTTCAGCTATACAATTTAACAATAAGGCATATATATATTTACACTGTGTGTTCACCTTCCATAGTTAGATTTCTTTCTGTCACCACATATTTGACGTCCTTTGTCCCATCTACCTCCTGCCTCCCCCGACCCTCTACTCTCTGGTATCCACTAGTCTATAGTCCATGTCCATGTGTCTCTGTTTGTCCTGTTCATTTGTTGCTTTTAGGTTTATATCCCGCATATAAGTGATATCATGTGATTTCTACTTTTTCTGTCTGGCTTATTTCGCTTAGCATGATTATCTTGAGGTCCATCCATGTTGTTGCAAATGACAGTATTTCATCTTTATGGCTGAGTAATATTCCATTGTATATGTACTACAGCTTTATCCAATCAACTATCATAGGACACTTTGGTTGCTTCCATGTCCTGGCCACTGTGAATAATGCTGCTATGAATATCTTTTCGGATATGGGTTTTCAAGTCTTTGGGGGTAAATACCCAGTAGAGGGATTGCTGGATCATATGGTAGATCAATTCTTAGTTTTTTGAGGAACCTCCATACTGTTTTCCATAGTGGCTGTACCAATTTGCAGTCCCACCAGCAGTGTATGAGGGTTCCTATTTCTCCACATCCTCTCCAACATTTGTTATTACTTGTCCTGTTGATAACATCTTCTAATAGGTGTGAAGATAGTATCTCATTGTGGTTTTGATTTGCATTTCCCTAATAGCTAGCAATGTTAGCATCTTTTCATATATTTGTTGGCCATTTGTATGTCTCTAGGGAGAAGTGTCTGTTCAGGTCCTCTGCCCATTTTTGATTGGATCATTTGTTTTTTTTGTTATTGAGTTATGAGTTCTTTGTATATTTTGGATATTAGGCCCTTATCAGAGGCATTGCTTGCAAATATATTTTCCCATTCAATGGTTGTCTCTTTACCTTGTTAATGATTTCTTTTGCTGAGCAGAAGCTTTTTAGTTTGATGTAGTCTCATTATTTATTTCAGCTTTTACTTTCTTTGCCTTTGAGGTCAAATTCATAAAATCCTCTTTAAGTCCAAGATCCTTGAATTTATTCCTATGTTTTCTTCTATGCATTTTATTGTTTCAGGTCTTATATTCAGGGCCTTAGTCCATTTTGAGTTAATTTTGGTGTATAGTGATAGACAATAGTCTAGTTTCTTTTTTTTTTCTTTCTTTCTTTTTTTTTTTTTTTTTTTTTGCAGGTGGCTTTTCCACAATTTTCCCAGCACCATTTATTGAAGAGGCTTTCCTTTCTCCACTGTATGTGTTTGGCTTTTTTGTTAAAAATCATTTGCCCGTATAAATATGGGTTTACTTCTGGACTCTCCTCTGTTCCACTGGTCAGTGTGTCTGTTTTTCCTTCAATACCATGCAGTTTTGATTACTGTCCACTTTGTAGTATAATTTGAAGTTGGGCAGAGTGATGCCTCCAGCCTTGTTCTTTTTTTCTAAGGATGGCTTTGGCAATTCGGGATATTTTGTGCTTCTATACAGTCTGATGATTTTTTGTCCTATTTCTTTAAAAAATGTCAATGGGATTTTGATGGGGATTGGCATTAAATCTGTATAATGATTTAGGTAAAATGGTAATTTTAACTATGTTGATTCTGCCAATCCAAGAACACAGATATCTTTCCATTTTTTTTGTATCTTCTTCAATTTCTTTTAATAGAGTCTTGTAGTTTTCATTATATAGGTCCTTTACATTTTCATTAGATTTATTCCTAGGTATTTTATTCTTTTCATTGTAATTGTAAAAGGAATTATTTTCCACTTCTTTTTCTGATGCTTCATTATTAGAGTATAGGAACACTATGGATTTTTTTAACGTTGATTTTGTATCCAGAACTTTACTGTATTTGCTTATTGTTTCTAGTAGTGTTCTGTGGAGTCTTTAGGTGTTTTCTATATAGAGAATCATGTCATATGCAAATAATGACAGTTTGACTTCTTTGTTTCCTATTTGGATGCCTTTTATATTTTTATCTTGTCTGATGGCACTACTAGGACCTCAATGTTATATTGAATAACAGTGGCGATAGTGGGCAGCCTTGCCTTGTTCCTGATCTTGAGGAAAGGTTTTTAATTTTTCACCACTAAGTATAATGTTGGCCGAGGGTTTGTCATATATGCCTTTATTATATTAAGTTGTAATTAATACTTTTTGATGCTATTGTCCATGCTAGTATTTTTAGAGTGATAACCAGTTGTTATGTTTTCATTGAACTGTCAGTAGCCAGATGATGCTGGGAAATCTTTTTGATTAAAAGCACAGGTTACTCTAGGATGGAAAAGATAATTGATGCTTAATAGGTGTGTTAGGGTTCTCTAGAGAAACAGAGACAATAGGGTGTGTTTTTTTTTTTCCAATGGGATGTTTATATAATAAAATTTATTTAAGTAATTGACTCATGAGATTGTGGAGGCTTGGTAAGTCCAAAATCTGATGGTGGAGACCAGCAGGCAGGAAGAAGAGTTACCACTGGAGTCTGAAGGCAGTCTGCTGGTGAGCCCCAGAGAGCTGATGATTTAGGTAGAGTCCATGTAGAATTCTGTCTCCTGGCAGAATTTCCTCTAGCTCACAGGAGTTCAGCCCTTTGTTCTATTCAGCCTTCAACTGATTAGAAGAGGCCCATTCATAGTATGTGGGTTCCACTGCTTTACTCACTCCACCCATTAAATATATAATCTCATCAAAAGCACTCTCACAGAAGCATTCAAAATAATGTTATACCAACTATCTGGGCACCATGGCTCTGCCATGTTGACAAATAAAATTTTACTAATATAATATTCATTTGCTTCAATTTCCATATCATCTTTTAGCTATCATTTCTATGGACTGATTCTAGGGAGAAAAAAATGTCCCAGAGAAAGTCCATCTCTAGAAAAATCAGTCACTAAAATAAAAGTTTAGTAGCTTTTAACTTTTTTTGTGTGGTTTGACCTGAATTGTGGAATTTTCTTCTTTATTCTCAAACAAATTCATCTCAATTATTCCTGGGCTCTTGAATGGTAAGGAAAAGAGGAAGAGAGCTTGTATGAATGTGTGTGTGTGTGTGTGTGTGTGACAGTGAAGTTGTGAAGAATAATTATCACGAGGGATATTTGAGGTTAATTATTGCATTGTTATGTCAGTCCTGCTCAATTCCTACACATATTAGGAAACTAATCAGGATGGTTGCTGTTTGTTTTTTCCCCAGCTTTCCTTGGCCAGCATGGTTACCATGGCAACTCAGTGACTGCTGTGGGGATTGATACAGATTGAAAATTCGTTCATGATTCTTGCCTGAATCACTCACTACTATCCCGATTGTCAACTGTTGCTTTTATAATTCCGTCATTCCTTCTAGCTTTATAAATTGACAGCAATTATTTCTTTATTCATTTATTTATATTAGTATGACTCATAGATTTCTATTTTCTCAAAGGATTATCACCTGACACTGTGATTATGTATTTTGATGCTCACATTGTCACAGAACTGGCCATTTTAGTCCCATTAGCCACATTGAGTTCTATGTCTATTTGATGCCCTCAGAGTTCTTTGAGTGTCTACTTTGCCCTTGGAATCTGAATACCTGCCCATGTGTAGAAAGGAGGTAATAATGTCCACATCATAAACATTGCTTTGAGGATTTAAAAGAAAAAAATGTGAACATGACAACCTACAGTATGTGGCATCCAATAGGCCCTCAAAATGGTAGTTACCTATTCTTATTCTTCCTACTTCATTCTACAGTGGATGCCTCAGAAATTGGCATGATAGCATGATACCAGAAAGAAGACTTGGACAGGTAACAGCAAGTAGGGATAAACCCACATTCCATGATATTTGAGCTTCAGTGTCACTGCTGTGAGGGGAGGGAGATGTGTGGTGGAGCTGGGGGAGAGGCAGAGTGTCATTGCACAGCTTCAGTGAACTGAGTGGTGACAGGCAAGCACATCCTCAACGCCTTCCCTTGTGTTACATGTGCTTTTCCCATTCTCTCATGTTCCTCTCTGTTCCATGTGCTATCTTATCCCCTGACTCTCCCTTCTAGTAGAACCTCAGAGAAGGGTATGGATTCTGAGCCTCAGAAAGAGGAGGTGATAGAGAAGAACCAAGTGTGATGTTGAATATACTAGTGCCAGAAGCCAGCCGGCTAAAGTCGAACAGCACCTAAAAGAGTGGGGTGAAGCCTAAGGAAAAGAAGAAGACAGGAAATCGCTTCGGGAGGGCACACAAGTCAATGCTGCAGCCTTGAGAGTTTATTAGCATAGCCCTTATATTTCTTTTTGAACACAATAGTAAGGCACAGAGTACATTACCCATAGGAATGCTGGCATTTACATAAGTTCCTATACACTCTTCCCTCAGGGTATGGACATCCTTGCTTTCTGGGCTGTAAAACATTCCGCTATCTTAAAGAGATTTCTTTAGGAGGGAAACTTCCCCTCCAGGCTCAGTGATAATTAAATCACATTTGCTTCCTTTAACCATAGATAACAGTCTCAGCAGCCTGCTTTAGGGCTCCCAACTATGTGACACCTTCCGTGCCTTGTACTGGCTCCCGACATACTAGACAGGCTCCTGGCACAAGAGTGAGGAGATCAGGATCCCATCCTTGAGACACTTCAGTCAAGTCACTGCCCTTTCCTCCAGGGTCTTCTATACAACAGGATAACAATGCTCCCAACCCCCCAAGAATATTGTGGAGTTTAGGTGTGATCCCATGTGGGAAAACAATCTGTGCTCATAGGTGGGAGGGAGGGACTAGTGCACTTTCAAAATATTACATGAACAGAGACACCCCAGATGCCATAGAACTCTGCCTGGTAGACATTAAATTAAGGCTACAACTAATGTCAGACTGTTTAGGTCAGGATTTCTCCAAGTGTGGTCTAGGAACCACATCATAAAAAAATCATTCAGGGTGCTTGTAAATAACTAATTTGATCTCTGGTGTGTCATATTTTTAAACAGAAACAATTTTATTTCTTGTATAAGGCATTACTTCCTGTCAGTCCATTAGGGCTTACTATAACAAAGTATCATAGACTGCATGGCTTATAAATAACAGAAATGTATTCACATGGTTCTGGAAGCTGTAAGTCCAAAATCAGTGTGCAAGCACGGCCAGGTAGGGGCACTTCTCATTGTATCTTCAACATGGTGGAAGGGGGCGAGAGATATCTCTAGGATCTCTTTTATAAGAGCACGAATTCTATTCATGAGGGCTCTGCCCTCATGACCTAGCCACCTCCCAAAGGCCCTATCTCCTAATATCATCACTTTAGAGGTTAAGTATTTCAACATATGAATTTGGGGGGACACAAACATTTATATCATAGCAGTTCTCGTATCAACAAATTTAACTCCATTTAGAGATTTTTTATATCATTAAAATCTGCATATATTTTTATTAATATGTATGTTTCACCACACAGACTTTTTCTCAAATATGAAACTAACAAAAATTAGCCTCATTAGTAGAACTGAGCGTAATTTGGCGTCTGCTCACAATTTTATTTATTTTTTGTGTGTGGTGATAAAGACCATTTTCATTAAGTAGTACAACACTTAGCATTATTCTGATGGATTAGTCTGATTTTCTCTCCATGTACCTAGAATTTTATTTACCCTTGGTTTTCTCTAGACTACACACATAAGCACACACGTGTGCGCACAAACATATACACATACGCATAATGCTCTGCAGGAGCCAGCTGGCTAAAGTCGAACAGCACTAAAAGAGGGGGGTGAAGCCTAAGGGAAAAAGAAGACAGGAAAGCGCTTCCGGAGGGCATATAGTCACTGCTGCAGCCTTGAGTTTATTTAGCATAGCCCTTATATTTCTTTTCGAACACAATAGCAAGGCACAGAGTACAATACTATAGGAATGCTGACATTTAACATAAGTTCCTATACATCCTTCCTTCAGGGTGCAAACATCCTAGCTATTTGTAAAACATTCCACTATCTTATAAGATTACTTTAGGAGGCATACCTCTCCTTCAGGGTCTGTAATGTTTAACTCAAATCCCTGCTTCCTTGAACCATTGGTTTAAACAGTCTCAGTAACTGCTTTATGGCTCGTGACTTCTTCAGTGTCTCAAAATGGCTCCCGACAATGCTCTTTTTATTATGTATAATCAGTGCCCATGATTCAAGAGAAAGAGTTTGATTATGTCAGGAATGGAATCAGGACCAATCCCCTTTTACTAGACATTGAACTGGGGTGTCATTTTCATTGTGCCAAGTTAAAGTGGTGGGTTTTATTTGTCAAAACGCGTGTGCTTGAACTTGAAAATAACAATGTTTGAATCTGTTGAGGAAAAAGAAAGAATGACATCTTGTTGTCTTAATTGGTCACCATCATTCTCATAATTTGCTGCAAAAGATGAGAGGTATGCCTACTGGCAGGTCTAGATTCATGTCCTTATCCCTCCTTGATTAAAAGCAACCAACAATAGGCAAGTACTGCACAAATTTTGAATACCCCAGAAAGTCTCTTATTGGTTGAACCCAGGTCACCTTCCATACTTCGAGGCAATGAATGGCTGGTGTTCAGGGGCTGCAAAGTCCTGATTGTCTGGGCCAGTGGCAAGTGGGGTGGGGAGAAGCTGCTCTCACTGGAAGTTCCCGTTAGTCAAGTCATGCTTAAATGCAGGTCATGAGGTTTCTGGTTAGAAAAATTAAAGAGTCTAGACTGGAAAGGCAAAGAATAGAATGGTTCTAAATGAAATAAAATAGGAATTTTTTTTTAAATGAAGCTATACTGACATAAATAATTACATAAATATTTGAATTAATAATGAAATGAATGAGAAAAGACAAATTATCTTTATTGATAATTCCAATAATATTTGTAGATAACCTGCCTCCATGAGGTGAACCTGAATTCTGCCTCCACACTTGAGGGTGGGCCAACTTAGTGACTCATTTCAAAGAATAGAGTAGGCAAATGGAAAATAGTTACTGTACAGTGGAGAAACTTGGCAAAAACTACATTAACCCAGTGAAGATCAACATCTCCAGTGACCCAGTGATGTCATGTAGGTATCTTGTCCTCTCAGATATGATGTGACAAGAAGGGCACTTCACCTCTGTCGTATTCTTGGTCAAAACTCATAACCCAAGTCTAATCAGAAAAATAACAGACTATGCCTTCACTCCTCAAGACTGTCAGGATAACGAAAAAAGTCTGGCAGTTCCTCAAATGGTTTAGCATAGAGTTATCATATGACCCAGGGATTCCACTCCTAGGTACACAGCCAAGAGAAATGAAAACACATGTTTTACATAAAAACTAGTATGTGAATGGACAGAGCATCATTATTCATAATAATCAAATGTGGAACTAATTAAATGCCCACCAATTAATGAATGGATGTATAAAATGTAGTATATTAATTGGCTATAAAATGGAATGAGGTACTGTTACATGCTACAATATAGATGATGATTTTCAAGGATCAAATATGCATAAGACCACTTATATAAAATGTCTAGAATAGGCAAGTCCATGGAAAGGAAGTATATCTGTGGTTCCTGGGGCTGAAGATGGGTATGGGCTTTATAACTGTAATTCAAACACAATGGGACTTTTTAGGAGAATGAAAACATCTAAAGCGTGATCATGGTAATCATTGTAACTTTACAGTTACTAAAAATCATCAAACAGTACCCTTAACATATATAGATCTGTTTTCCTGTAAATTACATTGCAAGAAAGCTGTTAAAATTATGATATTGGCCTGGTCTTCTGTTTCACCACAGTAACAACCAACATTTTCCATGTGTTTTATGTAAATATTACTTTATATAAAACTGTGGCTGTATCCCAGGCTTGCTGACTCTATGTCCTGGGTTCTTCCAAGCAATGACCTTCCCCCACACATGCTACGTGTGCTTGTGTACAAAGTTTGATTTACGTCTGATTATTTCCACATCTTCCAGCTGCAACAGTGACTTAAGAGTCCATGATAGAGTCCAGAGCCTGGCCTGTGTGACATAATGTCAGCCTCACTACTGTTTTCAATTGCTCTGTGGCCTTTCTCACATGACTCTGCATAGGGGTGACTACACTGGAACTACCTTTTCCAGGTGTCAGTATGGCAGGACTTCTCAAAGGGCTACATAGGTGCACACCCTTTGCACCAACAGCTTCCTTGTTAGTTTATCTTCAAGAAGTGGTTAAGGTGTTGATAAGGATTTGGTTATATGGATTGCCACCCTGACAATTCCCTAGTTTCACTTCTGGGTCTGAATTTAGGAAAGGAGACCAAAGGGGAGTCAAAGATGTGATGGGGCAGAAGGATACGGAGGGAAATTTTGTGATTGGCAGCACACAAACACTCAGGCACACTCGTACGCCAAATAGGTTCTATTATCACAATACTAGCATTCTTCTAAGGCTGTTTTCTAGACCCAAAGAGGACACAATCGGCTCGCCTGTGAGAGTACCATGGGAAATGTACTTTGAATGGTGTCCTTTAGCAGTGTACAGGCACTGAAAAGATGCCATCACGTGTTGTTATTAGGTGTGGGTCCAGGTCTGGCTGTGATCTAGGCTCACAACTAGGGATAGGACTCCAGGTTTAGAATGCACCTAACTTATGTAAGTACGATTCAGCTTATTGTATCATGCATGTGGCAGAATGCCACTATTTTTCTCTGACATATAAAAATCCATGAGGTCCCCTAGTGCAGAAGTGTGCTGCCCACAATAAATTTGGTGCCTGCCATTTCATTCTCATGTCGGCTTCTCGTGCCTTCTTTCAACTGGAAATCTCACCATTGAAATCTTTCTTCATGATCAGCTTGGCGCTGACACGTGGCATACCCAGCAGGATGAGGTGAGCATGGCCCCCAGTGCCTGGATAGTCCCCGTGTGGAGGAGACCCAGGTGGAGGATATGTGGCCCCTGCCTCCCAGTGATATACCATGTCCACTGGCTATGTGGATGTCCCCATAGGATTGGGATGGAGTAAAGCCGTGTCAGAAAGACCTGGAGATGCTGAAGCTGAATGTCTGACTGTTCACTGGGAGGCAGCAGATCAGGTGGCCTGGATGTTCCTGGCAGTGCTGTGGTAGGCCAGACTGGAGGTTCAGGACCAGGCTCAATGGGTGCAACAACTGCAATCAGGAAGAAGTGCTGGAAAGGAAGCCCGGCAGCAGTGGAACACACGCTGCAGGGCCCTGATGGGTCACTGCCATCGTCCTGGTCTGGGAGCCCACCGGTGATACAGTGGCAAGTGCGACCAGTAATACGGCAGCAGGTTGAAGTGGAACAGCCATTGGCCCAGGGGGACAAGCTGGCGGCACCCTCAGGCTAAAAAGTATACCACCTCGATCCAGTAATACCCAGCTGAACTCTGGAACCTGATGAAACAGGCATGGCAGAGAGCCGGGCAGATGGTTCTGGGGTGGCGCTATGGTTGTGGGATGAGGGGGCCAAAGGAACTGAATTATCTTCAGAAGAGATGACTAGCTGGCCTCTATAATGGTGAAATCCATCTCTCAGGCAGCGCCTCCAAAATGTGGCGCATATGACGTGGGGTGCAGACAATCACTCCCTGATTAACTGGTTCATGTCCGCTACAACAGACAGTGTGGGGCCCGATCCTGGGGAGCTGCCAGAGACAGTGAACAGATGGACCACGTACTTAGATCTGTCCAGATAATCGGGAAATGGGCATGCGACAGATGATGTTTTTCGTGCCCAGTACACTAGCCCTGATGAGAGATATTTACAACCTGTAATGAAGGACTTGTCTTGACCTCTGGCCTGGCCAGTACTTTTTGGCACCATGGTGGCACTGCTGGCCCCTCATGTGGATAGGTGTATCCATGAGGTAACATCTGCCTGGGCTGGGGGATGTGGAAGTGAAACACAAGGAGCGTTTCCACCCAAGTGTGTGCTGTACCACCCCCTGCACTCCTAACCACCCAGTGCACAGAGGAGGCATGGCCGAACATGGGGTGCAGAGCAGCACCCAGTCCGATGAACAGTGAAAGTGAGCCACAGGCAAGTGTAGTTTGATCTTGCTGCAGGGGTCGTTGGCAGAAAAAATTGAGCAGCAACCTAATGAAGTGCAGCTGGTGCCCTGACCAGCAATTCACTCTTATTCCAGGAAAGCACAGCCCATGAGGTATGGCTGGCCAATTATCTCTCTGATTAGAGATTCAGCCAGACACCCGGTTGGCAGGGGAGCCAGTTGATCTGAGGCCACATGTGGAACTGACTATACATTGGTCTCCCGCAATGGACAGAGGGTATTAGCCTTGTGGACACTGGTGCTAACACAGCACCTGCTTTATGGGAATAAGACAAGTTTCCAGGCCCACTGCAACCATAAAAGGCTATGGGGGTCAAATGATTCATGTGCAGCAGGTCTCTGAAACTGGGTGTTGGCAGATTCCCTCCTCGGATGTACCAATGTGTACATATTCCTTATACAAGAGTACATTTCGAGGACTGATGTTTTGCAAGGCTTGACTGTAAATACCACTGCTGGTGAATTTCGCCTTCATATCCAGGTAGTGAAAACTATTATCCAGGGACGTCCACAGCATGCCCCATTGGTGCTGCCCCAGGCTACCTGGGTAGTGAACACAAAACAGTATCATCTGCTGGGCGGCCATGAAGAAATAGGATGCACCATTCTGAAGCTGGAAGAAGCCAGTGTCATTCATCCTACTCATAGCCCGTACAACTTCCCTGTGTGGCCAGTAAAGAAGACTGATGTCTCCTGGTGCATGACGGTTGAATATTGGGAGCTGAATAAGGTTACACTACCTTGCATGCTGCCGTACCAAATGTCAAGGACATCATGGACCGGTTGTCAATGAACTTGGATGTTACCATTATGTGGTGTACTTGACAAACACCTTTTTCTCTATCCTTATAGCTCCAGAGAATCAAGAACAGTTTGCCTTCACCTGAGAAGGGTGACAGTGGACATTCCTCATCCTTCTCAGGACCATCTGCACATCCATACCCTGTGCCATGGTCTCATGGCTCAAGATTTAGCCACGTGGAAACGACTGCCCGTTGATGATATAATGCTAATCTCTGATTCTCTACAGAACTGGAAGCAGCAGCAACCAGCCTGTGAGAAGCTCTTGCTGAATGGGGTTGGGCAGTCAACAAGGACAAGGTCCAGGGACCTGGGTTGTCAAATTCTTGGGAGTTGTCTGGTCGGGTAATACAACAGTAACACCGGAGGCAGTGATTGATAAGATTCAGGCATATCCCTGACCCAAAACTGTGAAGCAGCTCCAAACCTATTTGGTACTGCTGGTTTTGGAGAGTGTTCATTCCTCATATTAGCCTCCTTGATGTGACGCCTGCACCATCTAATGCGATGGGGTGACCAGTGGGATTGGATCCCAGAAATAGAAGAGACTTTAAGGCTACAAAGCACGCTTTAGCACATGCCCACTCTACGTGTAGTAGATCCAGCACTCCCATTCCTGCCTATGGTGGCAGGTGGATGATGCAGGGTTTGGATGGGGCTTGTGGCAGAAGCACAGTTCCCAGAAGGTGCCAATAAGCTTCTGGTCCCAGTTATGGAAAGGTGTGGAAGCGTGGTATTCTCTGATAGAGAAGAAACTGGCTGCCATATAGCAGCCTTCTGGCCAGTGAGGCCATCAGCAGCCCTAATCCCTTAACCATGCAGTCCACATATCCTGTTGAGGGGTGGCTGTGCTCTCGAGTGAAGACTCCCCATACGGGGAATTGCACAGACCCCTACACTGACCAAGTGAGAGGCGTACCTGGAGTAGTGGGCACAGTTCTCTGCGAGGCCCCTGTCAGGTCAACAGCACTCTCTTATTGGGACAAGTGCAGTTTCCAGCAGAGCTCCTGAGACAGGGGACATACCGATCCCTATGTAGGGGACAGACTCCCATCCTGAAGAAGCTTGGTACAACAGATGTCTCGTGCCATGGGAAGCCCCTGATATGGCTGCTGTTACTTACGGCCATCCACAGAAACTTTTTGGTATGAGACTGGTGCTGGGCAGTCCAGCCAATGGGTCGAGCTTTGTGCTGCCTGGTTTGTCCTCATAAATGAAAACTGGCCCAGTGCATGTCTTCACTGTCAGTTGGCTGTGTATCAAGGTCTAACTCTGTGGCTGCCCCGATGGGCTGCCCAGGAGTGGATGATAGGCCACTGCCCACTATGGGGCTGGGGTTGTGGGAAGACTTCTGAAAGCAGGGTCTTCAGCAGCATGCCACCATATATCATGTCCTGGCCATCGGCCATTACAGGCTTCGAGCAATGATGCAGCTGTTGTGCTGGCACAAGTCCACTCTGCCCGTGTACCACCGGTTCCGGTGGACATTGGCTCTTGGCTCCACCGAAACTGGGCATGTAGGAGCCCATAGCATGGAACAGGTAGCGAAGCGATGGGAATATCATTGGACACTAGCACAAGCACAAGTTGCCTTGTCACAATGTCCCTGATGTACTGAGCAGCACCCAGAGACAGTGGTAAAGAGTAACCTGGGGGTGGTACCCTGTGGGGCTAAGCCACTCCAGGAATGGCAAGTGGACTTCATAGGGCCTATGCCCACAGATTGGGGACACTGCTATGTGTTCATAGGTGCGGACACACTATCAGTCGAGGGTTTGCATGGCCAGTGGCAGCTGCTGATCAACGCCAATACCATGACTGTATCGAGGCACTCTGTGACTTCCTATGGCCGGCTCTTTTTAATCATCAGTGACAGAGGCACTCATTTTACTGGACAGGAGGTGCAGGCCTGGGCCCACATCAGTGATGTGCAGTGGCAGTTACATGTTCCTTATAGCCCATAGGCAGCTGGAATGGTAGTGATTCAACAGCTTGCTGAAGGACAAACTGCACACCTTAGGCCTGGGCCAGCGTTGTTGGTGCACTAACCTCCCACAGGCTATATGCCTCTGAATAGTGGCCCAAGCGAACGGGGTTGTCTCCCTTGACAGGGTTGTATCAGCCTTGTTACAGCTATCAAAGTGTGCCAGGCACCTGCTAAACAGTTTCCTTGTCCCGGCCTACCAGGGAGCTTTGCTCTTGCTGGCCCCAGAACCTTTGGAAGCAGTTAAACAGGCCACCTGGTCATGGCCCTGGACTATACTGGTAACGAGAACCATGGGGGCCTGGTGGGAGCCCTCAGGACAGGGTTTATGCAATAGGTTGTGGGTAGAACCTAGATTTGTATTTGGCCCACACTCTTGCCAATGTCAATCCAATGACTGTGAAGGTTCACTGTTAACGGGGAGTTTTGTCCTTAGTTTCTGGCCCATTCCTCTCTATACTGTAAGACTGGTCTGCTACCCTTGAGAAACTGTCTGGTACCACGGTCCAGGGCAGCACCTCTCCCAGCCACCCTTTTATCTCAAGATGGGCAGGTGGCCTCTTTCCTCCCAGAAAGATGGGACTTGCCCCTAATGGTCCTTTGTCCGCTCTATCCTATTGCCAGGCTGACAACAGGGAACAGTGTCACGTCCTGAGCTCATGTGTTTGCTGCTGCCCACAATGC
Organism: Eonycteris spelaea; assembly: GCA_003508835.1. NCBI lineage: Eukaryota > Metazoa > Chordata > Mammalia > Chiroptera > Pteropodidae > Eonycteris > Eonycteris spelaea. Next base: position 192,730 of record PUFA01000438.1, read on the forward strand.
TTCCTACTGCTGGGTGTGCACTGCACTACCAGTGGAAGTGGCCAAGGGACTGCCATGGCACATTACTCTGGCTGTGACTGAGGACTGGATCTGGCTGCATACCTGGAGCACCACACCGAATGGGACCAGTGACAGTGGGCACGAAGTGCTACTCCGCCGTAACCATCGCAATCCTCCACTCCTCATAGACTATGCTATTTCCAGTGGGTGTGGATGGCTGGCAGGAGAACATGTGGACTCGCAGGAGAAGGCCCCTCACTACAATAGAGCAAGTAAGATCTATGCCAACTGTATCATGGGGTGGTTACCCCCAAAGCTGTGTGCTAACACCACCCTTGCTAATTTTCCAAGGTCTAGAGGGATGGGCAGTGTTATGTCAGGACAGAGCCTACCGACTGGCTACCTGCAGGTATCACGGGGTCTGTGGGCACTATGGCTGGCCCTACTTGCCTGCTGATTGGATCAGCCATTGTACTGGGACATCCATATTTAGCTAGACTCATATTATCTACCTTGCCCCAATTACCTTAGTAATTGGGGTCTGTACATCACCGCTGGCAGAGGCAGAAGCAGGCAACATAGTAGTTCTTCCCCATGACTTTATTCATTCCAGGGGTGGGATCCATAGATGCAGAATTGCAGGTAGAAGCTTTCGTCCAGCACAACCCGCACAGGCATTGAAATGCTATCAGATTATACATATCAGGTTATAACCCTTTTAATGGATGATACCACACAAATTGGAAAGTAGTTCTGCAAACCATGGTCCTTGACCTCCTAACTGCTGCCCAGGGAGGCACCTGTGCCCTACTCCATGTAGAATACTGTGTCTACATCCTGATCATGCCAACCAGGTGCAGGCAGCCCTCCAGGAAATGGATGCTAAAGTCCCAAGTCATCCATGCCCTGGAAGAAGACCCTTGACAACTTGCTGGAATTCCCTGGGTCCTCCTGGCAGTGACAGTAACCGTCCTAGCCCTTGTAGCCTGTAGCCTGTAGCCTGGTAGTATTTTGTTGTTCTTTATATTGTTGTTGTGGATTGTGGGCTCAAGGTTGCGCCCTCTTGGGCCAGATCCCATGCCACAAACCAGTAGGGGTGGAGTGTGCATCCCGGGCCTGGCTGTGATACAGGCTCATGGCTAAAGATAGGAACTTCTGGTTTGAATGTTACATTATTGTAGTAGGGCGCCTGCACCTAACTTATGTAAGTATGATTCAGCTTATTGTATCACACATGTGGCGGAATGCCACTATTGTTCTCTTGACATAAAAAAGCTCATCTGTCCCCTTAGCGTAGAAGTGCGCTCCTGCATATAGTGGTGTCTGCGGTTCCATTCTTATGTTGACTCCTTGTGCCTTCTTCAAATGGGCGTCTCACCACTGAAAATCTTCCATTCTTGATCAGCTCGGTGTTGACATTAGGTAATTTCAGAAACACTCTTGATAACATAAGGTTATGAGAATTGTTATGTCACACCTATAGGATGGAGTTCTAGACAGGCAGCAAAAACAAGTTATAATCAAAACAATGAGGAGATATGATCTATGGCCTATCTGAAAAGCAATGTTCACATTATTTCTAATGTGTGGAGAAACAGGCACTTTCTTACATGTTAGCAGTATAAATTAGTAAAAGTATGTTCAATGTTGTGTTAATCAAAAATTATTACATTTTCCCTGGGCCTATAATGAACATTTCCAAGAACTTATAAATGCTAGCAAAGATATTTGTGTATATATGAACAAGGCTGTTAAAGTATACTATTGTTCGTAAGAAAACCTGGTAAGGGAACTAAATTTTCATCTCTTGGGCACTGCTAAAAATAATTAGAGCATCACATGATGAAACACTCAATCCATATAAAGAGACTGAAACTTTGTAAAAACATTAAAATGTCATCATAAAAATATATTACGTGGAAAGATGGATATAATAAGTGCACAAGCAGATTACAAAGATCATAAGCGGCCTTGATCCATTTTTGCTAATGTAGATCTCTAACTATTTATCTAGAGGTCTCAAGAGTAAAATAAGAAATGATCCTTCACTTCTATTCACGTAGAGCTTTCTCGTCAACATAGAAAGAGACTGCACTTTCTATCTGGATACTCAGTATCCTTGTACACTGGATAGGTCCCCTTTCCACTGGATTTCCAGAAAAGCTCTGTCTGGGGGATTTGGGCCACAGCCCCTCCTTCCACCTTCTGCTCTGCCACGTTCAAGCTGCAGTTTAGGCTTCTGTCAAGAGGTGGCACCATGAAAACCTTCATCATCAAATGTCTACATAAAAGGTCAGCCAGGAGCAAACAATACCCTAACCTCAAAACACAGCTTTTGAAACCTATGTACAGAATGATTCTAATACTGTCTGAAAAAACAGACAGGTGTAAAAGAAGACTGAAAACACATATACTCTGGGACCTGCACATGTTAAAACACCAGATGTCGTGAGCTGTGGAAGGGCTTAGGGCAGGGCACAGCAGGGGCTGGGGAGAATGAAGGGGCCTGGAAGCGGGTCTAGGCAGCTGTGGTCCACTGTCCTGGACAGAGACGACAGACAGGGGGTGGAAGAAAGACTGGGCAGCCTGTACACAGGTGGAATAAGGAGGGTGAACATCCTACTCTCTGGGATAGACCCCTCTACAGCAGGACACATCAACCCACACACTGAAGAGGAAAGAGACTAATCAATGAACATGATATAGATTTGGGATCAACAACAGAGAGATTACTTTAAATGTACGTAGGAATTTTCCAAACAGAAATTGGTATCTGAGCAAAAACCAAACCAAACCAAACCAAACTGCACTTCTTTTCCTTAGAAAAAGAAAAATGGAGATAGATGTCATCAGGTGGCTAGATACAGGATGTCAGCTCTGAGTCAAAGACCTGGGAGCTCAGCAAAGGGGAGGAAGAGATAGAGGTTCAGATATTGGACTAACTTTTTTCTGCAGAGTTTTATTAATTTATTAACCTCTGGCATCCCTCCAGTCGTATCCATCATTTTCTGGGAAATCCACTTGAGATTGGAAGTCCAGCTTTGGTTTGAACTGAAGAGAAAAGCTGCACTGATGAGTGCGAGTATTTTGGGATGATAGAGCTAGAAAGACCTAGAAACTCACACATGTGCGACAGAAACAACTTTAATTTTATTTTTTCCTACTTCATTTTCAATATAATTGAATAAAACACTGATTTTCCAAGTAATGAATGCACGTGTACATTACTTTTCTGAATCTGTTTACAAGTATTTCTGCTTTCTTTCTTTTTTAAAAAATTAGTTTCAGGTATACAGCACAATTGTTAGGCATTTATATAATTTTACGAAGCGAGTCCCTGGTTGCTCTAGTACCCATCGGCACTACACATAGCCATTACTAATAATATTGTCTATATTCCCTATGCTGTACTCCACAGCTCCATGACTGTTTTGTAAGCACTAATAAGTATTCAGCTTTCAAAGTGTCACTAAATACTTTTTTCCTGAATGCAATAATTTCGAACAATATGTTAAAGTACACTTATAAAATGAAATCTGCATCTCTCCAGGCTGACTCTGACCCAAAGAAGTTGTCAGTATGAAATGTGCCTCCTTTCCAGACGTGTCTCTGTGAGGGTTATGTGAACATAGACACCTGCAGACACTCATGGTCTTTTCCAAAAGAGGAATCCCATCACGCATCTTTAGCATATCGTCTTTTCCCCTCAGTAATGAATTCTCTGGATTCATATTTTCATCTTATTAAGTTGGGTCATTTGGCATATTTTGACATGTGTGAGGTTCATTTATTATTTACATGACTGCTGTTTAAATTGCGAGCCCATTGCTGTGTGTAATAAGTGCGTATCACAACCATGGATACTAACCCAGTAGCTGAGTTGTAGCTTGCAAATCTATCCTTTGCTTTCATACAATTCTTACTATATTCTCCATTTTAGAATGTGTTTTAAATTTTTAATAATATTGTGAATTGAAAACTATGCAGTTCACCATTCTAAAAATAAAGTTAACAACAACCTGATAGCAAGTAAGGCAGATACTAGGGTTTTAAATCTCTCAGAGACCAGGAGGATCCAGACAAAAAGTGAAAAGCTTTTAGAATAACTCCAGAGCTAGCTGTTGATCCTGAGAAAATAAAGTTGTTTCCCTGATTTATTTAAATTCCCTTAAAGTCGTACCCTGGTTTGAGTAGTGGTCATAATAATGAGTAACCTGAATAGGTGTTAGGATTAAAGGAGACAAAATATAAAGTATGTTTACTTAAAGCAGGTCTATATCATCACTCCCTTCTCAATAGATCAACTGTCCCAGGGGCAACACCTGAGCTTCTGCCCAATCCCTACACCTCATTCAGGTATAAGCCAAAGGATGTGCCCAAACCCAAGTTTTTTGGCAAACAGGGACAGGATTTCATCTCCTCCGTCACCTTCATAACCATAAGGGGTTGTTGAGGGAGCCCCATTTGTGCCACAATAGCAGGGGATTTGGACTGACCGTATTTCCTTGGAAGCCAGTCTTCTAAAGGGAGGCTGCTCTGTGTCCTCTAGGGAGGGTGAGGGATGGAACCTCATTCCCATCCTGCCCTCAGTGGAGAGGTGATTAGCTCTGTGAACCTGATCCTGTGTGATCATGTGTGAAATGGGACTAAGGCTAACATTGTCACAAAGCTCTCTCGAGGCATAAATGAGAAACTTGCCTGACTATATGGCATGCGGTGGACTTAATGGCCTTTAAGTGTTGGGACACAATGTAGGGGCTGGCTGAGACTCAGGCTAAAGCCAGCATTGTGAAAAGTCAGTTTTTCATTGTTTTTCCTAATGAGAAGATATTTTTTATGAAGGAAGCACCTATCTCTCTGTATTCCATGAATTTCAAAATTTGGAGACGTGGATTCTTTACTTTCCTGGATGACTCAGAAGCTCCCTAGAGCTGCTCCACGTCATACCTCTGAGCCAACCCTAATCCAGTTCCCACGCTGGGAAGACCAGCATGTCTCTGACTCATTTGGTGAACATTCGCACCAGGGCAGCAAGGTGTGGTGTCTGCCCAACTGCTGCTCTAGAATGCTCCTATCTTAAAATGTTATAGGAATTTTTGGACCTGTCCACAGTCACCAGTGCAGGTATGCTCAGTTCATGCATTATCCAGCCACATCACCAGGCTTTCAGCCATCTGCTGCATCCCTGAGAGACAAAAAAAATAAGAATTATTAGCATTTCTGACACACAGTTATCCGTTCTTTTAATTCACTGATAACTATATACATATTAAGCTTAAACCCACACTATTCCACCTGAAGTGTCTTGTTAACTTTATAGTGGAATTAGATGTAAGGGGGAACAGAATTTGCCATCTCAAAATATGCTTTTTAGGATATTATTTTAACCTGGTTATTTTTAAGAGACAAAAGATTCAAGAAGAGCCTTTTACCATTCCCTTACCCGCCTAAAAGGAATTTATATAGAGAAATTTGCTCCAGGAGGGGAGCTATCTTCATAGATAATTATATTTTAATATGAACTAAGTGTGCCAGGCAGAGAGGAACTTGCAAGTCTGTTAGAGTCCACTCTCTGTCCCATTGATTCTGGCAATGGGGGCCAAATTCGTTTACTAAATGTTTGCTCATTCTCATCTGTTTGTGAATTGCCACCCCCCTTCTCTTAACTCAGATGGCATATAAGCCTCAACTACCTCATTTGTCCTCAGGTCCCATATACTTATGGAACTTGTATATATGTGCATAATAAATTTGGTTATTTTCTTCTGTTAATCTGTTTCATGTTGATTTAATGTTTAGACCAGGCAGAAGAACTTAGGAGGGTAGAAAATAAATTACTTTTCCTCCACTACAAAAGTAAGAAGGGGAATGATTATATTGGAAATTCGGGTGTTAAATCCTGAGATGAGATGGCTCCTTTACATTAACTTTAAATCTGCTCAAGTTTCAAGAATTTGAAGGTTTTTCAAAAATATCCCCTTGGTTCCTTCATCAAAATCCAGAATGATTTCTATATACTTTGTTAACATTCTTCACCTCCAACCGATGCCCCTTCTTACTACACTATCAATTCTGTCCACATTATTGCAATCAGCGTACTCTTTCCAACATCACAAGCCACCTTTTATTGGTCACTAGGTCCAGCTATTTGTATAAATATATTAATATATGAATTTCATTTTGATGCCCTCATAAAGTATGAATGTTTGTGCAGACTGCTGTCTGTCAATTAACAAGAAATCTTTGACAGGGCCCTGGGAGTATGAGGTGCTGGGTATAAACCCAAGCTGTTCTACTCCTTAATTGTGCAGTCCTGGGCCAAGTCCTTCTTCTCTCTGTCCCTCGGCTTTTTGCTTATTTAAAATGGGGATGGACAACAGTATCTGCCTTATAGGGGTGCTGTGAGAATGAAATGAATCAATACCAAAAATCATTATCACATTAAAAAATTAGTCATATTCTTTTTCATGTACATCTTTATTGACATTACTAACTCCACAGGCATGAAAAATCAGAATACAGACTGATGTTTATTCATAATCATTACATATGAGGTATGTGGTAGTGAGTGTATTAGCTTCCTAGGACCGATGTAACTAATTGCCAGGAACTTCATGGCTTAGAATAACAAATATTTATTATTTTCATAGTTATGGACACCAGTGTTGGGCAGGACCACCCTTCCTCTGAAGCCTCAAGAGGAGATTCCTTCCTCGCCTCTTCCAGCTTCTAGTAGCTACTGGCTTTCCTTGCTTTATGGCAGAGCAACTCCAGTCTCATGCCCCGGTGTGCAATGAAATACCACTCTCTTTCTCTTCTAAGAACACCAGTCATTGAATTTAGAGATCATCCTAATCGTAGATTAGGGATCATCCAAGATGATCTCTTCCAGATCTTTCACTCCAATGTATCTGCAAAGACACTATTTCCAAATACAGGTATGGGGTATGGTTAGGGATTTGGAAATATTTTAGCAGTACAGTGCACAAAAGCAACCCACTACAGTAAGAACAAGCAAGTTACAAATTAAATGTAAGATGAGATCTTATGTTTTGTATGTAAATATATAAATGTATGTGTACATGCATAAATATATAAATACCTGCATAAGAATACTTCTGGGAGAATATAATGCAGATGAAAACCTTAGAAGGGGTTTTCCTTGGCTGATAGGCTATGAAGTGTTATTATTTTTTATTTCGATTACAATGTCATCTATTTTTAACTATAATAAGCACCTATTGTTCTTGCAATTACACGAATTATTAAATTGGCTGGGAAACATAAGCATTTTATGTCCCAGCCACAGGAAAGGCATTCACTTTAGAAAGAAAACATCCATAGAATCCAGAAAAGGAGACAAGATGATGTAGGAGCACTTTCACAGCATAACAGGACACAGTCCCCCCAGATTCCACACTGATAAGGTCAATATTTTAAATTTTTGCATAGTTAAGTGAGAAAAATACATGAGTCCTTAGTATTATTTTGCTGTGCCCTACGAATAGTCAGGTTGAAGATCTTATTAGATGAGAAGCAGTAACATATCTTGATTGCATCTGGGGGCCCTGCAGCCACATAGAATCTGTTCACATCTTAGTCTTGTGACAGGTTAGCCCTACCCTCTCTCTGCCTCAGTTCCCTGATGGTTAAAGTTGAGCTACAATAGCTCGTCCTCATAGGCTGTGGTGAGGGTTAAATGAGTTAGTGTAGGTTTCATATGTACAAGAGTGTGGGACACTGAGGGAGTCGGCAGTAAATATTAACCATTTTTTATCATTATTGTCAAATCAGAATGGACCATTAGAGATTCTATGGCCATTTTCATCATTATGCAGATTTTTTGATTGACTATTTCAGTGGCTGTTTTACATTGAATTATGCCTCCTTAAAAATATAGGCTGGAGTCTTTGCCCCTCAGAAAGCACCCTTATTTGTAACCATGGTTGTTGTAGTAGTAATTAGTTACGATGAGGTCATTCTGGAGTAGAGTGGGCCTCTGAATTAATGTGACAGCTGTCTTATAAGAAGACATCCATGTGAAGATAGAACTACAGGGGTAACACACCATGATGAGGCAGGGGTTGGAGGAATACAGCTGCAAGCCAGAAATGCAGAGACTGTCGGCAAATCACCAGAAGCTACGAAGCAGCACAGAGATTCTCTGACAGGCTTTGAAGGGAGCATGGCCCTGGCAACAACTTGATTTCAGAGTTCTAGCCTCCAGAACTGTGAGACAAGACATTTCTATTGTTTAAGCCACCTGGCTTATGGTACTTTATTATGGCAGTCTTGGAAAATGAATGCAGTTCTGCATATATAAAATGCTAAATAATTATTACTGAAAAGGAAGAATGGTTCCCTTTTTGACCTACTGGGAACCAATGCAGATATGTAAAGCTAAGATGCAGGAGAGATTGATACCAGAATTAAACATTAAATAATTCAAAAATTTAATAACACCTTGTTATAAATTCACAGAAATGCTTCTCACACTTGGATGAGTACTAAACCAACAAAAGAAACTGTTCAAAATGAGCACACCTCCACATTTTAGATATAACAGACCCAGGGTGGGCCCAGGTATCTGTTATTTTAACAAGCACCTCCTGACGATTGTTATAAAATGACTATCGCCCACACTTGGAGAAATCCTGACCTAAACAGCTGACATTTTTGTAGCATTAATTTAATGTCTACCACGCAGAGTTCTATGGTATCATGGGTGTCTCTGTTAATTATTTGAAAGAGCACTGGTCCCTCCCTCCCACCTATGAGCACAAAAATGAAATTATACACTAATATATAAGAATGTGAAGGAATGTTCTTAAAATACTATCAAACACAATTGAACAGCACATGAAAAATAAATCACAACTTTATGGAGTTTATTCCAAAACACAAAGGTGTTTTGATTCCAGGAAAGCTATTCATATAATCTAGTGTGGTAACAGAGCCAAGACAACAATCATATGATCACCTCCATACGCGGAAAGGTATTTAATAGCATAATACCCATATGTTTTTTAAAAAATAAAAAAAAAGGAATTGGTGGAAACTTTGTTAATATGACAATATGCATGGACCCCTCAGACATAAAGCTAGCATCCTACTGAATGGAGAAACACTAGAGGCATTCCTGCTGAAGACAGGGAGAAGAGAGGTGACCACATATCTCCTATTTTACATTGTGTGGGAGACTTCTTGCCATTCAGTTGACAAGATCAGGCAGTTAGAAGGAAGGAAAGTGGTAAAACCTCTTTAAATTTATTGCTGATATGATTACAAATTGGAACCCCCCCTCAAATTACTATAAGTAAAAGGAGAAATTAGTAAAGTATCAGATAAAACTATTAACATCAGAAACCAAAGGCCTTCATATGTACAAACAAACAAACAAAAAATATATGAAGGAAGAGATTAAAATTATTGAGCAAATAAAGAAGCAATGTCTAAACTTATATAAACAAAGAACTAGACTTAAACAAATAGACATTTGGTCTTCGGTAAGAAGACTCAATATTATAAAGATACCAATTTCCCAAATTTAACATGATCCCAATAAAAATATCATTTGCTTTTAATGGACTTAGATAAGTTGACTATCAAATTTATTTGGCAGAACAAACAGCAAGAAGAGTCACATGAGGAGTTCCAGTCAAGATGGTGGAGTAGGTAAATGCTGTGCTTGCCTCTTTCATGAACACATCCAAGTTACAACCAACTACAGGACAACCATCACTGAGAATTGCCTGAAATCTAGCTGAACATAAGTTCTAACCCTGGGGACACACAAAAGAGGCCATTTCAAGACTGGTAGGATGGACAGATTTGTGGCATAAGCTGGTCCCGTACCCATGTGTGGCAATTGAGAATTGGGAGGAAATCTGGGCTACAGAGGACCTCCGAGAGAAGTGAAGGGTCTTGACCCCACACCAGGCTCCCCAGCTCAGAGTTCCAGTGTCAGGAAAAGAAGTCCTCACAACTTCTGGCTGTGAAAACTATTGTGCCCCAACTCATATCTCCATGAACCACCAAGAAGCCGACACCGACGCAAGAGCAAGAGGGATTTATTTCAGATGCGAGTCTGGACCGCACTCCACACAAAGACGCAGCAGTGAATAAGAGGTGGCCCCGAACATGGGGCTTCAGGGTATTTGAAGGGAAAAACCGCAAGCACTGGGAGCAATGCCTTGGCAGGATTGGTACAACAAGCTTGACCTTCAGCGGGATTGGCTGGGTGATAGCGCCAAGGAACAAGGCGGGGAATTTGGAGAGTTAGGGGTCTTTCGACTTTCCATAGTTGCTTTCATTGGCTGTGTCTAGAGTGGGGTGATCGTCTCGCTATCTGCGGTTTTTCCGGGAACTGGCCTGTGCCTAAGATGGAGTCACTTTGGTTGTTCAAAAACCAGTGGAGATTGTGGCTGAGTGAGATGGAGGGCTGCTGTCGGGAGCCATTATGAGACACTGAAGAAGTCACGTAGCTGATACCCATAAAGCAGCTGTGAGACTGCTTAAAAAGTGGTTCAAGGAAGCAGGGTGTTGAGTTAAACATTATTGACCCTGGAGGGGAGGTTTGCCTCCTAAAGAAATCCTTTTAAGATAGTGGAATGTTCTACAGCTCAGAAAGCAAGGATGTTTGTACCCTGAGGGAAGGATGTATAGGAACTTATTGTAAATGCCAGCATTCCTATGGTATTGTACTCTGTGCTTTGCTATTGTGTTCAAAAAGATATATAAAGGCTATGCTAAATAAACTCAAGGCTGCAGCATTGACTGTATGCCCTCCGAAGAGCTTTCCTGTCTTCTCTTTTTTCCTTAGGCTTCACCCCCCTCTTTCAGGTGCTGTTAGATCTCAGCCAGCTGGCTCTGGCAGGCTGCCTTTTGGGGGCCCTGCACACTGACTTACTCACTGACGGACTCACCTGCTCTGAGCTCCAGCACTGAGGCAGCAGCTCAGAAGGTGATGGGGACATATGGGGAGGAACTGAGTTGTCTGGCTTTATGGCAAGGGCTGGAGGGCAGCTTTCTCCCAGACAGAAGTGCTGGTAGAAACCATTATTCCTTTGTTGAACCTTCCCCCGTCTCAGTGTGCAGACACAGGGAGCTACCGTATCTGAATCTTCAATAGCCTGGCTAAAACAGTTGGCTGCACCCTAGTGATTCCCTGAGAACCTGCCCCAACTTGTGGCCCACCCAAGCCTCTTCCACTGGTTTTCCATACAGCCTGTCTTGGCTCATGCTGCAGACATTCCTGAAATCACTTAAAGGTTCACAAAACCTAAACAAACAGTATTGGGCCTTGGTGTGTCCATATCTTTTGCTGAACACCCCTAAGTCCGGCATTACCAGCAGCTGGTCTTGGCTTGCAGCTTGGCCTCTCAAGGCACATCCAAGCCCAGCATGGGTGGCATCCATCTGTGGATTGTTTGATGGTTCATGCCAGGTGGCCCTGGACAGGTCACAGGCTGTGGCTAAACTTGAGCTGTGGTGGAACCCCTCCCAGGAAGCCCAGGCCTGCAAGCCCAGTGGCCGGTGTTGGTCTGAGCCAGAGTATCACCAGGGCCACATCCAAGTATGACACATCCAAAGGGCAGACTGGGCAGGCACCAGTGTATTGCTAAAGTGAATCCTACTCCACAGGGTCAGCCACTGCACAACAGCTCCTCCACTGTAGTCATAGCCAGTCCTCACAGCCAATCATCCTGAGGGTTAGTTCTCTCATCGATGTTCAAACAGCATCCAAGGCTCAACTAACACAAGAGAGCACACACAACCCACACAAGGGACACACCTGCAGTATCTGACTCAGGTGACGAAGGAGACTGTGCCACTGAGCCCTACAGCATGCCTACTACAAAAGGCCACACTACTAAGACTGGGAGACATAGCAGTCCTACCTAATACATAACAACAACCACAAGGAGGCAGCCATAATGGGGAGACAAAGAAAAATGTCCTAAGTAAAATAACTGAACAAAGCTCCAGAAAAAGAACAAAACAGGACAAGCAATTTACCAGATGCAGAGTTCAAAACACTGGTTATAAGGATGCTCAATGAACTTAGGGGAAGAGTAGATGAACTCTGAGAATTTTAACAAAGAGATAGAAAACATGAAAAAGAACCAGTCAGAAATGGAGAATACAATAACTGAAATGAAGAATATTTTAGGAGAAATCAACAGTATATTAGATAAAGCAGAGGTCTGAATCAGCAATTTAGAAGATAAGGTAGCAGAAATACCCAATCAAAACATAACCAAAAAAAAAATTAAAAAATGAAGATCATTTAAGGGGCCTCTGGGACAACATCAAGCTTACCAACATTTACATCATAGGGGTACCAGAAGAAGAAGAGACAGAATTGAAGGATTGAAAGCCCAATCCAAAAAATAATGACAGAAAACATCCCTAACCTGGTGAAGGAAATAGATATACAAGCCCAGGAAATGCAGAGAGTCCCGAACAAGATGAACCCAAGGAGGCCGAGACTGAGACACAGCATCATTAAAATGCAAAAGGAGAAAGACAAAGAGAGAGTCTTAAAAGCAACAAGAGCAAAGCACTTAGTTGCCTACAAGGGACCTCCCATAACACCATCAGCTGATTTCTCAACAGGAACTTGGCAGGTCAGATGGGATTGGCAGGAAATATTCAAAGTGATGAAAAGCGAGGACCTGCAACCAAGATTACTCTACCCAGCAAACCTATCATTTAGAATCGAAGGACAGATAATGAGCTTGCCAGACAAGTAAAAGCTAAAGGAGTTCCTCACCACCGAGCCTGCATTACAGAAAATGTTAAAGGGACTTCTTCAAGAAAAAGAAGAAAAAAATTTTAAAAGACCAAAAATATGAATAATAAAATGGCGATAACTACACATCTAGCAACAATTAATTTAAATGTCAATGGATTAAATGCTCCAATCAGAAGGTAGGGTGGCTAAATGGATAAGAAAACAAGAACCCTATATAAGCTGCCTACAAGAGACTCACTTCAGATTGAAAGATACACATGGATTGAAGGTGAAGGGATGGAAAAAGATGTTTCATGAAAATGGAAACAACCAAACAAAAAAGCTGGGATAGCAATACTTATTCTACACAAAATTGATTTAAAACAAAGGTTATAACAAGAAACAAAGAAGGACCCAGTTATATTACTTCTGGGTATTTATCCAAAGAATCCCAAAACACCACTTCAAAGGGACGTGTGAATCCATATATCCATGCGGCATTATTTACAATAGTCAAGATATGGAGGATACCCAGGTGTCTATCAATGGATGAATAGATAAAGAGGTGGTACATATATACAATGGAATATTACTCAGCCAAAAAAAGAATGAAATCTTGTCATCTGTAACAACATGGATGAACCTAGAGGGTATTATGTCGAGTAAAATAAATCAGACAGACAAAGACAAATGCTATGATTTCACTTACATGTGGAATCTAAGGAACAAAATAAACAAACAAAAGAGAAACAAACTCAGATTCAGAGAACATTTTGATGGTTGCCAGATGGGAAGGGAGTTGAAGGGTGGTTGAAAAATGTGAAGGGATTATGAAACACAAATTGGTAGTTATAAAATAGACATAAGGATATAAAGCATAGCATAAGGAATATAGTCAATAATATTGTAATATTATGTATGATGTTTGATGGTTACTATATATATCAGGGTGATCACTCTGTAAGTAATACAAATGTCTAATCACTATATTGTACACCTGAAATTAATATAATATTGTATGTCAAATGCAATTAATTTTTTTTATTTTAATTTTTTATTTTTTATTTTTAATGCCTACAGCACCTGGTCTTCCTAGATGGTCTCCCACCCAAATACTAACCAGGCCCGACCCTGCTTAGCTTCCAAAAAATTTTTTTAATTAAAAGAAAAAAGAAGAGTCAGATGAACCCTGAAAAGAAGAGTGATGGTCAATGGAAGTGTGTGGCGCCTGGTCCTACTATATATTAAAACATATAATAAAGTTTGTACAACATACGAGTGTGGTATTGGCCCATGAACTGACTGAAAGACTAATGCAACAGGCTAGAAAATAGTGACAGGTTAAATTATGTTTGGAAATGTAGAATATGATTAAGACAGCATTTTAAATTATTGAAGATATGGCGAGTGATTTAATAAGTGGTCTTGCGATACCTAAATAACTATATAGTTAAAGAGGCAAAAGCATTTATATGTCTTAAATCAGAATATATTCTAAACAGTTCAGGTTTAAATGTAAAAAAAGGAACCATTCAAGTATTACGAGAATCTGGAAGCTGTAAGAGGCAAGGAACAAATTCTCTCATCTAGCCTTCAAACAAAGCATGGCCCTGCTAGTACCTATAAGATGAAAGTGAAAAAAAAAAATTTCTATGATCAAAATTCAGGAGCATATTAATACATTTGATTACATAAATATAAAAAACAATTTCACATGGCAAAAATCATCATAGCCAATTAAAGAGACTGGGAAAAATATCTGCAGCTAACATCTCTAAAAAAGTGTTCATTTCCCACCTGCATATAAACTTGTATAGTGAGAAGCATTAAAAAAAACACAATAATCCTATCAGAAACATATAAAAATTATAAAACTTACCAGGGGAAAAATGCAACTTATCTTTAAACATACAACAATAGGCACAAACTTGCTTTTGATAAGAGAGATACAATTACAACTACAGTGAGATACCATTTCTAAATTATTAGATTGGCAAAATTCCAAAGGTCTGTCAAGACTCTCAGTCAGTAAGGATGTGAAAGAATACATGCTTTCATACACTGCTCATGGGAATTCAAAATGGTATGATCACTGTACTATTACGAGCTTAATAACAGCCCCCAGAGATATCGGGCCCTAATTGCCAAAACCTGTACATCGTACTTTATATGGGAAAAAGTCCTCTGTACATGTGATTAAGTTAAAGATCTTGAAATAAGGAGTTTCTCTTAGAGTATCTGGATGAGCTCTATGTGCAGGCACAAGTGTACTTAAGAGGGAGGCTATAGGGACAGTTGATGCACTCAGAAGAGGAGAAGACAATATGACTATGTAGGCAGCAATTGGAGCACTGCGGCTACTAACCAAGGAATGCTCGTAGCCACCAGAAACTGGAAGAGACAAGATACAGATTCTCCCCTAGAGCCTCCAGAAGGGGTATGGTCTTGCTGACACCTTTCTTTTGGCCCAATGAAACTAATTTGACTTTTGGCTTCCAGAGCTGTGAGAAAATAAATTTTTCTTGTTTTAAACAACAAAGTTTGTGGTAAATTGTTACAATAGCCATAGGGAACTAATATGGAAAGAGATTTGGTAATACCTAGTAAAATTGTATATGCCATCACCCTTTGATTCCATAATGTCATTCTCAAAAATAATAATTATGTATGTACGAGTTTGCATATGTGATATATATGCATATCTTAAAGATTATTGGCTATAACACAAAGGATGATAGATATAGATATAGGCACACATATACATATAGATATATATTAATTTGTAGTGCTATTTTTATTGCAAAAGAATCAAGGAAACCTAAATGTATAGCCATAGGAGGTGGATGACTAGACTGTGATACAACCACACATTGTATAATCAGAAGGCTCAAAAGAAGAATGATGCATATCTCCCCATGGGTTATGAAAAGATCTTCGAGATTTTCTACTGTTAAGTAGAAAAGTCAAGGTACGCAAAAAGTGTGTATAGCATAGTAATTTTTATCTAAGAAGGGGGAAGATGCAAATACACACATTTTTCCTTATACTAAAAAGGAAAGAGAAGCATTGATGCCTTTGTTCCAAGATATGCTAGATAGTTCTCTTTCTATTACTCCTGTAAGGTACAGTTAAAACCCTGGACGGTATTTATAAGAAAAAAATAAGAATATTTTGAAATTCCAGCGTGAACTGCTGATCAGGAGATAGCAGAGTTGTCCCCCTCGATTAATCAAATTTCCCTAAAAGCAGTACCCTGATCTCAAGAGTGGTCATAATGATGAGTAACTCGGATAGCCATTAGGATTAAAGGAGCTAAAATATAAAGTATATTTGCTTAAACCAGTTCCATACATGGTACTTCCCTTCCTCTAGATCGCCTGTCCCAAGGGCAATGCCTGAGCTTCTGCCCAAGCCCCACTCACTTCTTCATGGGTCAGCAAACAGATGTGGCCTGACACCCAAGTCTCTTGGCACAGGGCAGGATTCTGTCTCCTCTGTCATCTTCATCACCCAGAAAGGTTGTTGAGGGAGTCCCCGTGGTGCCACAATAGCAGGGATTGTGGCTGACCATATCTCCTTGGAAGCCAGTCTTCTAAAAGGGAGGCTGCTCTGTGTCCTTTAGGGGGGTGAGGGATGGAACCTCATTCCCATCTTGCCACCCATCTGAAGAGTGACATAGGCTCTGTCAGCCTGAGCTTGGTTGCCTATGAAGTGAAACTCACAATGCCTGATACTTCCATCACAGAGCTGTCCTCAGGGGTAAATGAGAAAATCTGCCCAAGTACATGGCACATGGTGAGACTTCAATGGCCTTTAAATGTTGGGACACTGTGGTGGTGGCTGGCTGAGCCTGGGGCCAAGGATGGCATCGCTTTAAAGAAGGTGTACTTTATTATTCCATCTCCTCTAATCCTAACAGCTACTCAAGTTGCCCATGTTATGACCATTACTCATACCAGGGCACTAATATTAGAGGAGTGGTGTAACTCTGAGAAACACCTTTTGTTGTCTGCTGATCAGCTGCTCACTCTGGAATTACTCTAACGTTTTTCCATTTTGTCTTCATGCCTCCAGGGCTCTGAATGCTCTAATCTCTGTATGGGATGCTATCGTTTGCTCCCAGGGTGTTGTTCAACTTTTTTTTTTTTTTAATTACGATCTGTAACATTTTAAAATCACAATATTATGAAATTGAAAAGCAAGTTTTACATTAAAAACACAGAATTTGGGAGGAAAAGATATGCCAACTGCACCTCAGAAACAAAGGGTTTGGCAAGTGATTTAAGTGAAGTCACATAAATATGCAGAAACAATCGATGTATTAAAATACGCTAAAATCACAAGAACTAATATCATGGATTTTTTTTTAATCCCAAGGAGCAATATTAAGTGGAAAAGGCAATATGCAAATGGTGAGTAATATGAAATCTCTCGAGAAAAAACCATGAGCGTATGTAGGTTCATGCACCCCTCATCTACAGGGACATATATGTGGAGAGGAGGCACCATTCTATGACAAAAGATCCCTTTGGGTCAGGATATAGGAAATGGACTAGTGAGAGATGCAGAACAATTTGTTTATTAATATACTTTCATAAATTGTTTGCAATGTTGTACTCAGGAAGAATGCTGCATTGGTAAAACTGCAAAAAAAAATTTCTGAACAGATTGACAAATATAATGTGCACATACTTTGTGAAAGTTTCATTTTGTTCATTTTCATGGAGAAATGAAGTAGATTTTTAAATAACTAAATGGACTCTGTGTGTGTGTGTGTGTGTGTGTCTGTGCCCCTTCTAGCTCTATCACCTGAAATACATGCTCACAGTTGCAGCTTTATCCTCAGTTTAGACTAGAGCTGGACTTCCAATCTCAAGGTTAGATACCCCAGAAAATGTGCTCTTATATCCTAGAAAAGTGATGGATACAGAGGGATTGCTCAAGTTAAGTGAAACTCCAGAAAACGTTGGCTGTTCCTCCGAAGTCCAGCTCCCAGCCTCCATCCTTCCCTTCCCCTTACTGAACCCCTAGGTCTGACTGTCTTTTTAATGAAGACTACATTTTGGAAAGAGTAAAAAGTACCATGAAACAATTTGTTTACTGAGGTACCACTTCTGTTCGAAATATTCAAATGTATTTTGAAACAGTTCCCTCTGCTGTTGACTCCAAATCTACATCACGTTTGTTGATGTATCTCTTCCTCATCAGTGTCTGCTGATATGCAGTGTGGATGGTACAGACGGTTCTTACCAGACAGCTGGGCATTCACCCTGCATTACCCCACCGGTGTAAAGAATTCTCAGTGCTTCTCCCAACTGCTGTCTGTCATCTGCTGTCCAAGACCCTATGGACACAGCTTCCCCAACACCGCTTCCTTCCCCGCCCCCATCCTCTTCCAGTCACCTCTCCCCTACACTGAGATGCTTATCAAGCACTGCCAAGGCACTCTAAAACGACCTGACGTTTCATCAGGTGCAGGTCCCAGAGTATATGTTTTTACAATCTTCTTTTACATCTATCATTTTATTTTCAGATTTAGAACCATTCCGTATATAGGTTCATGAGCTGGATTTTTAGGGAGGGCATTATGTTTTGCTCTTTGAATAAACTTCTTTGTAGAGAAATTTGAAAATAGTACGTTACTGCCACCTCCTGACAAAAGCCTGAATCGCAGCTTGAACACAGGGGAGCCTGAAGGTGGGAGGGAGGGGCGATGGCCCAAACCCACCAGGCAGAGCTTTCTGGAAATCTGCGTGGAAGATGAGAATTGCTTGGGCACAGCTAAAATCCAAAGCAAACAAAAAACAAACGGAACGACAAAGCCTAGCAGCCATTGCTAAATAGGGGCCACTCACATAAGCCATGCTACAGGGAGAAATCTGTACTAAACTGCCTGCCTGCACTGTGTTCCCCCGTGGCTGAACCAACCCTTATAAAAGAGTTTCTGGAATCATTTCAACCAATAGGTCTAAGACACTGTGCCTGTGTATTCTGAGCACAGCAGGTATGTCCTCATTAGCATCTCAACCAAAAAAAAAATGAGATCAGCTCCAGTCTGATCCATCAGAACAATACTTTTCGACCAGTGAAATTGAGGACTTGGAGTTCTCATTTGCGTGAAAACAGACCTCCTATGGACCATCAATAAGGATAACTACCTATCTAAGCCTGTTCCCCTCTGGCTCAAGGAGTGCACTTTCGCTTCCACTTAAGATTGCTACCATGGCTGGAGCTGAAACACCCATAACATCTCCCCAGACTAGTTCGGGCCACAACAGAGCCTTTCTGGCAGGAAAGACTGGACTAAAAAAGGAAGAAACTTCATTCTCTGACAACTGCTCAACTGTGATAAACACGACTGAAAACAGTATGGCGCCGGAACAGCTCTATTGCTGAGCAGGCCTGCTGTAAGTGGGGTGGGGGCAGTCAGCACCTTATGCAGCTAGATAGCTCTGCTTTGCTCTGAGTCCCTTTGCTCCCACTCTGATCCAACCATTCTCCTCTACCAAGATAGCTTCAATGTTACAGATCATAGCTCCAGCCCACAATAACAGCTTTCAACTTTCCCAGAAAAGGAAAAGTGGGGAGCAGCCACTATATATAGACAAAAGCCCCCACTCCTGGTCCCTGATTGGTTCATCTTCATGTAAATGAGGACTCCAAAGCCTCACACTTTTATTGGTCCAAAAAGCATTGTTCTTATTGGTCAGAATGGAGTCACTCTGATTGGTAGATGGAGATGTTAATGCGGCTATAGCTATGCAGCGCAATTGAACTGAGACATCTAGTTGTATTGGTTGAAATATGATTCCAGGAACTCCTTTAAAAGTACTGGCTCAGCTAGCCGGACACACTACAAACAGGCAATTCAGTGTGGGCAGTTTGTGTGAGAGGCCCTTGTATAGAAATGACTGCTAGGCTCTGCTTTTCAATTTGAGCCCAGTTATCCACCAGGAGCCCTTTTTAATAGGTATCTTCTTTCTCACTGTTCACAGACTTAATAGCCAGGAAAATGAGGATGAGTTCTCTATCACCACCATCATACTGTTGAAATACAGTACATTAGAAGGTGCTTTGGGACAATATATTTAACCATTGCTGAGTTTGGAACAACATGATTTTGGAAGATTTTTTCCTTTTCTTGGTAAATCCTTGAGATGAAATGAAAAACAAATAAGACAGGTTATCAAAGTGACCATAAAAATTTATTTCTAACGTGCACTAAACACATTTGAAAAATCTTTTTCAATGAAGCAAAAGTAAAATGTGTGCTTCATTTTAAAGTTCATCATCTAAAGCACAGTCTTACCATTGTCTGACTCTATGGAATGCATTTTACTACTCTACATTTAACATACTGTAATTGATTGCAGTGCAACATAATCCTTGTCTATACCCAAGCAACTGAATTCTGTCCTGGAGGAAGAAATCCTTTCCTTTTGGGGAAATACCTGTTTGTCTCCATTTAAAAATTTTCAACATTCTTGACCTACAAGTATGACAAAGGGTAGTTTTTTGAGCTGGCAAGTGTAATTTCAGTGGAAGTGTGGGGGAACAAAACCAAACAGATGGCAGAGTTTGGTATATAACGTCTGTTAAATAATGGATGGATAGACGATGCATAGATCCATGCAGGAAATGTCAAACATATGCTGACAATTCATAGATTTTTATGTTGAATAGCAGAGTCCTGCATATAGATGACCAACTCCTTATGTTGAATAGTTGACAGGATGCAGCTTTTCAGGACTCTGCAACTGATAGCTTCCAGATGGGAGGCATTCCTGGTTTTGAGGACCTGCCTGAGTGTCACGGTAGCCGTAGAATCCTGACGTCATTATGGCAACTCTGACGACTTTTTAATAGACATTAACCTGGCTTATTGCGAAGATCTGGGTCCTGTCTGCAGGTGTTTGGGACTCAACTGAGGGTGTAGGTCTCCACATTGGGGGCTGAATAGCCCTGGGGTGTGGGGAGACTAAGGGGTCCCAATCCAACCCGCCTCTTTCCCTCATTTGGGCTCGGTGCCCCAGTGGCCTCCCAAGCCAAGCCATTGTGGTCCCACTCAGTCCCAGTGAGTGTGGTGTCCTGATCCAAGGTGTCCTGGAGCTGCTTCCCTTCTACAGACAGGGGTGCCAGAGTGGGAGGAGTTGTGGAAGGACAAAGAGTAAGACAGGTAAGGACTCTCTCAGAGCCCCAGTTTCCCCTCTATAAAATGCGGATGAAGATGTTTAACACACAGAATCACTGTGAACATGCAGTGATTACACATGAATAAGCTCTCGACTCTGTAGTTGTCGCAGGAACATGACGCCTGTATGAATTAAGGCCACTTCTTATTCCTTTCAACTTTGTTAGGGCATAGCCCAGGAAAGGAGAAAAGGCCCTGGGGAGAAGCCCATTGTAACATCTGCTTGTTAGGATCACTATGATTGGTATTAGTGTTATTGTTGCTGCGGAGACAGTTAGGAAGAAGAGTCGAGTCTGGAAATGCATTAACTAACTTGGATAAGGGAGAGGGGATGAATGGCAGTGCTAGCATCCCCAGCCCTGTCTCCATGGCTTTTTATTCTCTCTCTCACAAAGATGGCTTTGTTATTATTAGTTACAATCAGATTAGTAATTACAGATTACAGTCAACTCCCAAATTCAGCCTCAAGGCCACCACCGTGTTATCAGCTACTCCCTCTCTTATCCTTGTGCCTAGAGCAAGAAGTCCCAGAATAGGTAAGGCGTGTTCGCCCTCCCTGTAGTGTGGCCTTGTTGCTCCAAGCACCAGGCATCCTGCCAGGACTGCAGGTGTCTCTCACAATTATCACTAACCCAGTGTCTAGTATAGTGCCGGGCACATAGTTACACCAGGAAAGTGTAGTGATACTGGACCTATCTGTCCCTCTGCAGCTCCTCATGCTGGTGGAGGAGTTCATAGCAGGTGTCCAACAGAGGCAGGTTCTGAAAATCTGCATCTTGTTGACTGCTGAGGTTTCTTCTCCAGGTTCAAGGTCAGCAGTCCTCAGGAAACCCCAACCCTGTCACAACGCTGATGGGATCTGACACCTGGCTCAAATGAATCCACAGATCTGAACAAAAGCATGTTGTGGAATCACTTCTGTGAGAGTCACAAACCAGACTAAAGGTAGAGAAACTACTTTGATCTCATCCTTGGGGAAGAGGTTTAGCAGGTGGGATATCATTCCATCAGAGGCCACGTACTTTGTAATAGCATTGACCCTCATCTTACAGAAGACTTTTTTTTTTTCTGGCAGAAAGGAAATCACTTGTCCAGTTGGAGAAGGAACTTGATCTTAACATATATTTGCAAAAAATGTACATATATTTTTCTGACCATGTAAGTAATAACAATTCCTATGTTTCAGATGGATGTGAAAATATGCAGTTAGGTAGAAGGTCTTCCTAGCAATTTGAGATTTTAACATGGAATCTTCTCTGGTAACCATAGTTTTATCTGTTCTACAATGAAAAATTTTCAAAAGCCTGAAATTTTCCATATGTTAGTTAAAACATCAATTATAAGAATTTAGAATTTTATCAAATAATAATTGCCTATGTGTTTATTCTGTTATAATGATACTCAGAAATGTTCCTTTTAATAACCAGATATTCTTAAATATCATTATGATTTTATTCCTAAGACATTACATTTTCAGCTCTCTAATCACCAACCACCCTCTCCCTCATCATACCCTGTCCCCAAGCAACCACCGATCTTGTCAATAGATTAATTTTGATTTCCTATAATTTTGGTAAATGGAATCATACAGGTTGCATTTTCATATGGCTTATTTCATCCAGCCATTTATCTATTTATAGCTTTCACATTCTCTTTTTTGACATGAAGTTATAGGCCATCATTTATGAACACATTGTAAGCACTTTTTTGAATATTTAATACCAATATCCACTAGAAGAAGACTCGTGTTTGGGAAACACGTAGATTACCACTTTTATTGTGAATCACCAAATCATCCATTTCATATACACTGAAGTAGAAAAACCTGTAGAATTATCTTCATATTTAGAATTACAGTAAATATTTATAAATTGATTTGAGTAGGAGTTACTAAATTTCCCCAAGAAGAGACAATAAAAATATTTTTTTCCAGTTGTAAAGCCAAAGTTTTTACTTTGATGATGATGAACACCAAAGTATAGAATAGGTTATTTTTTGTTTCTTACTCCAAAGAATAGAAAAGCTAGTAGGAAAATAATAATTGCATGAATCTTTGGAATCTTTTTAAGAATTTTTTAGGCATTTCATAAAAGAATCTTTACATATAATTTATTGCATGTATATGGGCTAATAAATCTGTAAATTTTTACCATATGTATTGAAAAGATAAGTAGGTTTTTTATACCTATGCAATATTAAATTGTATGTAGCAGAGATTTTTACTAGCTATCATAGACTATTTCTTTCAGGTATTATTTTTGACCAAAATTTGCAAGAATATACTTTACATCTTGACTTAGTGGGAAAATACATATATTTATAGCTGAAACCAATAAATAATACCTGTGACCAAGTATATATTTTATTCTATTCATCGTTAAACTCTCGTTTAGTTTGCTTTTTAAAAATGCTGGTAAAGTGTACTAAATTGATGTCACAATCCACTAATGGGTTGCATCTCCAATGGGTTAGCCTCCAAGACAAATCTGGCAGTTGATTGTTGATGGACCCTGCCTTCCTCCATATATACATGGAGGACTGATGGTGTAGGGAAATCTTTTATAAGGGCACTTAATCCATCCATGAGCCTCTGCCCTCCTGACCTAATCACCCTAAAGGCCCCACCTCCAAATACCATCACATTGGGATTAGTTTCAAATATGATTTTTGTAGAAACACAAAGAATCTATAGCCTCATGGTTTCATCCGTTTCTCCTTGCAGTTCTATCATTTCTTGCGTCATATAATTTGATACTCTTTTTTTTAGCCACATACACATTAAGGGTTATTATGCTTTCTTAGAGAATTAATCCCTTTGTCATTATGTAATGCTCCTCTTTAACCCTGATAACTTTCCTTACATTGGAGTCTGCTGTTTGAAATTAATACACTTATTCCCACTTCCTATTGATTAGTGTTAGCATAGTTTGTCTTTTTCCCTACCTTTACTTTTAATATGTATGTGTCTTTAAATTAAACTGAGTTTCTTGCAGAGAACATGTTGATCTTGTTTTTGACACTCTTACATCTCTGTCTTCTAATTAGTGTATTTAGATCATTGACATTTACAGTGATTATCGATATAGTGGGATTAATAGCTACCACATTTGTCATTGTTTCTATTTATTGCCCTTGTTTTCTATTTCTGTTTTTGTCTTCCACTCTTTTTCTGCCATCTGTGGTTTTAACTGAGAATCTTATTTGATTCCATTTTATCTTCTTTCTTAGCATATCGATTATACTTTTTGTTCCCAATTTTTACTGGCTGCCCTAGAGTTTGCATTATAGGACCCTGATCTCCTCACTCTTGCTCTAGGAGCCTGTCTAGCACGCTCAACATCACATTGGGTTCTTCTATATCAGCTCCTGTTTCTGGAACTCAAAGTTCACACCCTTCTCTGAGGTTCCACTAGAAGGTGCTTTGCCTCTCCCCAGCTCCATCACACATCCCCCTCCACTTGCAGCAGTGACACTGAAGTTCACGCATCACAGAAATGTGGGCTTATCCCTGCTTGCTGTTACATGTCCAGGTGTTCTCTCTGGTAGTCACGCTATTATGCTAATATCAGAGGCATCGCACAAACAGAATGATGTTGGAATGGGGACCTAACATTTTGAGAGACTACTAGATGCCATATACTGTAGGTGTTACCTTAGTCTTTTTCTCTTCAAATTCACAAAGCAATTCTCCAAGGTAGACATCATAACTTCACTTCTACAGATTGGGAAGTATTCAGGCTCACAGAGCAAATTACATGCTGAAAGAATTCTAGGGAGGTGTCAAATGGACACAAAAGCCAACCAATGGGTCTAACAATGGCCAATTCTGGGACAATTTAAACATTGGAATACATAACAATAATAAACTCTTTGAGCAAAATAGGAATCTGTGAGTGTTACTGATATAAATAAATACTTGAATAAATACATAAATAAATACTTGAATAAATACATAAATCAATAAATCTCAGAGGAGAAAGGAAAGATCTACCCATACAGTCAAGTCCCAACTAATAAATCTAGAGGACTGACAGAATTGGCAAAGCAACACTTGACAACTGTCATAGTAACGAATGATTCAGGCAAGAGACCTAAATGGATGATCAGTCTGCACCAAATCCCACAGCAGTCACTGAGTTACCATGGCAACCACGCTGGCCAGTGAAAGCTGAGGAAGAAACCAATAGCAACCACCCTGATTTGGTTCTTAATATGTGCTAGGAACTGAACAGGGCTGATATACACACAATATTCCTCACAATAAATATTCCTAGCAGCTTTAGCAATATACATAGACACACGTACATATGAACACACACATATATATCCATACACTCTTCCATTCTTTCTCTCCCCACCCAAGATCCCAGGAATTCATTGCGGTGGAATAGCTGCAGGTGAAAAAGAAAAACACTACAATTCAACAGATTCAATTCTTAAGACACATATAAGTTGAAAGGTACAAAATAATTTTAGTAATAGGTTTTTCTGGAGATGACCTGTAGAATTTTCTCTGGGACGTTCGTCTCCTAGTGTCAACACACTGCCAACAACCTTAAAAGTTGATATGGAAATATAAGCAAATACATGTTATACACTCAAATACATTTTCCTGAGCCTGACCTTTCATCCAAAAAAGATCCCTCAATGGCTATTTTTTTAACATTTGGCTGTTGGCAGTTTAGTGAAAATAAAATGTGAAAATTGCAGTTTAAAAATACTGTCATTCATGATAGCACTGAAAAGTATGAAATGCTTAGGAATAATCTCTCCATTTATGTGTAAGGTCTGTACATTGAACACTACAAACATTGCTGACAAATTAAAGATGATCTAAATACATGGAGGGACATAATATATTCATGGATCCGAAAACTCAGTATTGTTGAAACGTCTATTCTCTTCAAACTGATATACAGGTTCAGTGTAATCCTAATATAAATCCTAGCAGACATTTGTTTTTAGAAGCTGACAGGCTGATTCTAAAATTTGTTGAAATGCAAAGGACCTGGATTGTGAAAAATAGCTTTGAAAAAGAAAAAAGAGGTTGGAGGATCAAAACCACCTGATTTTAAGAGTGAATATAAACCTTCAGTAATCAAGACAGTGTGGTATTGGCATCAAGGTAGACAAGCAGATCAATGAAAGAGAATAAAGAGTCAAGAAGCAGACCCACACCTATATGGAGAACTGATTTTTAACAGAGTTGCAAAGGCAGTTTGGTGGAGAAAGGATAGTTTTTCAACAAATGGGGCTGGGACAAATGAATAACCATATGTACAAATATAAACTTGGATCCATGTATTGCACCAGTACAAAAGTCAACTCAAAATGGATCACAAAAAAAAAATTAAAACCTTTAGGAAAAAAGCAGGAGACCTTGGGTTAGGTGAAGATTTCATAGATGTGACACCAAAACAATCCCTGAGTAAACATTCAATAAATTGGAATTCCTCAAAGTTAAAATTTTCAGCTCTTCCAAAGACACTGTTGAGAGAATTAAAAGACAAGCCACTGACTGGGAGAAAATATTTGCAAATCATATCTCTGATAGAGGACTTGTGTCCAGAATAAAAAATCTCAAAAAGGTCAGCAAGAAGAAAGTACTCCAATAAATAAGTGGGCAAAAAAGATCTGAATAGACAATTCACCAAAGAGATGTACAAATGTCAGATAAGCACATGAAAAGATGCTGAGCATCATTATTCTTTAGGGACATGTAATACCACCAACCCCTCTGAGAGTGGCCAAAATAAGAGTGGCCCTACTAAGTCTTAGCAAGGTTTTTGAGGGCCTGTTAGGATAATCCCCCATTGTCCAATCCTTAATTTAATCACATCTGCAATGACTTTTCCATAGAAGGTAATATTTACCTTCTAGAGATTAAGACCTGGTATCTTTGGGGACCACTATTAAGTCTTGTGAGCAAGCTGTTAAATGACATGTTTTTTCCACATCCTCATCTTCTAGGTAGTGACAAATATTTGGACCTCTGCCAACTTAATAGTTAAGAAATGTTATCTTAGTGTAGTCTTAATTGCATCTCTATTAATTCAAGCAAGCTTGAGACCCTTTTCACATGTTTAAAGACAAAATGATTTTTTTCTGTGAACTGGTGATATTTATTAAATGTCTTTGTCATGTTTCTGTATTAATAAGCATTCATGTAACAGAGATATCAATGCTTTGTTAAAGATATTAGCTGTAATTTTCCCCCAGTGTCTTTAAATGACTAGCATGTTTTGCAATGCAGAGTTATCAATGTTATTTTTCTGTTGTCAAATACATCGATGTTTTTCCTTAATACTCCATGATATTGATTCAAACTTAGGAAGCTTTCCTCTACTTCCAGCGTAAAAGAATTCACCTATATTTTCTTTTAATACTTGTATGGATTTTTATATTTTTTTACATTTGATTCAGACCTGTTTGGAATTCATCCTGCTATATGATAAAAAAAAAGGATCCCTTTTTAACTTTTTAACCATACGATTATCTATCTCAGTACCCCTTCTTAAATTGTCAATCATATCTGAACTGATTTGAAATGCTGCTTTAGTCATATTCTAAACTTTTAGATATGATGGGCTTATATTGCTACTTTCTAGAGTTTCATTAATATTTCTGTCATGGGCCAAAAAAATAAAAATGATATTTTCTTCCATTCACATATAACGTTTCCTTCCACACAGAAGAAGGCAGTACTTCCTGTGTAGACAGCAAAATGTACATTTGCATAAAACATGCAGAGCCCACATATCTACAGGAGCAGTTTCCCTAGCATACGAGGATGTTTGGTCAAGAAATGCAGTTCTGTTTGTGAGGTGGGTAGAGTGTCCAATTTAACCCTGTAGAATGGTAAGTGCACAAGAACAATATGTAAAAGATAGTGAAGGTGAATGTTACATTTTGTCTATACTTGTCAGAGCAGTGTGTTGCTGTAATACAACTCACTGAGCTGATGAAAGGAGATGAGGCAACAAAGGAGGAGAAAAGCCTGAATGAATGATCTCTGGGAGGATGCAGAGATGAAACAAATGGAAGGGTAGAGAGCGCTAACATGTGGAAAGAGTGTTCTAGTTAAGAATGTGAAGCGTGGAGGCAGGCAGAAACTCTCTGGCAGACGGGAGTCCATGGGACTTGGGTCAGTGAGAAACTAGAGGATGTATGATTTCCAGACAGTGTGGGGCTTCCGTTAATCATAAATACTTTCCCTTGATGTCTGATTCCTACTTTAATGAAGGTTTAGAGAGCAGAGCATCAACTTAGAGTCACTACTGTTAAGTGCTCCTGGTTCTTCCCTGCCCCCAAGGACCAGTGACAGATGTGCAGGGCTCTTTCTTTACCATATTTGTGTCATTTCAGTGTGTAAAGGGGCAATGTAGCATCCCATGGAAGCAGATGTGTTCTTTCCTCAGTTGGTCCTAAACCTGGATGGCCTCAGACCCCTGGGGTGTCCAATCAGTTACCTCTGAGCCCTGTCTGCTCACCTGGGAGCTTCTGTTCCTCACTCCTGTCAGGCTGGACTCCCTGTCCCCTCCCTGCCGCCCTGTTTCCATTAGTCCTGCCCACTGTACCAGACCCAGCTCCTCTTTGAGGAATCTCTGATGACTCAGGAGGCCTTCCTCCTCTTTATAAATTAGGGAGGTTCTAGAGGTCACCCTAACTTCCATAAGGACCTGGGTCATGTGCAACCATCACCATAACTCTCTATCCCATGGATCATTGGAGATGTGAAGAGTGATGGATGCTTAATGAACACCTGTGTGATGGTGCAGGTTATGCTGGGGTGGGAACTCACTCCGGGATGGCTCAGGCACTGGGACCTAGAAGAGCTCCTGACTCTCACTGCAGTACCTCTCCTTGCAGACCCAGTCACCTCTTCCTGGAGCTTCAAGTAGGCTCCAGGTTATGTGCACTCCTGATATGAGTACAGAAGGCTCCAACAGAGGACAGGAAAAACACAATCATTCCATGCGAGGGTGAGGACTTTCCCCCACTCCAACTCCTTTATACTGCGTATCACAGAGATGGCACCAACTTTCCTACATAATACAGATGAATGTGTCCAGCTCCCTTTTTCTTTCATTCCCAAATACTCACCAAAATATAGTAACTCTATTTGAGATTAAGAAACAACATGGCTGTCAAAGATCAGAAGAATTGGGATGGGAAGGAAGGAAACACTGGTGTCATGGATGATGCAACAAATACTGTGCTGGGATCTTGACGAAGTTTTCCTCTTGAACGTCTCACAATGCTCCCTTGAGTGCAAGGACCAGGATTCTCTCTCTCTCTCTCTCTCTCTCTCTCCTCTCTCTCTTCTCTCTCTCTCTCTCTCTCTCTCACACACACACACACACACACACAGAGTTAGATCCTATATATAATTATATAATAATCATAATATATTACATATTATAATTAAAAAGTATTATATATGTAATTAAATCAGGAAGCTGAAAGACAACTGTGTGTATATAACGAAAACATGCAAAACAATATTACATTTTTTTAGGTGAGCTAAGAGAGTAAGGTCTTAAAAGTTCTCAAGAAAAAAATTTACTATGTATGGTGACAGATGTTAACTAGACCTGTGGTGATCATTTTGTAATACATAAAATATTGAATCGGTATGTTGTATACCTGAAACTATATAATGTCAATTATATCTCAGTGAAAAAAGAGACAATACACATAAAAAGCAATTTATCCTCAAACGATACTTTGGAACACACACCAACAAATACAATAACAATGAAGAAGAACACACTTAGTCAACTAGGCAAGTCATAAAATATAATGTAGAATATGGTTTCATTATGCATAAGAATGTATATAACAACATGGGTTTATAGATATGTGTGTGATTAAATGTAAGTTAGTGTATTACATATAGAGAAAAAAATCTGGAGAACCGTTATCAATAAGTTAACAGAGACTATCTTTGTAGAAAGTAGGGAGAGAAGGTAAAGGGAGAAGGAGAGACAAAATAATTTTAACTTCTAATACACATTTTGATATTGTTTGATATATCTTAACAAAGGAATTAACTGGTAATGTGACAAATATCGAAAGGTGGGGCGTGTGACCTGAGGGCCATTGGTATACACTCTTAAGCAAAACAAAGGAGTACTCATTGAATCTGAAACAGAGAAAGATATTCTCACACAATGAAACCACACCGACACAGGCTTTGTGGGCACTTTATCTCTTGATAAGGAAGTGTTCCAGGTCCAGGCTCATTCTTGTGTGGCTGAGTAGGGGTTTAAAGACTGCACCTGAGACTTTCTTTCCCAACAAGCAGGGATATAGCAGGATCACAAGTGTAAAGAAAATTTTAGAATGCTTTGGCCTAAACGATGGAAACCACACACCTCCCTCACTCCCTCTCATTACCTCACCTTTGCCAAGACCCCTAGAAGA
This sequence comes from Eonycteris spelaea, assembly GCA_003508835.1. Taxonomy (NCBI): domain Eukaryota; kingdom Metazoa; phylum Chordata; class Mammalia; order Chiroptera; family Pteropodidae; genus Eonycteris; species Eonycteris spelaea. The sequence continues at coordinate 223,083 of PUFA01000438.1, forward strand.
AACTTTTATATCTGCAATTCTGACTATGAACACCAGGTGGCATCTTCACTTTCTACAGATTATATATATTCCGCAATGAAGAGAGATAATGTTTATAAACAGATACAAAATGTTTTCTTCAAAGCAGATTATGAAACAATAAGTACCGAGTGATCACGACTTACTTTGAAAATTTAATGTTTATAAAAAGTTTGAGAGGAGTGACGTCAGAAGCATGGCGATGTAAAGCATTTCCCTTGATCTCTCTCCTTGAATTTACAATAAGCTGAACACCTACAATTCAACAAATAACACCCAACCTACACATAGGCATGTCTGAGAGCTCTGCACATCAGAGCATCCACAAGTGGGCATTTCACCAAGTGAGGAAGGCAGATTAGGAGAGAGGAACAAAGCAGCAACCTTAGGCTGCCAGAGCTCCCAGCAGGACGAGGGAAAGGGAAGAATTCTGCAGTGGTTTCTTGGCTCTTTGAAGTCCAGAGCGGTCCTGCCTGAGTGATCAGCATATTCTACACAGCGGACTGATCAGGGCTGAGAGCAGAACAGAGACTGAGTGTAGAAGGGAGGACAGCTGTGTCTTAGCAACTGCCAGTGCCAAGCGGGAGACTGAGTCATGGAGCCTGGCTGCCACCTCAGCCCTCAGCATCCCAGAGCACATGTTCCCCCCATATCCTCCCAGAGCTAGCGCCATGCCTCAGGGGAATTTGAGCAACCAGTACTGAAAGGACACATACACTGCAGCCACTACCAGAGACAGGTGCAGTGATATAGCAATGAGACAGCTGAAACCTGGGGGACAGCATTACCAGAAGGGAAACAGCCACATACACTGCGGGCCTCTCCCAATCAACCCACCACCATCAGTCGGGGTAATTTGGGAGGAAGCAGCGGAACATTGCATCTGACTATTGGTGCAGTAACAGGACTCCAGGGCCTTTTCAGAGGCCTGAACCCACATTACCCATCACATCCTCCCTGGGAGTGGAGCTCTGAGACGGAGGAGACCTGGTGGCAGAGAAGGCACACAGCCCACCAGAGATGAAAGGGTATTTTTAACCTCAAAGCACAGATGCAAGAGGCTTGGATGCCACCTACTGGAAATCAAAAGAAAACCCCTTCTTACTAATCTGCTAAAGAAAGAATGCTATATAATAACTTTTTTTTTTAAAGCAGAGTACACTTCCATTAATGCCTAGGCAGAGAAATAGTCCATCAAACACCATGAACAACCAAGGTGACAAGGTAGCTCAGAAAGAAAGTGAAAAATCTCCAAAAAATAAACTTAAAGATATAGAAATATGCGATTTAAATGACAGTGAATTAAAGATTGCACTTCTGAAAAAACTAAACAAGATGCAAGAAAATTATGACCTATGGTTCAAAAAACTTATAAACAAAATGAACAACAGGAATAATTTACCAATGAGATCGAAACTCTAAAAAAACAACCAAATAGAATTTAATAAAATGGCAAGCCTAGAAAATAGAGGTGAACAGATGGAGGAAAGAATTAGTAATATTGAAGACTGGAAATACACAGAAGGGAGAAAGAGAGACTCGAGAATGAAAAAAAAAATGAAAGAACTCTACAAAAACTATCTGACATCATCAGAAAAAGCAACATAAGAATAATGGTTATACCAGAAGGAGAAGTTAGGGAGAAGAGAACAGAGATATTTATTCAAACAGTCAACAAGAATTTCCCAAAACTATGGAAAGAATTGGATCCTAAAATCCAGGAAGCAAACAAAATGCCTAACTATCTCAACCCAAAAAGGCCTTCTCCAAGACACATCATATTAAAATTGTCCAAATAACGACAAATAAAGAATTCTTAAGGTGGCTAGGGGAAAGAAGACAGTAATTTTAAAGAAAAAAAATTATATTATCATCAGACTTCTCAGCATAAACCTTACAAGGAAGGAGAGAGTGGAACCAAATATTCAAATAAGAAATTACCAGCCAAGAATAAGATATTTAACAAAGCTCTTCTTTAGCTATGAAGGAGAAAAAGACCTTTCCAGACACATAGAAGTGGAAGGAATTTTCCACCACAAGGCCTACATTATAGGAAATATCGAAAGGGGTTATGCTACCTGAAACAAATGGACAAAAAATACATAACTATGAGTGAGATAACTAATAGGCAGACAGAAGCAGGAAAATACAACCCTTATTAAGAATAGGGTATTATAAGCTTAAATATTACATACTGGTTAAAGGTAAAAAAAGAATTAGAAAAAGAGTTAGAAGAGGAAAACAACTAATGAAACTTAAATGAACATGCAACATACATGGGGATAATTTGAGATAAAAAAAATAGAAAGAGGGAAGGAGTAAGAATCCAATTCAGAAGAAAAAGGAACAGTGTGTGTGTGTGTGTGTGTGTGTGTGTGTGTGTGTGTGTGTGTGTGTAAACTTTCCTTTACATAAACTTAAAGGTAAGTACATAAAAAAAACTCTAGAACTGAGACAGATAACAAAAAACAAGAGGAAATAGAGGGAAAATCCATAAAACACCACCAAATTAAAATAACAGAAAAACAAGGAAAAAGAATGGAGACGCCGAGTTACCAGAAACCAAAAGATAAAATGGTTATAAGAAGACCTCGTATTTCAATAATCACCCTAAATGTAAATGGACTGGAACTCATCAATAAAAAGCACAGAGTAGCAGATTGGATCAAAAAAAAAACCCAACCATATGCTGCCTTCAAGAGACACACCTCAGCTGCAAGGACAAATATAGACTCAAGGTGAAAGGGTGGAAAATGATAATCCAAGCAAATGGCATCCAGAAAAAAGTGGTAACGAGAAACCATGATGGACACTTCATAATGATAAAGGGGACCATACATCAAGGAGATCTAACAGTTATTAATATTTATGCTCCCAATCAGTGAGCACCAAAATATATAAAGCAACTACTAATAGAACTCAAGGGAGAAACTGACAAAAACACAATTATAGTAGGGTACCTAAAAATCCCACTGTCAGCTATGGACAGATCTTCCAAATAGAAAATCCTTAAGGAAATATCATCCTTAAATGACATATTAGACCAGTTAGACCTAATCAACATTTACAGAGCCTTTCATCCCCAAACACTAGATTCTACACTCTTCTGGAGAGCAACTGCAAAAAGTAAATGGAAAGAACCTCGAATATGTAGAGATTAAACAACATGCTACTAAAGAATGACTGAGTCGTAAAAGAAATAAAAGGAGAGACCAAGAGAAACATAGAAACAAATGAGAATGAAAGTACAACATATCCAAACATCGGGGATGCAGCAAAAGTGGTAATAAAGGAAAGTTGATATCATTACAGGCCTATTTCACAAGAAAGATTCCCCCAAAACAACCTAATAACTTTACATCTTAAAAAACTAGAAAAAAAAAGAACATAAGAAGCCCAAAGTCAATAGATGGAATAAAATAATAAAAAATTAGAGTAGAGTTAAATGAAATTGAGAATAAAAAGACAATAGAGGAAATTAATGCAACAAAGAGCTGGTTCTTTGAGAATAGTAATAAAATTGACAAACCCCTGGCTAGACTCACTAAGGAAAAAAAGAGAAAGGATACAAATAACAAAATCAGAAATGAAAGAGGAGATTTTATGACAGATACCACAGAAATACAATGGATCATATAAGAATACTACAAAAAATTATATGACATCAAATTTAATAACCTAGAAGAAATGGACCAGCACTTAGAAGGATAAAACCTTCCTAGACTGAATCATGAAGAACTGGAAACTCTAAAATAGACCGATCAAAAATAAGGAAATTGGAACAATACTTAAAACCTCCCAAACAGTAAAAGTCCAGGACCACATAGCTTCACTGGTGAGTTCTACCAAATATTCAAAGAAGATTTAACACCTGTTCTTCTCAAGTTTTCCAAAAAAGTTGAAGAAGAGGCAATACTTCTAACTCATTGTATGAGGCCAAACATTACTCTGATACCAAAACCTGGTAAAGATAACACAAAAAAAGAAAACTAAGACCAATATCTCTCATGAACACAGTTGCAAAATTCCTAAATAAAATACTAAATTGAATACAGCAACACATTAAAAAGATTATGCACCACGATCAAATGGTCTTCATCCGAGGGCGCCAGAATGGTACAAACATACACAATCGATTAATGTGATATACCACATAAACAAATTAAAAAATGAGAATCATATGATCATATCAATAAATGCAGAAAAAGCCTTTGATATGATACAGCATCATTTATGATCAAAATACTTAACAAAACTGGCATAGAAGGAAAGTACCCTAACTTAATAAAGGCCATATATGACAAACCCTCAGCCAATTTATACTTAATGGCGAAAAATTTAAAAACTTCCTCTAAGATCAGGAACAAGGCAAGGCTGTCCACTATTGCCACTGTTATTCAATGTAACATTGGAGGTCCTAGGGTGCAATCAGGAAGAGAAAGAAAGAAAAGTCAACCAAATAGGAAATGAAGTAGTCAAACTGTCACTATTTGCAGATGACATGATTCTCTATATAGAAAACCTGAAAGACTCCACAAGAACACTACTAGAAACAATAAGCAAATACAGTAAAGTTCCAGGATACAAAATCAATGTTTAAAAATCCATAGTGTTCCTGTACTCTAATAATGAAGTGTCAGAAAAAGCAGTGGAAAAAATAATTCTTTTTTCAGTTGCAACAAAAAGAATAAAATACCTAGGAATAAATTAACGAAACATGTAAAGGACCTATATAATGAAAACCACAAGTCCTATTAAAAGAAATTGAAGAAAATACAAAGAAATGGAAAGATATTCCTTGCTTAGATTGGAAGAATCACCATAGTTAAAATGACCGTATTACCTAAAGCATTATATATAGATTTAATGCAATCTCCATCAAAATCTCAATGGAATTTGTTATAAAAATAGAACAAAAAAAATCATCAGATTTGTACGGAAGCACAAAGACCCCAAATAACCAAAGCAACCTTGAGAAAATAAGAACAAGGTCAGAGGTATCACTCTGCTTGACTTCAAATTATACTACAAAAACAATAATCAAAAACAGCATGGTATTGCCAGAAAAACAGAAAACACAGACCCAATGGAACAATCGTGAGTCCGGAAGTAAAGGCAAATAATTTTTGACAAAGCAGCCAAGAACATACAATGGAGAAAAGACTTTTCAATAAATGGTGCTGAGAAACTGCAAAAGAACAGTACAGACTTTTGTCACACACACCAAAGTTAACTCAAAATAGATCAAAGACCTGGGTATAAGACCTGAAACGATCAATTGTACAGAAGAAACATAGGTACTAACTTCATGGACATTGGATTTAGAGAGGATTTTATCAATTTGACCTGAAAGGCAAGGGAAGTAAAAGCCAAAATAAATGAATAGGACTATATCAAACTAAAAAGCTTTTGCATCAACGAGGCAAAGAGGCAACCATCTGAATGGGAGAAGATACTTGCAAACAATGCCTCTGATAAGGGCCTAATTTCCAAAACATATAAAGAACTCATACAACTCAACAATTACGAAACAAACAACCCAATTAAAAAATGGGCAGAGGACTTGAACAGACACTCTCCAAGAAGACATACAAATGACCAACAGACATATAACAAGATGCTCAACTTCACTAGCTATTAGGGAAATGTAAATCAAAACCACAGTGAGATACCATTTCACATCTGTTAGAAGAGCTATAATCAACAGGACAAGTAATAACAAATGCTGGAGAGGATGCGGAGAAAATGAACCCTCATACACTGCTGTGGGACTGCAAACTGGTACAGCCACTATGGAAAACAGTATGGGGGTTCCTCAAAAAACTAAGAATTGATCTACCATATGATTCAGCAATCCCTCTACTGGGTGTTTAGCCCAAAGACTTGAAAACCCATATCCGAAAGGATATTTCACACCAATATTCATAGCAGCATTATTCACAGTGGCCAGGACAGGGAAGCAACCAAAGTGTCCTATGATAGATGATTGGATAAAGAAGCCGTGGTACATATATACAATGGAGTATTACTCAGCCACAAGAGATGAAATACTGCCAATTGCAACAACATGTATGGATCTTGAGATTCATCATGCTAAGCAAAATAAGTCAGAAAAAGTTGAGAACCATATGGTTTCACTCATATGTGAGATATAAAAATAAGAGTAACAACAAACTTGACATACAGAGACTCATGGAGGACAGTGGATTTGTGGTTACCAGAGGAAAAGGGGATGGGGGGGTAGATAGGAGTAAGGGAGATCAAATAGTTGATGAGGGAAGGAAATCTAACTTGGGTGGTGAACAAACAATAGTATTGAATTGTACACTTGAAATTTATTTGATTTTATTAACCAATGTCACCCCAATAATTTCAATTAAGCAAATAAATAATACAAAATAAAAAATTTAAAAATTGACAAAGAAGATTTAGAGGTCATATACATAGTTTCCTTTTCTGCTTATTCTTACATCTATAGCTCATTAATTTGTTAATGTGAACTGAGTGCTTACTGGGTGCCAAGCACTGTCAGTGCAATTCTGTATCTGCATTCCACACCTTGTTTTCTTTATCTCTATACGTGCATAACTGGAAATGCCCACAGGGAGCAAGATGGATGCTAGTATCCACCCCATGCTGTATGACCTCAGATGGACTCCATTCTAAGCAATTTTTGTCCTGAGTCCTGAAAATTCAGCACAGAAACAGGAAATCATTTGATTGAAAGGGGAGAATTTGAACCTTGGCAAAGTGCTGCACCTTACAACCCACACCCCCCTCCTCCTGCGTAACACTAGCAGGCTCCTGCCTTTCTCCTCAAAGGACCTCACTCAGGTAGAGAGTGAAGGACAAGGCAACCCCTGTGTGGTTTCAGTTCTGTTTCCTCTGGGGGAACTCCTTACAAGTTTTACTTTTTTTGTAGCACTTTGTTAGGTCAGTGTTAGATTTCTGAACTGGTTTTGTGCCTGCCTTATCCCCAGAGGGAGGTCCCTCCCACTAAGTATTCTGAGGTAACATGGAGTTTTCTGCTTTATGTTATGACCTCCTCTCAGTTGCAGGGGCCTGGACCCACAGCCACAGGAGACAGAAAGGAGTAAAGCCAGAGTTCTCAAAGACAAGCACAGGACTAGGACTCTTGTACAAACATCTAACTCTCCTGGTTTAGTGAAACGGTTTGCACATATTTCTCATACCATATTCACCTCCCCTCATGGTTCCTCTTAGACAGTCTGTGAAGAAAGAGGCATTCTCATGCATCGCTGGAGGTAATGCAAAATTTGTGGAGGAGGTTCGATACTATCTAGTAAAATTACATAGGTATTTATTCTGGGAACCAGAAATCACTTTTCTGAGACTATCCCAAAGAAATAATGCAAAGAGATAAAAAGACATAAGCACAAAACCATTCCTGGCAGAACTATTCATAACAGTGGAAGATGAAAAAAACATGATAGATGTCTACCAATAAGGGACTCGTTGAATAATTTAGGCTATGTCTATATCCTAGAATACTGTGCAGCTAGCTATAAAAGCAGTGAGGACTCCCTCTCTGTGCTGACGTGGAGTGACCTGCAGGAGATGTTGTTCAGTGAAAAAAGTCAAATGCAGAAAAGCGTGTAGATCCGCTCTGTCAAAAAGTCACCACTAGTCACACATAACTATTTAATTTTAATAAATTTAAATGAAATTAAAGATTTATTTCCTCAGTAGCACTCACCATGTTTCAGGTGTTCAAAACCCACAGGTAGCTACTGGCTTTCTGTGGTGGTTAGTACCGATAGAGAACATTTTCTTCCCTGCAGAAAATTTCCATTGGACAATGATGGTGTAGAACATGCCACCTTTTTAACTGTGAATGGAGGAGAACATCAACATAAGTATAAATCTGCTTATTTTTTAAAAGCTGGAAGGTTAAAACAATAGATGACAAACATTCTTATCAATAAGAGGACAGAGGAGCAGCCAGGATGGAAGCCGATGTTGTATATTCTCTTAAAAAATATAATACAGATTTACAGTCTCCACGTACTGACAAGGATAAGAAACAGTGACCACCCAGTAGCAAAGAGCAACTCTAGTCCCCACATTGAATCCTCTGAACACATTTCCCACCAAAGGTATCAGGCGTCTTTGAAGAAATGGCTGATTCCAGCCCTGGGCAGGGATTGTGCAAGAGAATCTGGACTGAACTCTCATATCAGAAAGCATGTCAAAGACTCAGAAGCCAACCTGTGGGGCTCCCACTGGACAAAGAGAACAGTTTGAAAGTCAAAAAGTTTAATGATTGCAATGGGTTGAAACACATGAAATATATATAACATCCATGAGCTCATTATGACACTCAAAGCAAACAAAGTAAGAAAGAAATTCACCTTTGGAGTATCCTAAGGAAAGAACTTATTATTCTGAAAAGCAGAAATAATGCAGGAGAATTAACATCCTATCCTACCCTCCTGTGTGTACTAGCGTAACCTCATAATTGATGAGGGGAAATTTCTTTATAGAAGAATTCCAGCCCATAAATGCGGAAGACAGTATAGAATGAAAAAAAAAAATCACTCTTCTGCAACTTCTAATAAAATGTCAATCTAGGCAATGATCTTCAGAGGCTGCAAAAAAAAAAAAAAACATAAGGTTGAAAAGCAGATGGGAAATTTGAAAATGGATGGATCGGGCTGACAATACCTGACCCAGTGATCAATCTCAATGACACAGGAGAGACCGCCAGACAAGATGAGCCTCCTGTGTACAGGAAATACATAAATTCATATCTGAGGTACTGTTGCCAAAATACCTGAATTTGATCAGCCTCTGAATCTACTTACCAATTTAAAAGAAATAGGAGGGGCCAGTGGAACATAATAAACAACACAAGAGGAATACAGTCACCAAAATCCAGAATGTAAACTCCACACGACAAAAGATATATATTTCTTAAACAAGTCAATTGGAAGGTTAAAAAAAGGAGACGTTCTTTAGATTAAAAGAGACTTAATATTTCAGAGAAATTACAAGTAAAACCACGATATACCCCACACTCACTAAAAGACAAAAATGAAAAAGGTGTAAAATACTAAGTGTTGACAAGGATGTGGAACAAGTGAAACCTTCATACACTGTGGGGGCAGGGGGATATAGATAGGAACAACTACTTTGAAAAACTCATTAGAAGTATCTACTGAGCTGAATATACATACACCCTATGAAATGCACTCGGTATATATAGCCAAGAAATGAAAAAAAAAAAAAGGTTCATCTAAGAACATTCATAGCCCTATTATTCAATAGTAAGTCAAAAATTGTAAAATACCTCACTCTCCATAACAGATAAAGATATTGTGAAATTTCCACACATTGCGTTTTGTTTTTATAATTATTCCCTTATTGCTTTTCTTAAACTCTGGTACATGACAGAATGATCCCTGAAGCATAATTTCCACACAAAAGATATGACCTTGCCTAATGTCAACCACCATAGCCTGAGATACTTTTTAAAAAGGTATTTTTCTTCTTTTAATATAATTGTTAGGAGTGCAGGCTCTGGAGATTGAGTCCTGCCCTAGTTCTGCCACTTACAAACTGTGAGAGTTTGAATTCTTTCATTTTACCTTACAGTCACTCAACAGTCTCATCTGTAAAACCAGGATTGTACAGTACTGACTTGTATAAGAAAAAACTTTTTTCTTAAATATTGCCTTGTGTTTTATTTTTTACAGGGGTAAATGGTCAAGAATCACATTAGTTAAAAAATTCAGCAGCAAAGTTGTTGGAATATCACACTCCCTATGACCTTGGGAGAGCTAGAGTCCCTCAGTGCTTTCATCTCTTCTTCTATAAAATGGCAGAAACAATTGTCCCTAAAGCATAGGTTGTTCTTTTGAAAGTTAATTGACTTAATACAAGAAAATGCTTAGAAGATGGCTGGACATTACAGTAACAACACAATATTCTAAATGCTTCTAAGAAATATTCCAAGTTGAAATTTTTATCATTTTGATAGTTTGAGTTTGCAGGTGTCATTAATAAAGCTTATTGACCTTTAAACTGAATCCTATTCATCAACTGATGCATATCTTAAATCACTAACTTTCACTATTGCCACTGTTGTTAATTACATAATTGTTTTGAGAATGTCTGGAAAGCTCTTAGCAAAACTGATCTCAGGAAACAGCACCACCATTTCTACACATGGACAAACAAAAAGGCAAGAACTCATCCAGGACCTGCCTTATCTTCACCTCCCCCACAATGACCAACTGCAGGTCCCTCCTGCCCTAGCTCCAGCATGCCCCGTCCAGGCCACCCCTGACCTTTGCACTCTGCTGCAGCTCTGGGCCCATCCAACCTCGTCCCTCCCTTGGAGTCCGCAAGGATCTCCTAATGGCTCTCCACAGCTCTCTGTCCCTGTCCAGTCCATTCTGTACACACCAGCCAGAGTCACCTTCTGAGAACATGAATCAGAGCATGTCACTCCCACACGCTAACCGTCCACCCTCAGAATAAACTCCCAACTCCTTACAGGCCCAAAGATGAGACTTGGACCTCCTTCGACCTCCTCCTACCATGTGCACATTGTCTGCCAGGCTCCAGCCACTGAAGCTTCTTGTCTGACCTTGGAAACAAGTGGTGTCACGCACATCACAGGCCACTGACCGAAAGGCCTTTCCAGGCCTGCTTTCTTCTTCTCGTTCAGGACTCAGCTCAAATGCACTTCCTGAGAAAGCGCCTCGCTGACAACTCCATCTATAAAAATCACTGTCCTCGCCATATTCTACTCTGCCTACATGTTTGTTTTCTTCGAAGCACTCACACCCATACGGAATCGCCCACTTATCGATGTGTTTACCTGCTTGTCGCGTTCGTTTTATGAAACTAGAATGCGAAACCAGAAACCCTGCCTGTCTTGTTCTCTGTGCTGTGTTCCCAGTGCCTAGTTCAGTGCCTCGCATATTAACCACTGACTTAATTTTACACAAATGAAGGGATTGCTGCCTATCTGATACTTCAGAGATGACACATATTTAAAGCCGAGTAGTAGCAGGGAGAATTGGCAAAGAAGTTAAACATCAAAGGATTCAAAAATTTAAGAAAACTTGGAGTTAATCTACAGCAGTGCTTCTCAAACTTGGATGAGCACCTCGACCAACTGGAAAACTGTTCAAATACAGGTACTTCCCACCCTACCTACGTGGAGTGGGTCCAGGAATCTGCAATTGTAACGAGCACTGCCTGACAATTTCAATAAAGTGGCCCATGGGCCACACCTGCAGAAATCCTGACCTAAACAGCTGACATTTGTGTGGCATTAATTTAATGTCTACCAGGCAGAGTTCTGTGCCACCTGGGGTGTCTTTGTTAATGTAATTACTTGAAAATGCACTGGTCCCTCCTATGACCATAGATAGCTTTCCCACTTGAATCACACTTAAAACTCCACAATGTTTCTGGGTGGTCGGGAACACTGGGTATTGTTATCCGGTTTTAGAGATCATTCTTGCTCCAGGAGCCTGTCTGGCACACTTGACATCACACTCGGTTCTTCTGCATCTGCCCTTTTCCTGGGGCTCAGAGTCCACACCTCTCTGACGTACTACTAGAAGGATGAGACAGCACGTGGAATAGAGAGGCACGTGAGAGCATGGGAAAAGCACATGAAACGCAGGGAAAAGGGGTGAGGATGTGCTCAACCGTCTCCACTCAGTTCACTGGAAGCTGTGCAATGACACTCTGCCTCTCCCCAGCTCCACCACACATCCCCCCCTCACAGCAGTGACACTGAAGCTCACACATCACGGAAACGTGGGCTTATCCCTGCTTGCTGTTACGTGTCCAAGTATTCTCTCTGGTAATCACGCTATGATGCTAATGCCGGAAGGTATCACATGGACAGAATAAAGGAGTAAAGTAGGAATGGAGAAATAAAATTTGGTGAGGGTATACTAGATGCCACACATTGCATATTATTATTTTCAGACATTTTCTCTTTAAGACCTCAAGGCAATGCTCTGAGGTGCGCATCATTCATTCTACGGATGGGAGACAGGCTCAGAGAAGAACGTACATGCTTAAGGAAGTTGAGAGAGATGTCAAATGGGTCACAGAAGCCAACTTGAAGGGCTAACACTGGCCAATTCTGAGACCATTTGAGCATCAAAATATATAATTTAATAAATCCTTTGAGAGAAATGGGAATTTAAGGGTCACACTTATATAAAGAGAAACAATTAATTAGTTATAATTAATTAATTAACAAGAGGGGATAGGGCAAGCTCAACCCTACAGTCAAATGCAACTAACAATTCTAGAAGGAATGACAGGATGGGAGAAGCAACACTTGACAGAAACCTAGTAACAAGTGACTCAAGCAAGAATCATAATTGGATGCTCAGACCACGTCAAGTCCACTGCAGTAACCGAGTCACCGTAGTAACCATGCTGGCTGAGTAAAGCTGGAGAAGAATAAACAATATCCACATCCGGATTGAGTTCCAATATGTGCTAGAAATTAAAAGGACTGCATAATGCACAGTAATTAACTTCAAATAGTCTTCATAATAAAATTCCGGCAATCTCTCTCTCTCCTCCTTCATCTGCTCTCCCACCCACCACTTTGTTCACCACCAAGATCCCAGGAATTTCTTTGACGTAGATTTGCCAGAGTGTAGAGAAAAATCCCCATAATTCAACAGATTCAATTTCTGACCACGCACATAAATTTTCAAAAGCCACTAAAACTATTTTAGTGATGGATTTTTCTGGAGATGACCTTGTAGAATTGCCTCTGGGACATGTTTCTACCTAGTTTCAATAGATTGACAATAACAGGTAAAAAGTCGACTTGTAGGTACAGGCAAATGCATGTTATGCATCAAATACTTTTTCCATCCTTGGAGTAACTTGTGTTTTCAACCGAAAATATTTCCCAACAGCTTCTGTCGAATGTTATGTGGCTTCTGACAGTTTAATGAAAATAAAATACAAAGATTTTAATTAAAATACTGCCATTTACAATAGCAACAAGAAGCATGAGATACTTAGGAATGATCTGCCCACAGATGTACAAGCCCTGTACATTGAATACTATAAAGCATTGTTTAACAAAATTAAAGGAGACCTAAATAAATACAGAACATACCATCTTCATTGTTTGGAAGACTCTATATTAAAGAAGTCTATTCTCCCCAAACTGATCTATGGACTCAATGCAATCCTAATAAATATCCTAGCTGACACTTTTTTAAAGAGATTGACAGGATGATTCCCAATTTCATGTGGAATGAAAAGGATCTGACTATAAAAAACAACTTTGAAAAGAACAGGGTTGTAAGATAGTCCTGATTTCAAGACTCATTATAAACTTATAATAATGAAGATATTGTGGTATTTGGGTGAATGTAGAAATGTTTATCAAAGGAAAAATGAACAGCCTCAAAAAATAGACCCACATATATATGGAGAACTGATTTTCTACAAAGCTACAAAGGCAGTGCAGTAGAGAAAAAAAATGTCTTCTTAGCAAAGGCTCTTGGAGAAGTGGATATCCTATACATAACGTAAACCGTGATCCACACATAGTACCTATATCAAAAGTTAGCTCAAAATGCATCATAAAACATAAATATAAAAGATCAACTGTAAAAATTTACCAAAATACGCAGGAGAAAGCCCTCGTAACCTTGGATTAGGTAAAAATTTCATAGATGAGACACTAAAACCACAATCCATAAGTGAACAAATCAATAAACTGGACTTCCTCAAAGTTAAGTATTTCTGCTCTTTCAAAGGCACAATTGAGAAAATGAAAAGATAAGCCACTGACGGGAAGAAATGTTTGAAAATCATATATCTGGTAAAAGATCTGTATGTAGAATATAAAAATTCTCACAAAAGTCAATAAAAAGGAAACAGACAATCTAATTAACAAATAGGCAAAAGTTTTGAATCGACACTCCATAAAAAATAAAACTATACTTAAATGTCAAATAAGTACATGAAGAGATGGTGAACATCATTAATGACTAGGGAAATGTATGAAAAAACTATAATGAGATATTACTATACCCATGAGAATGACTAAAATTAAAAAGACTGAATACACCAACTCTTCACAGTGTTGTGTGGACGGAACTCTCATACGCCTGCTGGTGGAAATGAAAAATGCTGAGACCACCTGGAAAACAGTTTGACAGTTTCTTTTATAATGTTAATCTCACATCTATCACATGATCCAGCCTAGAGGAAGAAAGTCTATGTCTATGCAAAGACTAATACACACATGTTCAAAGCAGCTTTATTTAAGAGCCCCAAATTGGAAACCACTCAAATATCTATCACAGATAAATTAATAAAACAAATTGTAGTGTATCCTATACTGGAATACTACTCAGCAATAAAATAATGAAGCATTAATATATGCAACACAATGGATAAATCTAAAATTAATATCATGAGGTACAGCCACTGTAAATAATAGTTTAGAGGTTCCTCAAAAAATTAAAAATAGAACTATCTTATGACCCAGCAATTCCACTTCTGGGTATTTACCCGAAGAAATCCAAAATGCTAAATTTGAAAAGATCTATGCACCCCTATGTTCACTGCAGCACTATTTGCAATAGCCAAGATATGGAAGAACCTAAGTGTCCATCAATAGACGATTAGATAAAGAAGATGTGGTACATATGTACAATGGAATATTACTTGGCAATGAAAAATAAAATCTTACATTGTGACAACATGGTTGGACATAGAGGGTATTATGCTAAGTGAAATAAGTCAGAGAAAGACAAATACCATAGATCTCACTTATATGTGGAATCTAAAGACTAAAATAAATGAACAAAATGAAAACTAACTCATAGATACAGAGAATAAACTGGTGATTGCCAGATGGGAGAGGGGTTAGAGAGGCTGGGTGAAAAAGATGACGGATTAAGAAGTACAAATTGGTAGTTAAAAATAGTTACAGGATGTGAAGTACAGCATAGTGAATACTGTCAATAACATAATAATTATGTATAGTGCCACATGGTACTAGATTAATCGGAGGGATCACTTCATAAATTATATAAATGTCTAATCACTATGGTACACTTGAAACTAATTAAAATAATCTGAATGTCAACTCTAATTGAAAAACTAAAATAAATAAATAAAAATAAATATTAATGAACAAAGCCAGACTAAAAAAAAAAAGAATAAAACCTCTATTATTCCATTTAAATAAATTTCTATGACATGAAAGCTAATCCACAGTCACAGGAAGGACCGTTTTCCTGGGACAGGGCAGTAAGGGAGGGCAAGGAGGCCAGGAGTACAGAAGTGAAAAGTTTATGTCGGGAAAAAGAATATAATGATTTTTAATCTATCTGGTTATTTTAGGGAACACGGCTGGATACACTTAGAGCAAACACAGGGCTGTGGAGGAGAGACTGTTCCATGATGTGACCACTGTCTGTCCTGTGAGCTGGACTCCAGCCAGAATGGGGAAGACTGCTTATCGCAAACCCTGCTTAGAGACTGATTTAATCGATGTTCATTGTGATGTAAATCAGCACACTCCCCCCCTCCTCACTACAGGCCGGTTCCTGGAACAAGCCATTGTCCTGATCTGGTCAAGCAGGTAAAGAAATTTCCATACCTGATAGCAGGCATATACTAGTATCTAGGGCTATCCCCTCCCTTTACCCTATATAATTTCTTGGCACATTGTCTTGCAGCCACCCAAGATATGTCTTATATGTAAGTTTCCCTTAAAAACTGTTAATTGCCAGACTGGCGTGGCCTGACTCTTTGGTCGTTCTCTGCCCTCCACATATAGAAGTAAACTTTCAGTCTTGGGTTCCCCTGGGTCTGCTTGTTCTAACAACGGTAATTAACATTTTTGAAAATACAAAATTCTTGTAACTAACATTTTAACTAAAACTTGAAAAAAATCCTGGTTTCGTAAAATATTCACTACACAGTGAATAAAAAACAAGGTGATCGTGGAAGAATGCATATTACAATGTCAAATTGCTAAGAATATCTTTGAACCAATGGCAGAGTCAACAACCATCTAAGAGGTACATGGAATCACCGATTATTATTTACACAATCATAAAAATATATTTAAATTTATGCACATGCATGTTAAACATGAGAAGATCTTTCCTCAAGCAGACAATGCATTGCTTTCAGACAAAAAACAAACAACAAAACGTCTCTAAAATGGGCCTCAGGGTTACTGAAAGCATGCAGCTGCTGATGCAAAGATGAAATTCCACCTGCTAAACCTCCTTCCCCAGGATGATATCGAGTAGCTTCTCTACTTTTAGGCTGATTTGTAATCCTCACAAGAGCGATTCCACAAAGTGCTTTATCATATCTATGAACTCACTTGAGCCATGCGTCAGATCCCACCATGTTGTGACGTGTTGGGGTCTCCCTGAGGACTGCTGCCTTGAACCTGGAGTGGAGCTCGCAGCCATCAAGACACAGATTCTCAGGACCGCCTCCAATGGAACACCTCATATGAGCTCCGCCACCGCCTTGAAGAGCTGCAGAGGGACAGACAGGTCCAGCATCGCCGTTGCTTCACTGGTGTGACTAATGTGCCCAGCGCCATGCCAGGCAACTGGGTTAGTGACAAGACACTGATACCAATGCGCAGTGATCCGACAATCAGATATTACAACGAGCTTCTCGCCGGGGCTTTTTCAGTTTTCTCTCCTTTCCTCGTCCATCCCCTAACCGACAAAGTTGAAAAGGAGTAAGGGCGGCCTGAGTTCCGTGCAGGCATCACGATGTCCTGATAACCGCAGGCCAGGGGTCTACTCGCGTCACCACCGCTGTTCACAGCCTCCCTTGGGCTAAGCGTCTCGACCCGGCTTTACCGAGGGGAAAGACGGACTGAGAGCGCCCTTGCCCGTCTTACCTCCGCGCCCCTCCTTTAGAATGGAAATAGCTCCAGGACACCCCTGGAGCAGGACACCATGCTCACTGGCCGGCGGGACCCATGGCGTTACCTACGCGACCGCCGGAGCATCCAACCCAAAGCGGGAAAGCGGAGGCTTGGATCGGGATCCCTTGGTCTCCCTACGCCCAGGGCGGTTTCAGCGCCCATCGCGCACCCACACCCTCAGAGAGTCCAAACCCCTGCAGGCGAAGATCTGTTTTCCGCCAGCCAGGTCGGTCTCCTTGTTAAAAAGTCGTCACTGCGGCGGTGTGACGTCCGGTTTCTATGGCAACCGCGAAGCTCAGCCAAGGTCCTCCGCACCGGAGAGAAGCCTGGGCACACTTCACCCGCTGGCCCTCAGGGAAAAGCCAAACACCTTGGCTTTTCAGGCAGCCAGTGAGAAGGCATACTGATTAGAGGCACTGGACTGCGACCCGGCTGTTGGGGAATCTGACCCGTGTGTGAAACAAGCCAAGTCCCTGTGGCCAGGAACTGTGTTTGCTTTAAAGAGACAGGCAGGAAGTATTATCAGTATGGAGACCCAGGGAGTATCCCCGGGGTCTGGAGATGGCAGCCTCGGAAACGTGAATCTGTGATATCACAGGCATGCTAAAGTTTGCATGTGACTGAAATGTCTATGTACAACACAAACAAAAATATCATTTAAGAACTCTCAGAGTTATTGCATGGAGGCAGGCCTAAAATATGCACTCAGTAGGCAGAAACTTGTCAGTTGAAGCAGACATTGCTTTGTTCCTGGGGAATACTTATTTGTGTTTCTTTATTTTCTTTCCAGTGGAGGGACATCCATGACAATGCACATAACTTCTCTATACACGTCCTCTATCTACAGAATCATTTACCTGATTAGTGAGTTGAAGGACCAGCGCTTGCACAGTCCAGGTCCTGTCCCTTCGAAGCTCTGGGAGCAAGCTGCCCTTATGGAGCACATGTTTGATCCTGCCCTGCCGCGTGAGCCTAGAATGGAGTAGGTGAAGTGAAAGTAGGTGCTGTCCTGCACTAGAGAAACCCAGAAACATCACCGTAAACCAGCACATGAAGATCTAACATCTCCACTGACCCAGTGATGTCATGTGGGTATGATGTCCTCCCAATATAATATGACAACAGAAGGCATTTCAACTCTGGTATTCCTTCTCAAATTCCATAATGTCCCTCTAACCACAAGAAAAATAACCAAACCATACATTGACCTCCTGAAGATTGACGGGGTCAGGGAAAAATTTGAGTTACCCAAAGGTCAATAGAGAGTTATATGGCCTAGCAATTTCAATTTGTGGCAGAGAACTAGGAGGCTGTCTAATCATTTGACTGATCTAGATACAAACACGCAAAAAAATTGCATTTTAAGATATCTCAGAGTTATTTCAGAAAAGGCAGGCCTGAAATATTACAGAAATCTGTTCAGTGAACAGCCATGATATCCTGGGGAATTTTTAATCACCATTCCTGATGTTCAATATGCAGGGACAGCCATGACCAAACTCTTCCGCCCCTCTTACACACTCACAGTCTCTCGTTCACAGGAATGGCTCAACTGATTGGTGAGGGTGAAGGAGAAAAGCAGGGTTCACAGCTCAGACCCTCTCCTTTCAAAACTCTTACGAGTAATCTGCCCATAGAGAGCACTGTTTGGTTCTGCTCTCAGGGGTGGACAGTTCTCTGTGTCTCCCTGGTTCACCAACTAACTATTCCTTAATGTTATTGCTTCAAAATTCTTGTGTCTTTATTGCTCCACCCCACCAAATACACCATGCTCCATGTAGAGCTGTAGACCAAACTAAGAAATATGATAAAAAGAATAATAAATCAAACTTGATTCCTTATAAAGGTGAGGTGAAGAAATTGGTTTAGATATGCCTGGCAACTTGGCTTCCTAGTAATGAGCTCCAGAATCTGATGAGACTTGTCAGTAGGCAGTGTTCACATTGGCACAGTTACAAAGGCCAGAAACTGCACATGCATAGCTATCTGACGTCTGGTAAAGTAGGCCCCTGTCTATGAGCACTAAAGAGAATGACATGCCTTGCCAAAGGCAATCCGCAGTAGTAGGAGAAAGAATATTCAGGAATCTTTGAGAACACTTCTCAAAGTGAATAAATCAAAAAATGAAAAAATGGCAATACTTCCTAACTTTTTTTATGAGGCCAACATTACCTTAATACGAACATATGGTAAAGATAACAGAAAAAAAAGAAAACTGCAGACCAACATCTTTGATGAATACAGATGTAAAAATTCTTTAAAAATTAGCAAAATATACAGTTAAAAAGATTATACATCACGATCAAATGGGGTTCATTCCAGGGCCACAAGGATGATTACACCACATAAACAATGTGATACATCACATAAACAAAACAAAGGATACAATCATGTGATTGTATCGACAGATGCAGAAAAAGCATTTAACAAGATACAGCATTCATTTATAATTAAAACATTTAATAAAATGGGTATGGAAGGAAAGTATCTCAACATAATAAAGGCTATATAAGACAAAACTTTAGCTAACATCATACTTAATGGACAAAAACTAACAACCTTCCCTCTAAGATCAAGAACAAGACAAGCCTGTCCGCTATCATGACTCTTATTTAATATAGTATTAGAAGTCCTAGTGAGAGCAGTCTGGCAAGAGATGGAAATAAAAGGCATCCAAACAGGGAATGAAGAAGTCAAATTGTCACTTTTTGCAGATGAGATGATTCTGTATTTAGCAAACCCTAAGGACACCACCAAAAACTATTAGAAACAATAAACAAATACAGTGAACATGCAGGATACAAAATTAATGTACAAAAATCCATTGCATTCCTAAATAATAACAATGAAATCTCAGAAAAAGAAATGGAAAAAAAAATTATTTTTGTAATTGCAGATAAAAGAATAATATATGTAGGAATAAACTTAACAAAGCATATGAAGGACCTATATACTGAAAACTATAAGATGTTATTAAAAGAAATAAAAGAAGACAAAGAAATGGAACGATATGCCGTGTTCATGGATTGGAAGACGACATTAAAATGGCCTTATTACCCAAAGCAATATGCAGATTTCATGCAATTCCCATCAAAATCCCCACAGCATTTCTGAGGAAATAGAACAAAAGATCATAAGATTTGTATGGAATCATAAAAGATTCTGAAGAACCAAAGCAATCCTTAGGGGATAAAAAAAACAAGGCCGGAGATATCACTCTGCCTGACTTCAAATTATACTACAAAGCAACAATAATCAAAACAGCATGCTATGCTACTGGCAGAGAAACAGACACACAGACCAATGGAACAGAATTGAGAACCCAGAAATAAACATAAACGTACATAATTTTTGACAAAGGAGCCCAAAATATGCAATAGGGAAAAGAAATCCTCTTCAATAAATAGAAAATAAATGGAAAATTGGAAAGCCATACAAAAGAATGAACCTAGACTGCTATCTGTCACCATACACCAAAATTAACTCAAATGGATCAAAGACTTAAATATAAGACCTGAAACAACAAAATGCATAGAAGAAAACATAGGTACTAACCTCATGGACCTTGGATGTAGAGAGGATTTTATGAATTTGACCTGAAAGGCGACGGAGGTCAAAGCAAAAATAAATTAATGGGACTATATCAAACTGAAAAGCTTCTGCACAGCAAAGAAAAAATCAACAAAACAAAGAGGCAATCTTCTGAATGGGAGAAGATATTTGCAAACAATGCCTCTGGTAAGGTGCTAATATCCAAAATATGTAAAAGACTTATACAACTCAACAACACAACAAAAATCCCAAACAATCCAATTTAAAAAATGGGCAGAAGACCTGAACAGACACTTCTCCCAAGAAGACATACGAATGACCAACAGACATATGAAAAGATGCTCAACTTCACTAGCTATTAGGGAAATGCAAATCACAACCACAATGAGATACTATCTCACACCTGTTAGAATGGCTATCATCAACAGGACAAATAATAACAAGTGTTGGAGTGGTTGTGGGGAAAAAAGGAACCCTCATACACTGTTGGTGGGAATGTAAATTGGTACAATTTGAGATTCCTCAAAAAATTAAAAATAGAATTTCCATCTGATCCAACAATC
Source organism: Eonycteris spelaea (assembly GCA_003508835.1). NCBI lineage: Eukaryota > Metazoa > Chordata > Mammalia > Chiroptera > Pteropodidae > Eonycteris > Eonycteris spelaea. The sequence continues at coordinate 244,158 of PUFA01000438.1, forward strand.
CTTCTTCTGGTTATTTACTCCCCAAATTTGAAAACATTTATCTGTAATGATATATGCACCCCGATGTTCATTGCAGCATTATTCACGGTGGTCAAGATATGGAATAACTGATGTGTCCCAAGATAGATGATTGGATAAAGATATGGTACATATATACAATGGAATATTACTCAGCCATAAGAAGAAATGAAATACTGCCATTTGTGACAAAACAGATTTCGAGATTATCATGCTAAGCAAAAGATAAGTCAGACAGAAAAATTTCAGAACCATATGATTTCACTCATGTGAGATGCAAAACTGAAAGCAACAAATGAACAAGACAAACAAAAACTCATAGACACAGACATTTTAGTGGTTACCAGAGGGAAAGGGGGAAGGTGATTAAAGGTAAAGTGGGTCAAATATATGGTGACGGAAGATTTGACTTTTTGTGAACACACTATGTAATACACAGATGATGTATTATTGAATTTTACACTTGAAACCTATATAATTTCATTAACCAATGTCACCCCAATAAATTTAATTTAAAAAGCCAATAAATATCCCTTGTTCTGAATGAACATTCACCAGCTTCTGAGTATTTCCATCATGGAGCCATTTGCAGCAACACCTTCTTAGTACCTTAATCATGCGATTTCAGTGTGATTCCATAATTATGAAATTATTTTTCAATTTCCAAGACTAGTATGAATATCATATATCATGAAAATTTTCCTTGGAAGGCTTTTCAAGAAGGAATTGATTAAATTCTCATAAGTGTATTTCCCCACATAAACCAATACGCAATCTCTAGGTAAAATTATAACAACATCTTATAAAGCCTTCGAGTATAAGAGAATCCCTATCTTATCAAACGGTAACAGAGTACAGAAAAAGAGGGAACATTCGCCAAATTCATAATGCTTTAAATATCATGTCTGCTTAGCAAACACCCCACAACAATAACCATGTATTACTACTCAGGGTCCTATGGTTTGATTGGGCTCAGCTGTGTGTTCTGTTCCTCGTGGCATCTGTTACCTGGGGCTGCAGTCATCTGGAGGCACCTCTCAGCTGAGACATCACTAGAGCTCATTCACATGGATGAGGATTTGTGCTGGCGTATATTGGGAGCTCACTGAGGCTGCTGACTGGAGCACTTTGGGTCTTCTCCATAGAGCTGTCCATGTGTCAGAGTGCCAGCTAAAAGAGAGGACATCTAGTTAAATGTAAATTCTAGGTAACCAACAAATAATTTTTTAGTGTAAGTATGTGATGTGTTTAGTGTGATGGTTAATTTTATGTGTCAACGTGACTGGGCCACAGTGTCCAGATATCTGGTCAAACATTATTCTAGCTGTTTCTGTGAGAGTGTATTGGAATGAGATTAACATTTAAACAGGTGGACTTTGAGTAAAGGAGATAAAGGCCTGAACAGAACAACAGATTGATCTCTCACAAGCAAGAAAGAATTCTGTAGCAGATGGTGTTTAGACCTTTTGTTATGGCTTAATATCTTGAATGGCCTTTGATACAGAAGTACTGTTTCCACCAACAAGGGAGTTTCTGGTTAAGGTCTTGAAAAGGACCATCACAGTGATTCTAATGTGCCTCCTGCTTAAGGTGCTCTGGCTGAGACGGCAGGTCAAAATGTCACAGGAGTACCCTGATCCAGAAAGGAAAGACAGCTACTATTTATGAAACATAGTTAAGAGGGGCCCAGCAATAAAACCTTCAAATTAGTAACTAACTTTAATCCTCAGGACAACCCTGATGGTGAGCTATCACTATTCTCTCTCAAAAGCACAGGTTCCTGACCACAGACACACATTGGAAAGAAGTTGCTCCCACACCACTGCCAGAGCCAGGGATGGGACTTGGTAGCCCAGGCACCTTTCGTTGCTGGTGGCAAAGCATTAGCAAAGGGCTCAGGACACATAATGCTGAGGTGGTTAATTTCTGCTCTTCCTGTGTTTACTCATCCTGCATTAGGGAGCCAGGCCTGATGCCCCTTTCGGTTGCCTCAGTGGAGGTTTCTGAGGGGTCATAATGGGCCTGGGGGGGACCCCTTTCTTCTGTCCTTTCTTTATTCTGTCCTTTGTAAAAACTTAAACTTACAGCAAGGACTGTATTGTTGGTACCTGGTAGAGGGGGGAGGACCTCTAAGGACACCAAGAGGAATGAGATCAGAGGTCTACAGATCCTTCCCAGAGGACCTGTCAACTCTTGGGGTTGCTCCTTGGATGTTCCATTGTATCTGCACATCCAGCTTTGATACAGACTGTCCTGTCTGGATCGAGGGATGAGAGATACAGGGCCAGGGATTCTGAGACACAGAGCCAGATAAGGCAATGGTCGGTTCAGCCCTGAGCAGTGTGGACAGATGCGTATTTGATGGCAAGGGCTTCCCCAGGCTACATCTGGAGGATAAGTTCCCAAAAGTGGGATTGCTTTGCCAAAGAGCATGAACATTTAACATTTTAAATAATTATTGTTTAGTTGAAATTTAAAATCTCTTTACTAATATATATCTCAAGCAACTACAAGATGAGAGCACTTGTTTATCCAGATTTGTGCAATAATTGGTTTCACAACATTATTAATATCTGTTAATGTGAAATCCTATTGTTGGATGCTAGACTATTTTTCATTTTTCCCTCTTTTCAATATAAATGGCATATTTCACATGTGCTTTTCTAAAGGTAAATATAACGGTCCCATTTCGTGTCTCAGAATATGATCTGGAATAATTCTAGAGTTTGACCAGAAAACCTGACCAGTGAATTTGTATTTATAATACATCTTGTTTAAATTGAAATTGTGGCAGCTTGAGAACTCCATACACCACTGAGGAGAACAGGTTAGAATAAACTCCTTGCAGAGACATTTGGCAGCATCTGTGAGAGAAGAAAGTGAAGTTCTGTCAATTGCTATACTCTTAGGTCTGGACTGCAGCGTCCCAGGTAGGTGTGCAAGCATGGTCATGGTAACATGGCTAAAAACACCAAAACAGTTCCAAAGTCCCCTTATTTGAGAAATCTTGGAAACATCATTTTCAGTGGAAGATAATTTTTGATGAGCTATAGAAATATATTATTCATATACTTAGAGTCTAAAATATAGAGAGCAATTATGTTTATGGATGAATTCACAAAGCATAAGAATGATAAAAACAAATTTTTAGATAGTGTTTTTCTCTAGGGATGAGGTAATCAGATAATTTACACAGTGGTGCCCACTCTCTAAAATTTACTTTATAACCTGGTTATGTACATGTTTCCCTGCTATAGTATTTACTATATGGTTTAGTCAGGGTTCTTCAGAGAAACAGATCCAATAGGATAGATATAGGTATAGACGATATAGATATAGATGTAGATACAGATAGAGATATTCAGATATCTAGAATGGCATTTACTATAAGTTAGTTGGCTCATGCAACTGTGGAGGTTGAGAAGTCCCACAGCCTATTGGCTGCAAGCTGGAGACCAGTAGCTGAAAGCCAGTGGTGTAAATTCCAGTCTGAGTCTGAAGGCCCAAGAAATCAGGATCACTGATGGTGTAAGTTCCAATTCAAGAGAAGACCAATTTTACATCTCAGTCAGGCAGGGAGAGAGAGGGCAAGTTCCCCCTCTCTCTGCTTTTTCTTGATCTATTCAGGTCCCCAGCAGATTGGATGATGCCCACCCACATTGAGGAAGGCAATCTGCTTTACTCAGTCTACCAATGAATGCTAATCTGTTCCAGCGAAATGCTCACAAACACACAGAAATAACATTTAGCCAAATATCTGGGCATCTTGTGACCCAGTCAAGTTGACAAATAAAATTAACCATCTCATATACCTTTTAAAATGTCCGAAATCTAACCTATTTGACATGAATAAAGTTCTACTGGACTATCTCTGGTTAACAATAATCTAGCATCCTTTTAGAAAATGTGGGAAATGCATTAAAACACCAATATAAATATATTCATAATGTTCAACCCTACCTTGCACTAGTAAAAGCTGTTCGCAGTGGTTTGTCTCCTCCAATATCATCTACACATGTATGCATGTGTGCATGCACACATACATGTTGTATATGCACTGAATACAGATTTTACTTAACTGGAATGTATTAATTTTCTGTTGGTATGTAACCACAAACTTCATGACTGCAAGCTACACTCATCTATCAACTCACAGCTCTGTAGGTCAAAAGTCTGGCATTGCATGGGCTGTGTTCTCTGTTCAGGGTCTCACAAGGCTGGAAACAGGTGTTGGTGTCACATCCACTGAGCTCTCCTCCAGAGGCTCTGAGGAAAATTCCACTTCCAAGACCATTCTTGTTGCTGGCAGAAGTCATTTTCTCATGGCTGCTGGACTGTGGTCCCTGATTCTTTGATGGCTGTCATCTGGGCGTGCTCTCAGCTCCTAAGGGTTACTCGAATGCCTTGCCACAAGGCTTCCTTCATCTTCCAGCCAGCAATGGTGTGTTGAATATTTCTTGTGATTTGAATCTCAAACTTCCCTTCTTGTGAACAGCCAGACAAAATTGTCTGCTCAAGGGCTCATCTGATAAGGCCAGACCCACTCAGATAATCTCCATTTTGCCATATAACATAACATAATCACAAACATGGTGTCTCTTCATATTCGTTGGTTTTATCCACACTCAAAGGGGAGAGTATTACATAAGGGTGAGGTCATTGGAGGTTACCGTAGAATTCTGCCTACCACATGGAGTTTCACACAAGAAAAATCATACAACTATCAACCAATAATGTTCAAGTTTAAATTGAGTTTTCTGACCCAAAGTTCAGGCCACTGCTATAGAGCATCATAGGGCTGTGTTAATTAAGGCTGAGGCCACCACAGAGAGTGTGATTCACCAAAGGTTCTGTAGTCAGGGATGTATCTGGTCTCTGACTCTAGACTCCTGTCCAGCATCCATGTTATTTTGCTCTGTACACTCTCCCCTACTTCAGAAGCAACCCATTCCCAAACTGCCCTTCCTCCAGTGTCAAACTAGTTGATAAATTAAGAGAATAGGACAGCATATGCATTATTAGGAAATCATGTGATGATTTTCCCCCCACAACTCACACAGCCAAATTCACCCTGCAACTTAGAATTAGCACCAAAGCTCATGCATTACGGAGATATGTTTCAGCTTTTGCTGTTGCCTTTCCAGATACTCTCTATGGCAGTAATGCTCTTAAAGTTTAGGTCAATATCATCTTCTTTCTGGGAGGAAGGAGGCAAGTGAGCTGGGACTGATACATGTTGAAGTCCTAGTATGTCCCCATGTGTAATTTACATTTTCTCATTTGCCCTTGGGACAACACTGTGAAAATAGTATCCTGTCTTATTTCACAAATAACCAAGCTCATGATCATAAAGACTAAGACTCTCTCCAGATAAGTGGCAGAATTGGAATGAGGTTCTATCTCTTGTCCCTCTCCCCCCAACAATATAACCAGAAGCTTCACATATAGATGACAGTTTTACTCTTCCTTGGCATTGTCTCTCGTGGGTATGTACTCAACAATTTCTCTTGTTGAAGAAGACGATGGTGATCAAATCCTACCCTTAGGCCAAGAAGCCTAGCTGTTGTGTCATATGGATTGCTTGGTCCCTGAGTTCCCCCCCCCCCAGGCCCAGTGACTCCACTCCACTGACATCAGGCTTAGGCATGTGACTACATTTGGCCAATGAAATACAAGAGGAAATGGAGTGTGCCCCGTCCAAGCAGAGGTGTTAAGAGTCATGGAATGATTCCAGCAGTACTCTTTTTCTCTCTGCCTCAGCAATGTCCCAACTTTCTTATAAGATAATTTAACTTGTTTAATCCTCCAGTAACAATAGAAGATGATATATTTAAATGATGACAGCAATGCTTGGGAAGAGGGAAGCCAAATGACTTATACCCAAATTTGGCCTATGAGAAGATCAATTCAAAGCACATGCCCTAAATCTGAGTCAGTAGCCAGGAGAAGATACACGTTTTACCTAAGATCATATAGAAAGTAGTTTGTCAGGCACTAGAACCAACATATCCCTTTCACTCTATTGCTCTCTCCAGAAGACCCCTCATCGCAGTTTTTGCTCTCTGGGAATTTGTCTTTATGGATCCACAAGAAAAACCCAGATGCCCAGTTAATGGACACTCCTGATGTTAACTCTGCAAAAGGCTCCAAAATGGTCAGTAAGGGTACACTGATTCCATTGAAATGGGTTGACAATTTTCCCTCTATCCCATGACTCTACAACACAAAAGTGATACCAACTCTTATACACAATGTAGGTCTATATGAGTTTATTTTCCTTCGTGTTGTCATATTTTCAGAAGCTCTTTAGGACACTGTTAGGTTGTTTAGGGCTATGTAGTTTAGGTTAAAGTCATCCTTAGAATTTAGGAAGTGTGGCAGGAAGGAAACTAACACTTTAAAGGCCTACTGCTGGCCACACTGTGTGAGGCATTTTACCTACTGTTTCTCTAACTGATTACAAATTATCAGTATTTCCTGTTATAACTAATTCCTTACTCTAGGCATGCTCTAATAAGGCTCACTGTTATGGTCTGAATGTTTGTGTAACCTCCCAAATTCATACGTTGAAATCCTAATGTCCAGTGTAATAGTGTTAGGAGGTGGGGCCTCCTTTGGCAGGTGATTATATAAAAGAGGTCCTTTCCCCTTCCACCATGTGAGGTTACAATGAAAAGAAGGGGCCTTCACCGGAACTGGACCATGCTGACACCCTAACTTGAACTTCTATCCTAGAGTGCTGCGAGAAATAAATTTCTTTTGCTTATAAGCTAACAAGTCTATAGTATTTTTTGTTATGGCAGTTCAAATGGAAAAAGTCACTCATGGAGGTTGAATACATTTTCCAAGGACATATGGCTGGTAACAGTCAGCATGGTTATTCTAATCAAGGGTTGTCAGACTCTGAAGTTGGGTTCTACTTTACATCTGTGCACAGAGGGGTAGGTAGTAACATTTACCTTGCTCTAGAACTGGTTTTCTCAACCTAGGCACTGATAACATTTTGAACTGGAGAGTAATTCTATTCTGGGGATTGGCCTGTGCATTGGTAGGGCATTTAGCAGCATCCACTAGCAATCCCAGTTGTGACTATAAAAAAAATGTCTCCAGATGTTGCCACATGTCCCCAGAGGCAGGTAACAAATTCACCCTCATCTGAGAACCACTGCCCTGGATGTACATTTCCAACAGGTAATTGAATACATGTGTCTGGAACCTAGAGAAGGCCTGAGATGGAGACATGTTTTTTGGCCTTGTGTGGCCTGTCATGTAAATAGATATCCTATAAATATTTGTTAAATAAATGCAAATGCTTACAGAATTGAGAGTCAATTCATTTTCCATCCTATATATCAGTTCTTCAAACTGAAAGTAGGATTATTCTTTTTTTAAATTTTCTTTTATTAGTTTCAAGTATACACTACATTGGTTAAGGCATTTATATAGTTTATAAAACAAATCCCCCTTACTGCTTCTTTCTCTCCTCTGGTTCTCCACCTAGCCAATATATTAATGCTATAAACTGTTTCAAAATCTTCATTTTCAAACCAAGATTTATGCTCATCTCTTCTTTTACCTTTGTAAAAATAATGTCTTTTAAATGGCAGAAACATGTTGAAATTGGTTAAATAATCACCACGGTTTAAGACGAAGCCAGAAATAGTTTTTCTTTGCTTAAAAATTTTTGAGAGCTCTTATGAACTACATTTTTAATGTACTGCTGCTTAAAATACAGGATGTTTCAAGAAATACGGAAGTTCATAGTCAGAGCAAATCCAATAGCAAACATGTACATTGGTTAGACCTTATTAGATAATCTTTTCCTCCCCTCTCCCTTTTAATTTTTTTTAATTTTTAAATTTTAATTTGTTTTCAAGTATACAGTACATTGGTTAGACATCTATATAGTTAGTAAAAATGATCTCCCTAATTTCTCCTCCTCCTGATCCTCCACCTAGCCAATGTATTAATGCTAATTGCATTCTCTATGCTGTGCTCCCTATCCCTGTGACCATCCATCAGCTACTAATTTGGTCTTCTTTACCCTCACACCATTCTCCCAGCCCCCAAACCCCCTCCCCTCTGCCCATCACCAATGTCCATTATATTGTGAGCTGTTTTTGATTAGTTGTTCTTTCTTTAATTCCCTAAATCCGCATATAAGTGAAATCGATAGTGTTTTGTTTCTCTGTCTGACTTAAATACCTTCTACGTCCATCAAAGCAATATCTTTTTCCATCCCCTTCCTTTTCATATGTAGGAGTCTTGTTTTCTTATTCTTTCAGCCCCTCCATCTTTGGTTGGAGCACTTAATTCTTTTTCCATTTAAGGTACTTATTGATAGAAATCGTATTGTTATCATCTTTTATCTGTTTTGATACATGTTTTTTTTTTCTTCTAAAGAAGTCCCTCCAACATTTCCCATAATACTGGCTTAGTGGTGATGAATTCCTTTAGCTTATTTTTGTCTGGGAAGCTCTTTATCTTTTCCTTCAACTCTAAATGATAGCTTTGCTGGATAAATTATTCTTGGGTTGTAGATCCTGGGTCTTCTCCTGCTGATTTTTTTTTTTCCAAACCCTTTTTGTCCTGCATAGTTTCTTTTGAGATATCAGCTGCTGGTCTTATGGGTTCCCTCAAAAATAATGATCTGTTTTCTCTTGCTGCTTTAATATTCTTCTTTACTTCAACTTTGGCATTTAATACCATGCGTCTTGGTGTGGGTTCTTTGGATACCACGATTTTTTGGAATTCTCTGAGCTTCCTGGGTTTTATGTTCATTTCCTTCATCAAATTAGGAAAGTTTCCATCATTATTTCTTCAAACAGCTGTTCAACATCTTGATTTTCCTTGTTACCTATCAGATGATATTTAGAGCCGTAACATGTGTCCCATATGCCATCCAAAATTATTTTATAGTCTTGGCATCTTTTTTCTTGCCATTCTGATTAGTACCCTGATTGGCTCCTGTCCTCTAGATAGGACATTGGATCCTCTTCTTTATTCACTTTGTTTATTCCTTTGTTTGTTCCATTTACTATACTTCTCACCTCAGATAATGTTTCTCCCTTTCAGACTGGTTCCCTTTTATAATCCATTTTTATCTCTTTGTTGGAGTTCTACAATTCCCAAAAGTTCATGGAGCATCTTTATAACCAGTGTTTTGAACTCTGCATCTGTTCAACTACTCGATTCCATCATATCTTGATCTCTGTTCTGTTCTGTCACATGGTTTCTGCTTCTTGTCTTCCCATTTTGGCTGCCTTTCTGTGTCTGTTTCTACGTATTAAGCAAAGCTCCTAAGTCTCCCAGTCTATTAGTGGGATTTGTTGAAGTGTCCAGTGGCACAGTCCTGAGAGGGTTCAGCTGCAGACCAAATTTAGCCCCAGCCTCTACTCCTCCAGGGCACTGTTAAGATTCAGCAAGCAATCCACAGATGCTGTGCTTATAGTTGCCTCAAAAGGCACAGCAAACCAAGGTCAGCTGCTTCCAGTGTGAATCTAGCCGCAGCTCACAAGGAGCAGCTGACCACTGAGGACACACCTGGATGTGGCTTGTTTGGGCCACGGGTTGGGGGAGGCAGAGTTTCAGGGAACCTCTGGGCGGAGCGACCTCAATTATCATTTGATGACATCACAGCTATGGCGCTGCTGTGTCCGGCATACTGGTAGCGGGGAGGGTTCAACAGGGAACAATGGATACCCACTGGCACTTCTGTACAGAGTGAGTCTCAACACGGCCCTCACTCCAACAATGTCTCCCTGTAAGTCTTTGGTGCCCCCTGCAGGCAGTCGAATCAGCACTGGTGCTCAGAGCGAGCAGGTCTATCACCATGAAATCGCTCGTGCACGCGGCCCCTTTAGAGCTCTGCCGCTGCCCGCAGCCTCCGTCTCACTCAGCTGTTCCGGACTGGGCAGCCCCTCGTCCTCGCCCATCCAACCTTCTGTTGTTGCCCGGGCGTTTCTTGATTCTCTGTAGCTGTATGGCTTGTTCATCTAGATCCAGGTGATTTTTCCTTGCTGCTGCCTCCTTGTTTCCGTCACAGACATTGATTTGGTCGCCAGAGGGATGAACAGAGCTTCTATCATCTCCGTCATTTTTTTTCTCTCCCTCTTCTTTTTATCAAGGTAATTGACATCCATTTTAATGATTTTCAGGTGTACAATATAATGATTCAATATTTATATATGTTGCAAAATGTTCACCCACAATAAATCTAATTAACACCATCACTCATACAGTTAATTTTTTTTTCTTATGATGAGAAACTTTTAGACCTACTTTCCTAGCAACTTTCAAGTAAGCAATACAGTATTTAACTGTAGTAGCCATGCTGTATATACACCAGAGCCCATGACTTATTTATCAGAATTCATTTCAACATCAAAACAGCTGAACAAAAGAGTAAAGGTTCACTGTAGCCCACCATTCTATGCCAGACATCGTGCTACATACTTTAAGATGTTAACATATTCAGTCTTCACAACAGCCTTTAAGTTCTATCATCATTCATGGATCAGAAATTCAAGCTACAAAGAGGTTAAGAAACTTTTCAGGTCATACATCTGTTGGTGGCAGAGCCAGGACCCTAACTAGGACTGCGTGGTGTCAAACCCACTGGTCCCACTCAAGGCCTGGCATTCTGAATTTTGTTTAAGTGAATTAAACTAAATGTAGTGACTGAGCACCAGTTAAAATAATTCCTTGGATTTACATGGAAAAGTATTTCCTTCTAGAAACTTGTGCTTTTTGTCTGGATGAAATGACTCTATTCTCTATCCAGACCTAGCTAGCTGGGAAAAAGGCTGATGTGATCCTGTTTCACAGCTGAGGCTACAATGTGAGTTAACTAACGCAAGGTCACCCAGGAGTGAGGAGGTTAAGACCTGCCACCAGGACCCAGGGAGATCTTCTGGCTAGTACTGCAGGGCCTGTCCAAAACACAGAAAAGCTTTTAATTCTCTGTAAACCTTGCCTCTTCCAAGGGTTCAATGGAAAAAGTGCTTCTCTGAAGTTATCTTCAGGAGAAGTAAGGGAACATGACAGCACATGGAAAAGAGAAAATGGGGTGATGCTGTTTTTTTTACTTTTCCCCAACTCCTTCAGGAGAGACAGCAGAAAACAGCAGGTTTCCAGAGATCTCTTTCTCTTTGCCTCCTACCCTTTTGCCCATCTATTGTGCAGTAGAGGAATAGAGACAGAAGTCAGAAATCTGGGTGGCGTGAGAGGGGGGAAAAAGGTAGGAGGTGCTGACAATTAGAATGTGCATAGGAAACACAGGTATAGAGAACATACCCAGGGTTGTAGGTTCATCCATCAATGCTCTCAGTCTCCAGCTGCTTCTGTTTGAAGTGCCATCACTGCCACATACCAAAGAAGCCTCACAAGTAACACATATATGTAATTTCCAAGGGAGGTTAAGAGGCTTGATGTGGCTTATCCATGAGATCGAATGTCACAGTTAGTGTTTGCAGTCTGGCATCAGCACCCAGGCCATCTCCCATCTCTCTTGCTCTAGCATGTTGTCTAGCAAAAGTATTAGGATTTGATCTTCACCTTCAGAAGCTCAAAGTAAACACTCTTTGTCTCATATAAATGCAGGAGGTAAGATAACGAGACAGAAAATGGAATGGGCAGGTGGTGAACTTCTTTCCCTTACCCCAAACACCATTCATGGGGTACATGGCTCAGTTGAACAGAACTGGTTAACAGCATTCTTCCTTTCCCTCAGCTCCGCAAAGTACTCATTCCACCGGCATAGAATGGCAATTAACTCAGTAAAAATAGAAAACACATGTTTTCATTCTTCTTTCACATGCTCTCCAGACGTGCTGCCCTTGTATACATTCACATCTTTAACATACAACCCCCAGGGCCCCTCCACTAACTACTGGGGTAAAGTTCCTCCTGATCCGGACTCTCGGCAGATCACCCTTAATAGTGTGAGTCTCTTCCCCTTTCCTCTTTGAATGCACTTCACAGCCCCACTGAGGCTGGAAGGGAACAGAGCCTAGGCCTAAGTCAGACAGTGACTGGACAATCTGCACTCTGAAGGCATAGGATGCCCTTGACAAGTATCTTTCGAGCCTACTAAATCAGTCCAAGAGCAGGGAGGTGGCAGGATCCTCATTTTGGAGAGGTCTATTTCTAGACAAGAGCTGAAACTCACAGGTTCTGTTCCAGTCCAGCAGTTTTAGACAAAGAGATTTAGTCATACAACAAGGAGTACATGGAAAATTTATGTTGAATTTAATTTGGGCCTCCTGGAAAAGTGAGAGGGAGTTGCCTCTATTGGAGCCAGGCAAGGGGGCTTCTGAGAATGACCCTTCTCCTTCAGACTAACTGGGGAAGAGAATGGAAAGAGGGACTGGATGAGGCCTCCGCTCAAGGGCTCTGGGGGAAGAGGAACTCCATGTCCAGCATACCTGCCCAAGCAAGAGTAAGGATTGCAGGCAAAATCCCAGAGAAAAACCACATGTGGTAAAGCAGTGGCAAGATGCTTAAAAGAAAGCTGCAGCATTTCTCTTTCCTCCTGATGCCTGGCAGAAAAGAATCCCAATTGTGTTCCATATGAAATGGGGAACATCAAATTTAGCCAATCATGTATCACAGGACCCAGTTGCTTCCATGTCCTGGTCATGTGAATAATGCTGCATGAACATGGTGTGCAATATCTTTTCAGATATGGTTTCTACAGTCTTTGGGGTAAATATCCAGTACAGAATTGCTGGGTCATATGGTAGATAAATTTAGTTTTTGAGGAACATCCATGCTGTTTCCATAGGGCTGTACCAATTGCAGTCCACCAGCAGTCGTATGAGGGTTCCTTTTTCTCTGCATCCTTCTACGATCATTTGTTATTACTTGTCCTGTTCATTATAGCTATTCTACAGGTATGAGATGCTATCTCGTTGCGGTTTTTGATTCGTATTTCCTAATAGCTAGAGATGTTGAGCATCTTTTCATATATTTCTTCGCCATTTGTATGTCCTCATGGAGAAGTGTCTGTTTAGGTCCTCTGCCATTTTTTGATTGGATCATTTGTTTTTTTGTTATTGCATTGTATGAGTTCTTTGTATATTTGGATATTAGGCCCTTATCAAGGCAATTTGCTTGCAAATATATTTTCCCATTCGGATGGTTGTCCTTTTTACCTTGTTGAATATCTTTGCTGAGCAGAAGCTTTTTAGTTTGATGTAGTCCCATTCATTTATTTAGCTTTTACTTTCCCTTGCCTTTGAGGTCAAATTTAAAACCTTTTTAAGTCCAAGGTCCTTGAGTTAGTTTCATGTTTTCTTCTATGCATTTTATTGTTCAGGTCTTATATTCAGGTCCTTAATCCATTTTGAGTTAATTTTGGTGTGGTGATAGACAACAGTCTAGTTTCATTCTTTTGCAGTGGCTTTCCAGTTTTCCCAGCACCATTTATTGAAGAGGCTTTCCTTTCTCACACTGTATGTTTTGGCTTTTTGTTGAAAATTATTTGCCCATTAAATGGGTTTACTTCTGGACTTCGATTCTGTTTCCACTGGTCATGTGTCTGTTTGCTGCCAATACCATGCCATTTTGATTACTGTCCTTGTAGTATAATATTGAAGTCAGGCAGAGTGATGCCTCCAGTCTTGTCTTTTTTCTCAGATGGCTTTGGCAATTCAGGTCTTTTGTTGCTTCCTACAAATCTGATGATTTTTGTTCTAATTTCTTTAAAAAATGCTGATGGATTTTTGATGGGGATTGCATTAAATCTGTATAATGCTTAGTAATAAGGTCATTTTAACTATGTTGATTCTTCCAATCCAAGAACACAAATATCTTTCCATTTCTTTGTATCTTTTTGATTTCTTTTAATAGGGTCTATAGTTTTATTATATAGATCCTTCACATGTTTCGTTAATTTATCCTAGGTATTTTATTCTTTTTGTTGCAATTGCAAAAGGAATTATTTTTTCCACTTCTTTTTCTGACTTCATTATTAGAGTATAGGAATGCTATGATTTTTGAATTTGATTTTGTATCCAGAAACTTTACTGTATTTGCTTATTGTTTCTAGTAGTGTTCTTGTGGAGTCTTTAGGGTTTTCTATATAGAGAATCATGTCATCTGCAAATAGTGACAGTTTGACTCTTCATTTCCTATTTGGATGCCTTTTATATTTTTCTCTTGCCTGATTGCACCTGGACCAATGTTATATTGAATAACAGTGGCTGATAGTGGACAGCCTTGCCTTGTTCCTGATCTTAGAGGGAAAGGTTTTTAGTTTTTCACCATTAAGTATAATGTTGGCTGAGGGTTTGTCATATTGGCCTTTATTATGTTAAGACTTTCCTTCTATACCGAATTTGTTAAGTGTTTTGATCATAAATGGATGCTGTATCTTTTGTCAAAGGCTTTTCTGATCTATTGATATGATCGTATGTCTTATTTTTTAATTTGTTTGTGGTGTATCACATTAATCGAACTTCATATGTTGACCATCCTGTGCCCTGGGATGAAGCCCACTTGATTGTGTATAATCTTTTTAATATGTTGCTGTATTCGGTTCGCTAGTATCTTATTTAGGATTTTTGCATTTGTGTTCATGACAGATATTGCTCTGTAGTTTTCTTTTTTTGTGTTATCTTTACCAGGTTTTGGTAGCAGATTAATATTGGCCTCATAAAATGAGTTGGAAGTATTGCTCCTCTTCAATTTTTTGGAAGAGTTGAGGAGAATAGGTATTAAATTCTTTGAATGTTTGGTAGAATTCACTGGTGAAGCCATCTGGTCCTGGACTTTTACTTTTTGGTAGGTTTTTGATGATTGTTTCAATTCCATACTGCTGATCGGTCTATTTAGATTTTCCAGTTCTTCTTGATTCAGTCTAGGAAGGTTTTTTTCTAATACTGGTCCATTTCTTCTAGGTTATTAAATTTGGTGTTATATACTTTTTCATATATTCTTGTATGATCTTTGTATTTCTGCAGTCATAATTTCCCCTCTTTCATCCCTGATTTTATTTGTGTCCTTTCTCTTTTTTCTTTAGTAAGTCTAGCCAGGGTTTGCCAATTTATTAACCTTCTCAAAAACCAGCTCTTGTTGTAATTATTTTTTATTGTTTTGTTTGTTTGTTCAATTTCACTTATTTTGGCTCTAATCTTGATATTCATTTCTTCTGCTGATTTAGGCTTCATTGTTCCTCCTTTACTATTATTTTTAAGATGAAGTGTTACGTTGTTCATTTGGTCCTGTCTTGTTTTTGTGAGATAGGCTGTAACATCATAGACTTTCCTCTATGACCGCTTTTTTCCATGTCCCAAATTTTAATTTTGTACTATCCATTAGCATTTGTTTCTTTGTATTTCTTGATCTTTTTATCTCTTCTGACCAGTTATTCTTCAGAAGCATGTTAATCTCCATGTTATTTGTGTCTCCTGATTTCTTTTGCAGTGATCTCTAGTTTCAGAGCATCTTGATCAGAGATAAGGTTGGTTGATTTCAACCTCTTATATTTGTTGAGGCTATCTCTGTGGTCCCAGTATGTGGTCAATCCTTGAAAATATTTCCATGTGCCCAGAGAAGAATGTAAAGCAGCTGTTTGGATGGAAGGCTCTGTAAATGCAATTATGTCTCAGTTGTCCAATTGTGTCATTTAAGAATGTTATTCCTTATTGATTTTCTGTTTGGATGATCTGTCCATTTCAACAGTGGGGCATTTGAGGTCCCCCTACTAATAGTGTTTTGGTCTGTTTCTCCCTTTAGTTCTGTTAGTAATTGCTTTACATATTTCTGGCTCCCTGATTGGGCATAGATATTAATAAGTGTTATGTCTTCTTGGTACACATTCCCTTCATCATTATGAAGTGTCCCAGTACTGTCTTTACCTTTTTATTTTTGAAATCTATTTCATCTATATTAGTGCTGCTACCTCCCACTTTTTTTCTGAATGCCATTTGCTTGAAATAGCATTTTCACTCTTTCACTTTGAGTCTATATTTGTCTTTGGAGCTGAGATGTGTCTCTGGAAGCAGCATATGATTAAGTTTTGTTTTTTGATCCATTCTGAAACTCTGTGCCTTATTTATTGGTGAGTTCAGTCCATATACGTTTAGGGTGGATGATGAAATATGAGTCTTCTCATGCCTATTTATCTTTTGCTTTCTGGTAGCTCAAGTGTTTCCCATTGCTCTCCTTGTCCTTGTTGTTTCCTTTTCTTATTTTGTTTGTCTTGTGGGTTTTCCATCTGTCCTTTGTTTTGTTATACACTTCGGTTCTGAATCTTCTGTGTTGGTTACCATTACAATGATTGTAAGGATAGCTTATATATATACACAGTCGTCCATTTTCCTCTGTCATGCCTTATTCCCATTCCCCTTTGCGAATTTGGATCTTTGAAATTCTCCGCTTTTCATCATTGTTATCTCAATTTGTCCCAATGTATGCTAAATGTTCATTACTACCTTGCTATAGCAAATCTCTTCTTATTGTTAAGCTTATAATGCTCTGTTCTTAGTAAGGTGCACCCTCTGCTTCTATCAGCCTACTAGTCACCTTCCTCGTAAGTGTTTTCCTTTTTCTTTTTTTTTAATCATTTTGTTTGAGGGAGCTGATTCCCTTTTCAGTATTTTTCTGTAGTGTAGGCCTCATAGTAGAGAATTCCTCATTTTGTATTTCTGGAAAGGTCTTGATTCTCCTTCATATTTAAGAGAGCTTAGCTGGATACATTATTCTTCGCTGGTTTCCTTCCACTTGATAGTTTGAATATTTGATTCCACTCCTTTCTGGTTTGTAAGGTTTGTGCTGAAAGTCCAATGATAATCTAATGCGGTTTCTTTATAAGTTATCACTGTTTTTGTTTTATTTGAGAAGATATTCTTCTCTGAAACACATATCTTGCAAATTCATGTGGGAGTTATTTAAAAGATTAAGAAAATGCAGGTTCTTGGCATTTTCTATATAAGCAATATATCTTCTGAAATAGTTTACCTCTCTCTCTCTCTTCCCCCCAATCCCTCTTCCCTCCCTCCTCCCCTCCCTCCTCTCCTCCTCCCTCCCCTCCCTCCCTCCTCCCTCCCTTCCTTCCTTCCTTTTCTTCCGTCCTTCCTTCCTTTTTCAATTTGTATATTGGTCCATCTCCTTTTCTTTCTGTATGGCTAGAACTTCCAGCACTTTTGAATAAAAGGAAGAGAGCAGACATTCTTTTCTTGTTCCTTATCTTAGGGGGAAAGCATTCAGCCTTTCACCATTAAGTACATTGTTATCTGTAGATTATTTGTCTATAATATGTGTAAAGTGGAGGAAGTTTCCTTCTATTCTAACTTGCTGAGAGTTTTTATCATAAAAGTGTTCATTTTACCAATGTTTTTTCTGTATCAACTGATATGAGATTATATATATATATATATATTTTATATATATAGATATATATATATGTGTGTGTGTGTACACACATACCACACAACACACTTCACACACACACACATTTAATTTGGTAGATAACATTGCTTGCTTTTTGAATGTTGAATCAGACTTGCATCCTTGGAATGGACCTCATCTGGTCATGGCGTGTACACATCTCACCCTGCATAATTTGATATACTATGTTCTCCTGTTATTACTCAGGTCAAAAACATTTTATAATTCCCTTTATGTGTCTTTACTGATCCATGGATTTATAACCATATTGTTTAAATTTCAAACATTGGAGACTTTTTCTGATATCTTCCTGTTATCTATTACTAACTTAATTCAGTTGCCAGCATGACCATACTCTGTATAATTTTAATCCTCATATTTTTAAAACTTTGTTTATTTTAATAATATGGGCAAATGTTATTGAATCTGCATGTTTCCTTGCAGATAATATTATTCTCCTGTTGCTGACTGTTCTACACGATTCAATTAGGAAAATTAGTCATATGTGTTCAGTTTTATTTTTTATTGAAGGTTTTATTTTAAGAACAGTTTTAGGTTTACAAAATAGTAAATCAAAAGTACAGAGAGTTCCCATACACCACTCATGTCTCCACAGTTCCCTTATTATTAACATCTTGCATTAGCATGTTCAATTGATGAAGCCAATATAGATACATTTATTATTAACGAAAGTCCATAGTTTATATTAGGGTTCATTCTTTGTATTTTACATTCTAATGGGTTTTGACAAACATATAATGACATGTATCCAGCATATAATATTCTCACAGAGTTTTCACTGTCCAAAAATCTCATGTGCTCCACCTATTCATCCTTGCTTCTTCCCCTTCAACCCCTGTCAACCTATCGATCTTCTCACTGTCTCCATAATTCTGCTTTTTTCCAGAATGTCATACAGTTGGAATCATACACTATGGAGCCTTTTCAGGTTCACTTCTATCACTTAGCCATATGCATTTAAGTTTCCTCCATGTCTTTTTGTGGCTTGATAGCGCATGCATTTATTGCTGAATAATATTCCATTATGGATGAACCACAGTTTGCTTATCCATTACCTTTGAAAGACATTTTGGTTGCTTCCATGTTTGGGCAATTATAAACTGCTATAAATGTGTGCGTGTGCAGATTTTTGTGTGTTGATTTTTAAGTTTTTATATCCTTACTTTTTTTTTGTCTACTTGCTTCCATAATTTTTTGGAGAGGAACACTAAAATCTCAACTGTAGAGATTTAATCTGCCTCTCTTTCAGTATGTCAGGGTTTGCTTCAAGCATTTGACATTATGGGTATAATGTATTTAGGAGTTTTATGACCTCCTGATGAATTAATCTTTCTATTATTATAAATGTCCTTGTTTTCTGTAGTAATATTGCTTGTTTCTGAAGTATACTTTGCCTAAATTAACATAACAACTCTGCTTTCTTAGATTAGTTTTTCTTTTGTGTATACTTTTCTACCCATGTTTTAGCCTGTGTGTCTTCATACTTAAAGTCTATATCTTTGTAGAGAGCATATTTGAGTCTTGCTTTTTTCACCTAGACAATCTAGCCTTTCAAATTGATCATGACACTATGTTTAATGAACTTCAATAGAATTTGGTTCAAATTTATCATTTTGCTGTTTTTTTTAATTTGCCTTTTTCGTATTTTTCTTTTTTCTGTCTTTATGGATTAATTTGAACACTTTTAGCAATTTATTTTATCTCCTGTTGGCTTGTTAATAATATGCTTATTTAACTAGTTTCTTTTGGAACTTGCATACTGTATTTTTTAACTTATTATTATCAACTTCCAAATAGTAATTTAGCTTTCTTATTAAATATAAGAATCCTACAGCAATCACATTCCATTTTTTCTCCCTTTTTTGTGTTATTTTTGTCATATATTTTTACTGGTACATATCAATACATTCCACAATGTATTTACCGTATATTAGCTTTGAAATAATATTTAAAATATTGAACACTGGAGAAAGATTATAATTACTACATATTTCCCATATCTGGTGCTTCAGTTTAGTCCTTCACATAGAATTCAAGGTCCAACCTGCACTGTTTTTCTACAGTTGGAATACATTTAAAAAATATTTCTTGTATTGCTAGTCTACCAACAGCAAACTGTTTCAGCTTTTGCTAAATACAAAAGCATTTTATCATTATTTTGAAGAACATTTACACGGAATATCAAAATCTAGTTTGACAATTTTTTTTTAATTCTTTAGCACTTCCAATTGTCTTTCCATTGTACTCTGGCCTGCACCATTTCTAAGTATCTACACATGGTGATTTTACCTTGATTTTCCTTTATGTTTGCGTCATATTTCTCTAGCTGCTTCTAGGACTTGCTATTACTAGTTTTCAGACGTTTTTCTCATTATATGCTTTAGTGTGGCCTTATTTGTATTTATTCTGCTTGGATTCTCTGGGTTCTTTAATCTTTGAGTTTTTAGTTTTCCTTAAATTTAGAACACTTCCTGCCATATTTTTTCAAATGTTTTTTTTCTGTTCTCTTATTATAGATTATTAGACATTTTGACGTTATTCCACAGAACACTGAGGAAGCTCTTAATGTATCTGCTGCTGTCAGTCAACTCAACGATGTTTTCTTCTGAGGTATCTTAATTCTATTAATCACAACAAATAAAATTTTCATTCAGAAATCATATTTTTAATCTCTAAAACCTCCATTTGATATATTTTATATATGCCACTTTTATCATATTATACTAGTAGTATTTTCCTTAAATCCTTGGCATCTTTATAATAGCTATTTTAAATCTTTGGATGCTATTTCATCATTATTGTAATCTCGGTCTGTTTCTGTGACTATTTTTTCTTCATGAATTTGTCACATTTCTATCATTTTCATATTACTAGTAATTTTTTTATTAGACTTGGACATGGTAAATATTTATGTGGTTAATACCTGAATTATGTTTCTTCTATTAAAGTTTGCTGGATTTCATTCAACAGGTAGATTATTTAAATCTTTTGAGCTTATCTTTAAACTTTATCAGACATGTTTACAATAGGTTTTACTCTAAGGTTATTTTACTACTAATACTAAAATATTTTCCTTCTGAAGACTCGACTGAATGCCTCCATTGTTCAAGGAAGACTCTTTAACTTGGCTGATGACAACTGAATGATTTCGCACATGCACAAATATCTGGCAATTTTTCAACTTACAGCTCTCCAGTTATTCAATAGTTATTTGCTGGTTCTACATATGTGAACAAGTTAGAAATATGTAATAATTTTTTAAAAAATCTTTGATATTCTTACTGATATTTTTTCTATAAGGATATTACCAAGAAACTTATAATATTCTTCTCACTATAATTATGGAATTTTCTACTTGTTTCTTTATACTGCTTTTTATTTTCCTGCTTTATGTCTTTAGGAACATGGAAATTAAAGGATTACAATAACTTCCTGGTGGATCGATCCTTTTTTCTTTATTAAATGCCCTCTTTGTCTATATAATGCCATTGCCACTGAATTCACTTTGTCTGATACTTAAAAAGCCAACACCAGCTTTCTTATAGATACAATTTACATAAAAACTTTCAACATTCTCAGGTTTTATCTTTTCCCAGTTCTTATATTTAATGTGAATCTTACATTAATATGCTATCATTACTTTTGCTTGGAATAGTAGGGACAGAGTGGAGAAGTAACCCAACTAGCCAACTAGAACTGACAGCTTCTAGCCCTTGCTCTTAGACCCTGAGCTATATTTCTTCCTTAAATATTGCAAGTCCTCTCCCTTCTCAGTCCTCCATGTTCTCCTTGGCTGGTGTCATCCACTTCTGCAGTTGTCACTAGAGTCTTAGTGATGAGACACCCAATTTCACATCTCTACCCCAGACCACTCTCTGGCCCTACAAACTCTTAATCACTTCTCTAGTGGAACTCGCCTCTTGCTGTCCAAGGATGTTGCACTCTAAACAGTCCATTGCTCTGCCATTCATCAAGATTAACCCTGTTTCTCTGCCCCAGGCTTCCTGTTCAAGCCGAGTGCTGGCTCTGGTCACAAGACGGCCCTTTACTTTTTAGGTTTCTCCGACAGACATTCAAGTTTTGTTAAAGGAGAGAAATAAATCCATCACGATATTTTAAAACAAGTTAGGAGATATTATTGACCACACAATACCTATTCATTTTGAAATGCATATGGATCAAAACCACTGAAGAATCTAATGGCGCATTTCTGTCCCATGACATATTCATTCTATAACAAATATCTATCTCTCTCCCATTGCTAAGAGGTGTCTTAATTTTCTACTGGATAGCTTTTCTTTGTGTCCTTGCTTCTGCTTCTTCATAGTTTCTGCTCCCTCTTGATTTCATCTTTCTCACAACTTGGACTTATTATAACAACCTCTCAAGTCCGCAATGTCGGGGACTCCATTTTTTCCCTTTGTTTTTTGATTTTCGGATACCAACATCAATTGCCTGATTATCTCCATGATGCCCCGTTTTACTCACCGTGAGGGAAAACACGGTTCCCTTTAGAAGAAACGACAGGGTTGGGATTTGCCACTACTAAAATATCTAGAAAAACAACAATTAAAAAAATTATATTTAAGAAAATATGTAACTGTCTCCAGCTGTGCTAATCAGTGTTTTAATGGATTTATTATTTGTTTTTTTGAGAGGCCGAGCACACTGATTCTGGAGCCCAGCAGTTTGGGCTACATCCAGGCTTTGCAACTTAGTAGCTGTAAAGCCTCGGGCAATTCGTTTAACCTCTATGTGCCTCAGTTTCCTCCCATGTAGGGCAGGGACATTGCTAGTATAGCTCTCACAGGTTTTTTTTGAAGAATGGATTGATCAGTACCTGTAAATAGCTTAGAACACTGGAACATGGTGCACACTGAAAGTATGTTATGAATATTGTTATCGTTTTTCTGCATATTCCAAATGAATGAGATGATGTATATATTCAGAATTGTTTTAATGGCAATACGATTGGAACTATACAAAAAATAAAATAACTGCCATTGAAGTAAATAAAAAAATCACCTTTAATCATGGATCCATTCCCAAATGTCATCAGTCATGGATTCTTTTATGTTTTTTTTTCTATTTGTATGTGCATATTCCCATATATAGTTATACACCTTACTTTCTTGAATTCAGTCTCTCTCCTCTATTGCAATACTTTTGATCACTGTTGCAACGGTCTTGTCTAAAGTCTTCCTTGCTGTTTTTAACAAGTATCTAGTGCATTTTTTTCTTTTAAATTACAATACAAAATTTTTATTCATGTTTTAGTTTGCTACATCATCCTGCCCCTGCTAGGTTCCTTGGGAAATGCAAGTCTTTGCCTCTAAGGAAATGAAGTGACTTCCTTGTTCTTTAATCAAGGGTAGAACAGGGCTAAGGACTTGAGGGTGCTCATAATCACAGTGGCCACCTAAGCATTTATTCAAAATATATCAAGATTTCTGCTCCTGTCCAGTAGAGTAACAGAGACTAGTATTACCTTCCAAACTTACAAAAAAAAAAAACCTAACTAATAAACTGGATTAAATCTATGAGCCAACTTTCTCAAGACACTGAACATCAGGCAACAGAGGTAAGCCATCTGTGAGAGACTAGAGACAAATGAGGTTATTCTTATGATTGCCCCAGCCTACTTCCTGGAGAAAGTGTTAAGGCCTCAATGCAAAGACTTAATTCAGAGAGAACCCAGTGGTTTCCCATAGCCTAGGATAAGAAGTTGAGAATCTGGGAATCTAATGCAGCTAGAGTTTGCAGGGCAGAGTACCACAAAAGAAAGAGCTCACTGAGGAAGAATTTAGGAGACCTGCAGAGGATCCCCTTGAATATTTACCTGAGCATTGATCATGACATGCCTGTGAGGAAACTACCCCAGAGCAGGAAAAGAATTACCCCAAATGATTAAAGGGAACGGTTTTCTTAAGTTCACACATATTTGTGAATAGGGCATGTTCCTACTAGCCAGACTGAAGACCTCATAATTCATGGGATATCATCCAGAGTACTCAGAGGGTTTTTCCTCTTTAGTGGGATATGATTGATTAACCCTAAACTAAACACTACTCTAGTCTTGCTTTACAAAAGTGAAAATCAAGACAAGAACCTAAAAAAGTCAAACTGTTTACAAGTAACTTAACTGTGTCCCAGAATAAAAACCAATATATTTACTGGGATAAAAATTATCTAGCAATCAATAGATAAAAAATCACAATGTCTACCATCCAATCAACAATCACGAGGCATGCAAAGCAGCAGGAAAACCTAACCCATCATCAGAAGAAAAATCAATCACAACTTATCAAGAAATGACAAAGATGGTAGAATTAGACAAGGACATTAAAACAGATATTATAACTGCATTGCATGTGTTCAAGAAGCTGGAGGGAAGACTGAATATGGTTAATAGAGTCATGGAATATAAAAATATATAAAAGCCTCAAATTGAACATCTATAGATAAAAACTACAATGTCAGAAATGAAAATATGTTCGACGGGGTTAATGGCAAATTAGACATTGCAAAAAAAGATTAGTGAACTCAAAGACATAGGAATAGAAACAATTCAAAATGAAACAGAACAAACTGGAAAAAAAATGAATAGAGAGGAAAATAAAAAAAGAATGACATAGCAGATAGATGATTTCATCCCTCTTGCAACCAAATCAAAGATGTGACAGGAAAGCATAACAAACAGTAAGGAGAGTCGCCTGGGATCTAGACAAACAAGCCCTAAAACTAGGGAGAGAAATAAGAAATCACCCTGCAACAGCTGGAGGTAGGATGGGGTGAGGACGCGAGGCTGACCGGTCCCAAGCAACTAAGTGGAATGAAGGCAATGGCAGCAACAGATGCCTCTTAGGGGCCACGTCCGTGAGTGGACTTTCGCGGTGACAGACCTCCTTGCTCTGAGCACCAGCACTGGGGTGGCTGCTTGGGGGACACCAAGGACTTCCAGGGGGACACTGAGTTGTTGAAGTGAGGCCTGAGGCCAAGATCTCTCCCTGGCAGAAGTGCTGGCATTATCCATTGTTCCTCTGTTGAGCCCTCCCCACTCCCACTGTGTGGACGCAGCGCCACCGTAGCCATGAAGCCATCAAACTGGATAACAGAGATTGTTCTGCCCAGATGATTGCCTGACACCCCACCTCCCCCAACTCATGGCCCCACCAAGCCAAATCCAGGGGTGTCCTTGGCGAGTCAGGTGCTCCTTGCTGAGCAGTGCCAAGTCTCATACTGGTGGCAGCTAGCCTCGGTTTCTGGTATGGCCTTTTGAGACAACTATAAGCACAGCATCTGTGCATTGCTTGCTGAAATCCTAACAGGTAGCTCAAGAGGGGCAGAGGCTTGGGCCAAATTTGGCCTGCACTTGATCTCCTCTCAGGACTATGCTACTGGACACCTACTTCACAAATCCATACTAATAAGACCAGGAGACTTAGAAGCTCTGCTGAGTACATAGAAATAGACATGGAAAGGCAGCCAAAATGGGAAGGCAAAGAAGCAGAAACTACATGAGAGAATAGAACAGAGATCCAGAAATAATGGAGTCGGGCAATCTAACAGATACAGAGTTCAAAACACTGGTTATAAAGATGCTCAATGAATTTAGGGAAAGTGTCGATGAACTCAATGAGAACTTTAACAAAGAAATAAAAATAGAAATGGAAATTATAAAAGGGAACCAGTTAGAAGCGAAGAACACATAATCTGAGATGAAGAGTATACTAGATGGAATAAACAGAGTGGATAAAAAAGAGGATCTATAGAGGATGGGGAAGCTGAGGATGTTCAATCAGAATGGCAAGAAGAAAAAGAAGTCAAGATAATAATAATAACTTAAGGAGCCTATGGGACATTCTTAAATGTAAAAAATATCCGTGTCATAGTGGTACCTGAAGGGAAACAAGATGTTGAAGAGCTATTTTGAAGAAATAATGTTGGAAAACTTCCCTCACCTGACGAGGGAAACAGACATACAATCCCAGGAAGTCAGAGAGTACCAAGAAAGTGGAACCCAAAGAGGCCCACACCAAGACACATGACCATTAAAATGCTAAAGGTTAAATAAAAAGAGAGAATCTTAAAAGAAGCAAGAGAAAGCAGTTATTTACCTACAAGGGAGCACCATAAGACTGACAGCTGATTTCGCAAAAGAAACCATGCAGGATAGAAAGGCTTGGCACAAAATATTTGACATGATAAAAAACCCAGGATCTACAACCAAAAATTCTTTATCCATCAAAGCTATCATTTAGAGTTAAAGGAGAGATGAAGAGCTTCCCAGATAAAAAGAAGCTAAGGGAATTTATCAACATCAAGCCAGTATTACAGGAATTGTTGGAAGAACTTCCTTAAGAAAAAAAAATGTGTCAAAACAGAAATAAAGAATGGTAGTAACTACATTCCTACCAACAAATACTGCAAATGGAAAAGAATTAAGTGCTCATACGAAAAGATAGAGTGGATGAATGGATAAGAAAACCAGACCCTTACTTATGCTGCCTACAAGAGACTCACTTCAGATTAAAAGACACACACAGACTAAAAGGAAGCGGATGGAAAAAGATATTGCCTTGATGGACCTAGAAAGTATTACGCTGAATGAAATAGGTCAGAGAAAGACAAATATTTCATGATTTCACGCACATGTGGAATCGAACAAAATCATCATCATCAACAACAACAAAAGAGAAAATAAACTCATAGATACAGATAATATTTTGAGGGCTACTAGATGGGAGGGGGGTTGGGGACGACAAAAAAAAAGGCAAGGGATTAAGAGGTACAAATGGATAGTTGCAGAACAGGCATGGAGATGTAGAATATAGCATGGGGAAGATGGTTAATAATGTTGTAATAAATATGTAAGGGGGAAGAGGGGTACTAGATTTAGTGGTGTGATCACCTTGAGAGGTATGTGCATCACTGATTGATTACCAGGGTGTACAACTGAAACTGATATATTATTGTATGCCAACTATAATTGGGAAAAAAATCTCATTGAATTGTACAATGTAAATAGAAGCAACTAATTGTCTATATTTCAATAAAGCTGGAAAGAGAAAATGAATAGAGCATTACCAAGTCATGGGACAGCCATACTGATAATCATCTTAAATGGAAATGATCTAAGTCCTCTAATTACATGACAGAGATTGTCAGAGTGAATAAAAACCAGACTCAGCCCCTAATATCTGAATGTTATGGAAAAGCGATGGCTGGTTGTGTACACACACACACACACACACACACACACACAAACAAAACTAAAACATGTACTGAGAAAGAGGTCTTTTCGACAAAAATAATAATGCCATCCATGGTCCAGCCATAACTAAGATAGTACTCACCTAAGCCAGAACAACTCTAGGTCAGGTAGAATATCTTTACACACAGCTCTGTAGGAGACAAACTGGAATACTGGTACACTGAGTTGTCCAGAGAAATCTGTAGTGATGGCAGGAGGAGGGGAGGTGAGAGTGGCTTACCATAGTAGAGGAATGAAGTTGGCTTGTGACACATAGTTTGGATATTACTTCCAAAATACTGAGGGGAATCTGAAGGATTTGGGTCTTGCATGTGCAGATGAATATAAGAAGCAGTTAAACACAGTTTACACGCTCTTTACTTCTTTTGGTTCTCACAGCAGCCCTGGAAATGATCATCTCCATTTTACCAATGAACAGAGTAAAATGAACTTTCATCTTAGCACCTACTAAGTTCACATTACTATCTAAAGGATTCAGAAGTATTTGAAATTCATTATTTTTTTGTCGTTGCTTATTCAAAAAGTTTTCAAGCTTTTCACTGTCTTTAAATTGAGACATTTAGTTTTTAAAAATCAAATTTTAATTTTATTATTTATATTATTAGTGTTTAAACAATTTTCTTAATACATCTTCTTTTCCAAAGCAACAACGAAAACCACTTTAGAATTTATATTTTACAATCGAAAACACAATAAAGCTCTTTTCATTTGTGGGAAAATGATTATTTTTTTAATTGGCATACATCTGAAGATTTCACATTAAATTCATCAAAGTTTAGTTTCACTAAATAGAAACTACATCCTATTAGTTAAAGGAAAGAATAAATTTCTAAACAGTAACTGTAACTTTTAAAACAATGTTTGGGGCAAAGTTGAATATACAAATAAATATTAAGAGTTTTACTTTTATATGCATGCCTTATTTATTTGGTTATACGTATTGTTTCGAAAGCGTTCCAACTGGTTATGCATGAGATAATTACATGCTATCTGCTTAAAATTTAAAAAAATGGGATCTTTTACATTTCATTCATGTAATCCAGTGTTTTCTCTACTTTTAAATTTCAAAATTAAGTAGTTCTGCCCAGCTGTATAATAAATGGATTCACTTAATGTTCCCAAATTTGCCAAGTGAGAGTGAACCTGTTGAAATCTGGTAACTGTTATTTTCAGTTTTGAAAAAACAGGAGCTAACTTAAAGTTAGTCAAATGTGATCTAATTATATTTGATGAGTGGAGAGGAGAGATATAAAATAAAACAAACACCTTTTCACAAAGATGGCACCAAAAGCCAAGAAGGAAGTCCCTGCTCCTCCCAAAGCCAAAGCAAGGGCTTTGAAGGCAAAGAAAGTAGTGTTGAAAGGCGTCCACAGCCACACAAAAAAAAGAGAAGATATGCACGTCACCCGCCTTCAGACCGCCCAAGACACTGGAACTCTGGAGGCAACCCAAATATCCTCGCGCAGAGCGCCCCCAAGAGAAACAAAATTGACCACTGTGCCATCGTCAAGTTCCTCGACCACCCAGTCAGCCATGAAGAAGACAAGACAAAAATACATTTGTGTTCATTGTGGATGTCAAGGCCAACAAACATGAAATCAAACAGGCTGTGAAAAAGCTCAGTGGCACTGACACGGCCAAAGTCAACACTCTTATCAGGCCTGATGGAGAAAGGGCACATGTGCAACTGGCTATGATGCTTTGAATGTTGCCAACAAAATTGGGATCATCTAAACTGGGTCCAGTTGGCTAATTCTAAATATAAAAAATTTTCACTTAAAAAATAAATAAATAAAATAAAACAAAACATAACGAACTAAACACATTGCATTGGCAGGGGCAAGAGGCAGTATTCGCCTTAAGAGGTTCTGAGCCCGGCTTTATCGTAACTAAATAAAGGATAACAACAAAAAATTTTATAAAAGTATTTTCTTTGGATGATTGGATTATGGCTGTTTATATTCCTTCTATCGTCTGCATAATCCAAATATGGACAATGACTTTGTTATATAATTATAAAAAGTACTACATTTAAAAACGTTTCTCATTAAAATTTTTAAAATGAGCATAAATAAATAAACCAACCATAACACTCAATATTGTTATATATTACTTTAGATAAATTAAACTTGTTTATATAATATTAATAATTAAATTAATAAAAGAATAATTAAATATCCATCGTATTAGGCACTGTGCTAGAAACTAAGTTCCAGGGTGATTAACACAAAAACCATTAGAAAAGGGCACAGGCTTGCATAGAAACACATGCCTGACTTATTTAATAATTTTATAATTATTGCAAATTTATTATTAATAATAGTTTCATAATACATTCATTTAATAGGATATTTCGGAAGAAAAAATGTACTGGCTTAAATATAGACATACACTCATTGTTTATTGAAATGCAAATTTAGAAATCTTGTATTTTGGAAAGGTATGTTCACTGTGGTATCGAACAAGGTAATTTAGATCCTAACATTTATGAAATAGTATAATCACTGTCAGTGTTTTTCTATGCTTGTGTTGTCAAAACTCAGATGCATCACAATCTCCTGAAGAACAGTCATTTCCTCATCGGGTGATTTGGGGATGATAACGGGGATTGAAAGTAGGAAGGGCACCCAAGTGTCAGCATTTTTTACATTTTCCCTAGGTGATGCAAGTAAGTGGTCTGTGTTTATGTAAACACTAGCATATACAAGGTTCAATGGATTTTGATTTAGAGAATTTTCTTGCAACGTTCCTTTGGAAATTAAAATTGATACTTTCCAGGTAAGTAGTTACTTGCCTTAGGCCATTTAATTACAAAGGACAGTTAGGAACAGCATTTATGGGTTCCAAACTCCATATAGTTTATTATCAATCAAAACAATTAATAATTAAATATCTGTCAGGCACTACACTAGAAACATTTGTCTTGAGAAGGGCACACACACATAAAAATGATAATACCAAAATTTAGTAATGTTTTTAGGCACTTGCAAAGCAGTTTCATGTTTCAGGTGTGGAAGGATAGAAATGGGAATGTTTCGGCTTTAAAATGTGTTCCCCTAATGTAATTTACATGTCTTCTGCGTAAGTCTGTCAAACTGGTTGGGCAGGCCTGCCCAGATGCTCTTTTGAGAAAATCCCCACAAAGGGCAGAACACAGACAAAACAAAACTTTCAGCTTGTTTTGGTCATTATATGTAGTGCTATTCTGGACACACCATCCTGGACAGACCATCGTGAGACATCTAGATGTATCTCCTGAGTTAGGCCCCAGTGTGTTCATGTCTGAATTCTTTGAAGAGGGGCATAAAAAACAAAAAGGGCTATTTTGTTAAGAACTAAGGTAAGACCAAGAACCATGGGAATGATGTTCAGTTGGATAAATTTAACTCTAAAGTGAAGATAAAGGCATTCTTCACACTTCTACAGGGGTCAAAGGGCGATTTAGCTCACCAGGGACTCCAGAGAAATCTGGGTTTATCTTAAGGACTCCAGCTCATCAGCAACAGCAATAGCAAATATCAAAGGAATGGCAACGTAGAACCCACTATTTTTGCCCTCCGGACTTGACAACCAGAGAAAATTCCCTTTAGTCCTTCCCACGTACCTGATGCAGGTCAGGGTCCCATTAAATGCTGGGGAGTTGCACAGGAAGCAGCCCAACAGAGTTCCACACCTCATCTATTCCACCCAGCAGCCCTGTAAAGCAAGCATTATTCCCCATTTTACAGCAGAGAAGACGGATTCTTTAAAGGAATGTATCTGTACTAAAGGGTTTATTCCTCCAGCTTAGACTCGAAGATAAAGTTCACTCTTCTTTAAGTTTGTTGAACCAGTTATTATGTACTTGTTCTACATTCACAGACTCGTTGAAAATTTTTCATTGCTTCTAAAACTCGATAATTAAAGGAAAAAGACTCACATATTATCTGACCGCGGAGAAACGTGCCCCAGATAATACCCTGGAGATTTGATTCAGGTTTTTTAGAGGGTTCATATGTTTTGTAATAAGACAATAAATGTATAAATTGCTTTTTAATTGCTTTATTAACTTTACATTTTTCCATGCAAATGGGTGAAACTACTGTTGACAGAAACTTAAGACTGGGTGTCAAGGCAATCTCAGATTAGAAGCTGGTAATACAGAACCCACCTGACACATGAACATAAGGTTCACAGCAAACAGATCAGTAAAGGCATTATCAGGAAATGTAAGGAATAAGAAAACAACAGTGGGAATCACAGTATTAATCTCACAGAAAATGGCAGGAGTTAAGGCATAAGGCAAAATTCATCGTGATGGTCATGGTGATTAGAGAGCTCCTCCATAAGGATACGCAGACAATTCCTCAACTGCAGCTCCCTAAGTTTTCTCCTGATTTCTCTCATCTCCTCCATGAACATTTCCATATCATCTCCATCTCCACCCATCCCATCATTGACCTGCCTATTGGGTATGGCCCATCGGAAGTTAGGGGCAAGTCGGCGAGCCTGGCCCCGTCTATTATTTCCTGCTGGCTGGTGGCCTTCGACCCCTCCCAAACGGCGGTCTTCCTCTCCATTCTGCATGTGCTGCTCCATTTCTTCGTTTTCCTGGTGAATATTTGCCATGATGAGATGTTTTCCTGGTTGTTTTTCTTTGAACACAAGTAAGACAAAGGCAAGGAGAGAGTAAATGCCTGGTGCACTGACCAGTAGGATTCGGAGCCCTGATACAAGGTTTAAAATTTTTCCCCCAACCTTACGAGAGTCGTGCGCCCTCTAGAGGGCCACCAATTCGAGCCCTGTGCTCCAGCTCTCCTTTCCCTCCCTCCCCCAAAGCCCACCATTTTTCCCTTCCCAGAATTCTTTCCCAGAGCTCAGCAGACACTAAAATGGAGGACTGGGGACGGGGAACGGGGGATGGGGAACTCATGGGGAGGGTCTCAAACTGAGCCCCGCGCCCGCCCCCCGCCCCGCCACCGTCCCCCACACCCACCTGGGCCTACCCTTGCTGTCTCCTCCTCCTCTTCTGGATTGTCGCCGCGAGTGCGCCGCTGGACACTTGACACAGACCCGCAGACCTGCAGAGGGTCGGGGTGGGGGAGCCGCGGCCACTGCAGCCGAGCGCCGGGCGCGCACCCGCCGCCGCCAGCCCCCTTCTCCGCCCCGGCTCCCCCCGCCCCGGCCACCCCGGCGCCCTCGGGGTTCACCGTATTCCTGCAGGAACTCGGGGTGATTTCCCGTCGCTGAGTTGTTCTGCCGCCCTCCCTGGAACCCTGCCGCCCCAGCACCCCTCCCCAGGGGGGTTCCCTATTTCACGAATTCCTGGGGTGGAGGGAGCCGGCGGGGACCGCTGCGCTGATCCCCTGCGCCGGCCTCCGGGGCTGGCGGGCGGCTGCCGCCCGGTCTTCGCGCGGCCCCGGGCCCTTACCTGCTCGGTTTGCCCCGGGCCCGATGCCAGCCCGCCGTGCGCAGGGCAGCGGGGAGCTGGTACCCAGACAGGAGTGACGACTGCACCGAAGGCTGCGTCGCTCTGCAGCTCCGGGTCACGTGAGAGCCTCGCGTCACCAACGAGCTCGCCCCCAACTCCCGAGGCCAGTGCTGCAGGAGCTCGCTTCCCCTCCCCCGCTTCGTGCACACGCACAGGCAACCCCCTCCTCCTGTTTGTGCGCCCTGTCACTCATTTCGGTCTTCTCCAATCTGAGGGCCCACAAGTGGCATCACCTCCCTGTGGTTGGAGTTCATCCTTCTCTGTTTACCTAGGAGGGTCTGCAACACTCTCCGCCCCTCCCATTCCCTCTCCAGGCCTTGCTTTTGTCGTTTTCTGCTGTCTAGCCTCTTCTCGCTGGCGACTTTCCCACTCCCTCCACACGCCATGCACAAGCGCAGCTTACCCACCTCGTCCCCTGAATTCATACCCTTCTAGGAAATTTAGAATGAGGGTTAGGGTGAGGAGGGAGCAGGATACGTGTCAGAAAGAGGCAAGGAGATAGAGCGGGGTGTGTATAACCTTCCCAATAATGTCTCTTTATTTCCTTTTTTAAAACATCACGGTTCCTCAAAAAACTTAAAATTACGAGGTTTAGTTTTTGAAAGAAATGCTTCATTCTGCAGAATGAAGAAGCTGTCTTGTTTAATTATGTTCTCCTGTACCACACAGGAAGTATTTTTTTCTGGCTCCATACAACATCAAATCACTTCAAACACACTCGCTTCTTTCAGAATTTCATTTTGATAAGAGAGGCATCTTCCTGAACATAGTTGGCTTTTTCAAAATGATTTGTAGATTTTCAAGAAGTCCAGTTGTCAGATCTTGGCCGTTTTATTTAAATTTGTGTGACGTTCTTTATGCCAGTCTTTGGAGAAAAGGAGCATTTTTATTTCCTGCTTTTCTTTCCAAACTGTCCAAACCACCTCTACAAAGACCTCCGTAGAATGATCTCAGACGTTAAGTATATAATATGCAGAAGTCAGTTCCAAAGCTATCTGACTTTTGATGTGACTGTTCCAAAAAATGTTAAAAATAAGCCAGGGTACGTGAAGCAACTAAACTTCAGACTGAAACTCACCTTGAGTGTAAGCTTTCCTTCCTCCAACTTGAAATAACTTTTAAAAAAAAATCAAAGCTAGAAAATAGAGATTTCTTTAGGAAAGTGGTATTACTTTAAAAAATATTTTGTAGGTGTTGGTTGTGATAAAGGAACCAAAAGAGTTATGTGCACGGAGGCAAGACAAGCCAGACAAATGCTTATTACCTCTATGTTTGGCTCTAAACCCCTATGTAATCTCCTGTCTTGCTAAATTGGCTGGGACATTGAATAAAGGAAGAGTATATGTGTAGTGCATAAATAATTTGAGATTTTGGAGATATGTAAAATGACATGTATGTGCTTTTAGAAATATATAGTGGCAACGAAGGGTCGCTGCCACTAATCCAATGCCAACAGGAGTCTCCAGTCTGGACAGCGGTGAAAGGAGAGACTTTATTCAGGTGAACAGTTTGCAAAACAGGCAAATACAGCCTCAGGTGGAAACAAAGTGTGCTACCCCAGACAAAGGGGAGGCCACTTCTACGTAAAAGTGCCTGCCCTGGTCCCTCAGCAGTCCATTTTTTATTCAAATGAGGAATCCACATTTGCACAGTTTGATTGGTCCAAATAGCACTGTCCTGATTGTTCAGAATTTTGTGTCCTGGTTGGTCATTATGGAGCTGCTCTGATTGGTTGGTAGAGATATAAACGAGGTTATAGCTGCAGAGTTCCAATTAAACGGAACATGTCTCAGTCCATTGGACAAAATATGATTCCAGGAACTCCTTTCTAAGTAAGGGTGGCTCAGCAAGAGGAACGCGGTACAGCGGGCTTGGCAGCTTATTGTGCAATGTTCCTTAGTGTACAGTGTGCGGTGAGAGGACTCTGAAAGCAATGGCTGCTAGACTCTGATTGTGAATTTGGCCCAGTTAACCACAAGGAGTCCTCTTTGGCAGACATATTCCTTCTTGGTGTTTGCAATAGATATATTAATATATCACTCTGAGAGTTCAAATTACAAAGTGACACCCAATAATTGTCTTTTAAAGGAATGCTAGTGATTCCTGGATTCTGTTTAATGGTTAACTCTTCATACAGATAACTCTATTAGTAACATTGTCTGAAAGGATGCTGTTTAGAAACATGAATTGTGATATCAGGCACATCTTGTTATAGATCCTGTAACTGCTACTGACTTGATTTATGACTTTGGGTCAATTACTTATCAAGTTCTCTATGTTTCCTTTGTGAGATAGGGATGGTTAGAAGTAAATCACATATATCAAGTACTTACCACAGAGCCTTATAAATTGTCAATAACAGTTGACTCATTAATTTTTAACGTTATCAGATGGTTTCTGACAAAATTTGAGGAGTAGGTAGAGCGCAATTATTTCCTTAGCTAAATCAACTTCTCTTTAAAATCCTTGAGGGCCCCAAACACATCTGCTTTGTTCTACTTTGCATATCCAGTGACTGTGAGTTCCTTGTACCAAGTAGGTGATTTGAGAATGTTTGTTGACTGAATACATCCACAACTGAAGTGCTTTTCATTCAGGAACTGTATTTAGAGCAATACAGAAAAGCTTTTATGAAAATTAGGAATTACCTAGAGAGAATTCCCTTAATGTAGAGAAACCACTATAACATAACCATTGAATACAAAGTTTAGTGAGCAATTTTTATTTCTTTCAGTGGCTAAATGTTTTGTTGTTGTCTTTTTGACCCACCTGAGACAAGTCTTTTGTTTGAAACCACCAATAGTCGTCTTCTACTTTTTTTTTTTTTTGGCTGAATTGTTGCTTGAGCTTTTTTTAATTTTATTTTTTTAAATTAAAGTTACTGGGAAAATATTGGTTAATATAATTATATAATTTTAAGTTGTACATTATAATTTGACATCTGTATATTCTATTGTGTGATTACCACCCAAAGTCCAGTTTCCTTCAGCTACATATATTTGATCCCCTTTACCCACTTCACCCTCCCCCTACTTTTCTATGTTTGACTCCCTTTACCCTGTCTACCTACACCTCCTCCACCACCCCCTACCATCTGGTAACCACTAGTTCCATTGTCCATGTCCCTGAGTCTCTGTTTGTCCTGTTCATTTGTTGCTTTTACATTTATATCCCACATATAAGTGATATCATGTGATTTTCAGCCTTTTCTGTCTGGCTTATTTCGCTTAGTATGATTATCTTGAGGTCCATCCGTGTTGTCGCAAACGGCAGGTTATCTATCATCTCTTCTTATGGATGAGCAATATTCCATTGTAAATATGTACCACACCATTTTTTAGCCAATCATCTATTGTAGGACACTTTGATTGCTTCCATGTCCTGGCCACTGTGAATAATGCTGCTATGAACATCAGTGTGCAAATATCTTTTCAGATATGGGTTTTCAAGTCTTTGAGCTAAACACCCAGTAGAGGGATTGCTGAATCATATGGTAGATCGATTCTTAGTTTTATGAGGAACCTCCATACTGTTTTCCATAATGGCTGTACCAATTTGCAGTCTCACCAACAGTGTATGAGGGTTCCTTTTTCTCCGCATTCTTTCCAGCATTTGTCATTCCTTGCCCTGTTGATAACAGCTATTCTAACAGGTATGAGATGGTATCTCATTGTGTTTTGATTTGCATTTCCCTAATAGCTAGCAATGTTGAGCATCTTTTCATAAATTTCTTGGCCATTTGTCAGTCCTCTTTTTTGATTTCTTTTAATAAGGTCTTATAGTTTTGATTATATAGATCCTTCACATGTTTCGTTTAATTTATTCCTAGGTATTTTATTCTTTCTGTTGCAATTGCAAAAGGAATTATTTTTTCCATTTCTTTTTCTGATGCTTCATTATTAGAGTATAGGAATGCTATGGATTTTTGAACATTGATTTTGTATTCAGAAACTTTACTGTATTTGCTTATTGTTTCTAATAGTGTTTTTGTAGGGTCTTTAGGGTTTCTACATAGAGAATCATGTCATCTGCAAATAGTGACAGTTTAACTCCTTCATTTCCTATTTGGATGCCTTTTATATTTTTCTCTTGCCTGATTGCACTCCTAGGACCTCTAATGTTATATTAAATAACAGTGCTGATAGTGGACAGCCTTGCCTTGTTCCTGATCTTAGAGGAAAGGTTTTTAGTTTTTCACCATTAAGTATAAAGTTAGGGTTTGTCATATATGGCCTTTATTATGTTAAGATCCTTTCCTTTATACCGATTTTTTTTAAGTGTTTTGATCATAAATGGATGCTGTATCTTGTCAAAGGCTTTTTCTGAATCTATTGATATGATCATATGTTTCTTATTTTTTAATATGTTTATATGGTGTATCACATTAATTGATTTGTGTCTGTTGAACCATCCCTGTGCCCCTGGGATAAAGCCCACTTGATTGTGGTATATAATCTTTTTAATATGCTGATGTATTCAGTTCACTAGTATCTTATTTAGGATTTTTGCATCTGTGTTCTTGATAGATATTGGTCTGTAGTTTCTTTTTTGTGTTATCTTTATCAGGTTTTGGAATCAGAGTCATATTTGCCTCATAAAGTGAGTTGGGATGTATTGCCTCCTCTTCAATTTTTTGGAAGAGTATGAGGAGAATAGGTATTAAATTTTCTTTGAATGTTGTTAGATTTCACTGGTGAAGCCATCTGGTCCTGGACTTTTACTTCTTGGTAGGTGAAACCACCAAATATTTCTTGCATGAAAACATACGTTTGTGTATTTTCCCACATCAGATGTTATGCTATATAGGAGGCTGGTTGTAATGAAGTGATGTTTTAAAGAAAGATGAAAATTGTCTTGCAAATTATGTTATCTTTACTAAAATGTTATGAAGTGTTGATTGAGATCTTTTCTTGTCCTTTGGTGTTTTCTGAGGAGTTGGAGATAGATAACAACCTGTTAAGAACAAAGTTTAAAAATTTTCCAAGGCTAAGTTAGAAGGACACAAGAGTTTTAGTTTGAGACTAATGTGCCTGAAGGACAGAAAGAGGGTAAACTGGTTTGATGGCTCTTACCCTGGAAAGATAGAAGGATAGTGTAGTACTGAGGAGGAGACTGGGCTCACATTTGTCGATATTCAGTGTTTTGTAAAAATAATTTATCCTCTCCCTTTATCTCCTCTAATTATGGTAGATGGTGGCACTTGATTGGTTTCCCTCCCCAATGTTAATGGAGTGGGAGTGTAAAGAATTGTACATAAAGTTTAAGGATACCTACAAGACAGCAAGTTTCTTCTCATTGTTTTCTGCTGGATATCTGCTTTACCACTGGATTTTGAATTACCTAGATGCAACAGGAACCTGGAAAGAATATTTTTGCCAGAGGAGTATGGTGATGTGGCGGGTGAATAAAGAGCTAGGTTGACCCTTCTACCAAAGTGCCAATTCTGGAGAGGCATGAAAATTAAATCCTACCATATCTACAAGCTCTTGGAGTTGTTGCTGGGGAGAGGGAAGTTATTGAGATACAGGCTTACCAGAACTGTTACCGAGTTAGGACAAAGAGATCTGAATCACAGGAATGCTATGTGATGGTCATCAGCTAGGAGTTCACATGACAAGATATGGGCTCAATCTTCCAAAGTCGCCAAAATCTAAGGGAGCTGCTTAGGCATGAGTCCTTATCAGTAGGCTCTGTAGAAGAAGTCAAACTTGAGTCACAGTGATTATTAATCACATAGGGATAGTAATCTTAACCCTAAGTAGTCAAGCAAAGAGTGTCTTTTTATCCTCTTCCTCCAAACTCTCAGACCATCTGAGTAAACACAGGGAAGGAGGGAGTGACGGTTAATTTATGTGTCGCATAGACTAGGCCCTGGAATGCCCATTTATCTGGTTAAACATTATTTCTGGGCATGTCTGTTGAGGGTGTTTCTGGAAGAGCTTAGCATTTGAATTGGTGAACTGAATAAAGCAGATGGCCCTCCCCAGTGTAGGTGGGCATCATCCAATCCATTGAGGGTCTCAATAGAACAGAAAAGGCAGAGGAAGATTGAATTTACTCTCTGCCTGACTGCTTGAGCTGGAACATTGATCTTATCCTTCTCTTGACATTCCTGGTTTTCAGGACATCTGATTCAGACTGGCATCTACACATCAGCTCTCCACCTTGGAAGTACACCACTGGCTTTCCTGGCTCTCCAGCTTGCAAATAGCACACTGTGGGACTTCCCAGCCTCCATAATTGTGTGATCCAAGACTTTATTATATACCTACCTATTTATCTACCTATCATCTACAGATTAGATAGATAGAGAGATATCTTAGAGGAGTGAGGAAGACTCTGAACCAAAAGCGAGATTGGCATTTTAAAATACACAGAACCAAATCTTTAACAGCCCAACTTAGTTTAATAAGCAAAAGTAACTGAAAACTTGGGGAACAGAATATAAAGAAGCCCATTACCAGTAGAAAGTGGGGGCATGATAGAAAGGGGAATCTATTGGGGAAGCTATTGGAAAAATAAAACCGTTTTATGATTTTTTCACCTCAACTAGTTATCTCTCAATCAAACTAGAGATATTGGGTAACTAACTATCCTATCAGAGGAAGCTCATTTTTGTTGATTTTTTTTTGCATGTTGCCATGATATAGCTCACAGGTATTTGGCTAGGAATGGATCCAATTGGATTATAGTTACTGTCCTATTTTTCTATTATTATACTCTCCTGGGTGACAGATAGGCTTGGGAGAATCTGGTGGATTCTGTGGGTGTGGGTATCTCTGCTCCTGCCTAGCATGGTTCTCTATGTGTCTTCATGATGCTTAATTGCTGAAATCTTATTGTGATTTTCTATTTCTCTCTAAATTTAAGTACCTATTAACAAACTGAAACTAAATATTAAGAATATAGGAAATTATGCCTACTGTAGCTTCCCTATAAGATACGGCTATTATAACTATGATGCCAAGACCTTTGAAGAATGGAGAATAGGCCTGATGAAACTTTAAGGATGTTACTGTCAGAGTTTGGATCATTGAGAGAGAATGCATTTCATTCAAAAAATCTAGTCTGAAATAATAACATAGCCATGAGGCTAAGATGTTCGAATGTGAAAGCAACAAATATTCATCACCTCATTATCTACTGGAGAGCTGAGGGATATTATTTTCTTTATTGTAGGGACTGCAAGTGATATCTTGAGACACCAAAGACCCATGGGTGCTCTTTTCTATTGTTTAAGACTTTGATGGCAAAGAATATCTGTCCCATATACTCGCCTAAACTGAATAATTGAGTTGGACTATGTATGAGCCAAGAAAGATCCCTTGACCCTTTTAGTGTCAGGCCGAGGCTAACACCATTGCTACTTTCCCCTGGACTTTAGGATGAACTTAGAGGAGTTATCAGGAAACTCATGCATAAACGTTCATGAGGTCACTTTACCTTGCCTTACGATTGCTAGTCAAAGTTCCATTGCTAATAGTTTTAGCACCCAGCAAGGTCCTAGTACCCAGTAGACCCTGTTAGTTCATGGGTTGCAACTCACATGGCCACAAGTAACATGTATATGAGTGAAGCCAGCTGTTAAGGAATCTGGGTAAGCTGGGGATCACATGCTCTATCAAAATGGGACACCCTCCGCTC
This sequence comes from Eonycteris spelaea, assembly GCA_003508835.1. Lineage (NCBI taxonomy): Eukaryota > Metazoa > Chordata > Mammalia > Chiroptera > Pteropodidae > Eonycteris > Eonycteris spelaea. The sequence continues at coordinate 283,976 of PUFA01000438.1, forward strand.
ACCGCTTGCCAATTATTGTCTTTAGGTGATTTGGGTCCAAAGTTGTCAAAAATTCCTTTTTTTCCAAGAGATATCAAAAATGCAAAAGTTTATATAAGGATTTTTTCTCCAAAATATGAGATGCTAATTTAAAACTCTACATTCATTTTCTCACTTTTTCTCACACAGGCCCAGCTCTATTTGGCTCACTTGATAATATATTGGCTTCATGACTATAATGTGCCTATGGTTATCACCTGAAGCATGATACATAACTCTTCCAGATAAACCATCCCAAAATTCACTGGTGTAAACTATAACTGATATTTATGCTCACAGATTCTGTGTCAGCAATTCAGAAAGTACACAGTGGGAGCTACTCTTCTCTGCTCCAGGATGTCTCGAGCCTCAGCCAGGATAGCTTGACTGAGGGTAACTTGAAAGGGAGTAGATGACTCAAGCAGCTGGGGCCAGGAACAACTGAAACTGAGATGGCTGAACAGCAGGCTCATGTGGGACTGTCAACCAGAGTTTCCTACATGTAGCCTGTCCAGCATGGCCATCTCAGGGCTTTAAAAACAAATGTTCCCTGTAAAAAAAAAAAAAAGGTGGACGGTATATGATCTTTATGACCTAGTCATGGAAGTCTCAGGATCAGATCTACTGTCTTCCATTGCTTGAAACAGTCATAAGACCTCTTCCAAGATTTCCAAGAGACTCCAACTCTTGATAGGAGGAGTCATATTTTTAACCATCGCACACCTTACCAGTAAGTGCCTTTTACAATCCCTTTCTTACCCTCCAGCTAGACAAGGTAGTAAATATGGTAGTGATGCTTGTTTAATTACAAGTGTTAAGTACAAAATAATTTTTGAATAGGACCTAAAATGAAATTTCCACAGTTTTATACCACCCACATTTAATTAATTTTTACTATACTGTTAATATATTTAGTATATTTGTTCATAATTATCCACTTGAGTACTGATTGGGTATTTATGTGCAAAGTCATCAGAGAGGATTGGAAATAGAATACCAAATAAACTGTGAGGCCAAAAGACTGGATTAGCACACTTATAGAACATTGGATTTTATAATTATGTTCCTGTGCTTTTGACTAATTTTGGATTTACAGGGCAGGATTTATAATCTCAGTAGCAGTTCTAAACTTTCACAGATATATGTATTATCAAAACTGCAACAATCTTAGAATTATTTCAGTCCAAGAGCCTATTTTACAAATTAGGAACCTGAGACGCAAAAATAGTAGCAGAACTAGAAATACAGTCTCCTATGTTTTCTTGTCTAATTCTATCTACTATCTTTCTATCATCTATCTACCTACCTACCTTGTAGATTTATACACATTTTGTATAAAATCAAAGGAAATACACTAACATTTTATTTATAATTGCTTTTGGCTCTTGTGGTGATGGATGATAGGCAAAATCATAAATCTTCTGATTTATGATTTTCCAACATTTTCCCAAATATTCTGTGAAAATTAGGTAGATCTGAGAATAATCAAGAAATATTTCTAAAAACTAGTAAAACTGATAATTTTATGTGTTGATAGTACAGGTGATTTTTATCTATGACTAAAGAGTAAATTCTCTCTCTCTCTCTCTCTCTCTCTCTCTCTCTCACACACACACACACACACACACACACCCTTCTTCCTACCCTCCCTTTTACACTCCTACCCCATCTCCTGAGTCAGGGGGTACATTTCCTATCAGGAATCTGAAACTCAGGCAAGTAGCATGACAGCATCTTGTACCACATTTTACACTTAGAAACCTATACATGATGACTTAGTGCCCCTACTCCTCCCTCATCCCCTCTCATTTAGTTGTCTTCATCTTTGAGATTAAAGATGAATTTCTGATATGACTCATTAGATGGTGAATACTTCTACCATTCTGAATTGTCTCCAAGGAAAATGTATCCTTTTTGTAAGTAAAGGAAAAAATCATTAATTATTTTTCTTTTAAATTCAGGTTATGAAATAGCATTACAGAGTTATTCTAGTTTTTGTAAACATACATAGTGATAGAAATAAAATAAAATAGCACTTATATAAAGGCTGATAGGTGCCAGGCATTGTTGTATATGTATTCTCATTATTGCACTTTGTCCTCCCCAAATCCTATGATGTAGGTGCTAATATTATCCTTCATTTTATACATAAAAATTTCAAGACAGTGAAGCTAAGCAACAAATAAGAAGCGGTAGAGCAGGAATTCAAATACATTTAATCTATTTCCTAAGTCCATGGTCTTAACCTCTACTCAGTTTCATCTATTAATAAGTCCCCAAATCTATATTTCATTCATTCTTTTATCCATTTGTTGTTTGAACCCTTTTCTGTGATAGGCACTGCTTGCCCTTTTAATCTCAGTACCATATTTAGGAGTTCTGATTCCCAGGACATAGCTCCTTCCACCTAATAAAAATATAAGAAATATGCTTTCAGGTCAACCACAATTTTTGAGTATCTACAATGTGCCGAACAAGGCCTTGGAGGTATCTGTGTCTCACACACACACACACACACACACACACACCACACACACACACACACAAGGTAGATACAGCCTTCATATTCTTATGAAGCATGTTTTAATGGGGGGAGACAAGGAGGGTGTGGTAAGTCCTGAAGGGGCACTTTAAGCACTGAATAGGAAGAGTTAACTCAGTTACCAGTGAAGTCTTCCAGGAAGTAATGATTAGGAGATCAGTTTCTGGCATGACAGAGTACGGAGCTTTGTGGATCTGATATCCCGTGAACAGATGAAAATTATTTTAAAAAACAAAACAAAATAAAACAACTTAAAAACCTCTGGAAATGATCTTAAGGGTGTATATCAAGTGGATAAACATCTATTCAAGAAAATTTATAAAAATTCCATAAGAAAGGGGAGAATCTGTGGTATTTGAACCTAGATCTCTTATTCCGTCTTCATTCCTAGGTCAGGGAGGCATAAATTGCACTTCTAACCGTTGGTGGAAAACACATGGTATCCTCTTCCTGCAGCTACCTACCATGGAGCTTTCTTCCTAGGAAGAGGAGGACATTAGCATTTCTCATCCTGCCCAACTACTAAGATTGCAAGGTTAAGCTCCAGGTGAGTGCCTTCACTGATGGAATGGAGACTGTCCTGTGGGTGTGGCACCACTGAGAATACTGGTGCCTTGATCACTCTTGGCTTATAAGGCATGGTTCCAAGCAAGCTAAGAGGACCTCAGGCTGCTGTTTACTCCTTAACTCCACTAAGACATCAACTCCTAAAGCAGGAGTATCAGTTAGAGAGGACTACCATTGTCCCACTCCCGGATCTAGAGATTTTGCCTGGGGAGAGAAGACAGCCATAATCATACACATTCTAACATTTCCCCAATAGAAGTTACTTCATTTGCAACGGAGCATGGAGAAGTTCAAGCCAAGGAAGCTCTAAACCCAGTTGTGGTTGTGGTAGAAGCAACTGTGAAGTGATTCATGGATTGAATGAATATACTAGGTAACTGTAAACTACCTAGATTGTTTTAAAGAGCCAGGGAAGGAGATGGCTGGGAGGAGTCCTCCCTCCTTCAAACAAAGAGCAAACGCTGATCTTTGAAACTGTTGCTTCAAAGAAGCCCAAATTTGATTGAATTAGTCTGCAGAGCAATTAATGCCCAAGGACATTATTGGAAATAAGAGAGAAATCAACTGGCAATTGGAAGAGCCTAACAGCTGGGTTTGGTCATGGCTGTGACCCTCATAAGTGCTTCTCAGTCCCCCACCTTACCTTCACTTAGGTGGGACAGGATGGTTAGAGGGGGTTAGAGACGGATATTTCCCTTCTTCTAAGTTGGTCAGGTTCTGGTAAAGAGTTTCTCTTGAGGGAAGGAGTGGTGAACACACAATGAAAAATAGATATGACATATTATTGAATTGTACACTTGTAACCTATATGCTTTTATTAATGTCACCCAATAATTTTAATAGAAAAATAAAAATAAATAAAGTCTCGGGGAAAAAAGGAATGGAATGCTCTGGATGTACTTAAAAATGGCTACTTCCCCCACCACCCTGCCGGAAACATGAGAGATTTTCTCCAATATTCACTGTGAGAACCTCGTAGGGCTCTTGGCAGTAAAACTCATAATAGTAGGGGAGTAATCCTAAGACTGGGCTTCTCTGGAGTTTTAACTCTCAGACTTTTCCACATTGAACTTCTAGCAATTTGTCAATTATAATGCAGGTTTTTTTCAATCTCAGTAGCATGTTTAGGAGTTCTGATTCTTTCAGTTGTCGTAGAACTGGTTCTCAGTACTGGTTCCTAGAGATAGTTCTGTTCATGAATTTTGCTCTAGCAAATTGTGATTCTCTGAATCTGCTTGTCTGTTTCTCCTTTGTTGAGGGGGAGGGGGCAGTGATTTGCTCTGTGATCTCAATCCTCTAATGGATCTAAGAAGAATTGTTGATTTTCAGTTTGTTTGGCTTTTTACTGGTTAAAATGGAGTGATGACTTCCAAGTTTTTTTATACCAGACCAAAAACTGAAAGCAAGAGAGAAATCTTTTATAATGATAAAAGAGTCAATCTATAAGAAATATATACCAATTATAAATATATATGCACCTGACAACAGGACACCAAAATGCATGAGTCAAAAACTGATCAAAATGAAGGAAGAAACGAATAGTCAACAATAATAGTTGCAAACTTTAATAACCCACTTTTAATAATAAATAGACCAACTGGGAAAAGATCAATCAGGAAATAGAAGACCTGAGAACACTGTGCACCAACTAGACCTAATAGACATATAGACTACTTCACCCAACAGCAGCAGAATGCGCATTCTTCTCAAGTGCACATGGCACATTCTTCATGGTACACTGTGTGACAGGCTGTAAAACAAACCTCAATACATTTAAAAGGTTAGAAATGTAAGATATGTTCTCTGACAACAATGGAATAAAATTTTATATCAATAATAGGAAATAGGAAACGCGTAAATATTTAGAAATTAGGCATAATACTCTTAAATAGCCAAAGCTTCAAAGAACAAATCAAAATGAAAATTAGAAAAACTTTGAGATGAATGAAAATGAAGTACAACATACAGAATACAGAAATTTATGGGATGGAACTTTGGTAGGTTGAAGCACAATATACCAAAACTTATGGGATAGAGCTAAATTTATGCTGAGAGTGGAATATATACCTGTAAATAAATGCCTATATTGAAGAAGAAAGATCTCAAGTCAATATCCTAACTTTCCCCCTTAAGACATTGGAAAAAAAGAGCAATCTAAACATAAAGCAAGGAGAAAGAATGAAATAATGATTTGAGCAGAAATTAATGAAATGGAGAATGGAAAAAGAGTAGAGTAAATGAGTGAAACCAAAGCTAGTTCTTAGAAAAGATAAACAATATTGACAAATCTTTAGCTAGATTCATGAGAGAGGATAGAGCTAGAGAGCAAGAGCGAGAGCAAGAGTGAGAGAGAGAGAGAGAAATCAAGTTACTAGAATCAGAAATGAAAGAGGGGTCATTACTAACCTTATGAAAAAGGATTATAAAGGAATAATAAGAAATTGTATGCCATCACATGAGATAACTTAGCGGAAATGGACAAATTCTTAGAAAAACACAAACTACCAAAAAAATCTCAAGAATAAACAATCTGAATAGACCTATAACAGGTGAAGAGATTGAATTAGTAATAATAATAAACTACCCCACACACAAAAGCCTAGGCCCACGTGGCTTCACTGCTGAATTCTACCAAACATTAAAAAAAAAAAAAGAATTCTTCGTGAACTTTTCCAAAAATAGAAAAGGAGAGGACATGTCTCTCATTTTATGAGACCAGTATTACCCTGATATCAAAACCAGACAAAGATATAACAAGAAAAAATACAGATCACTTTCTCTTATGCAAAATCCCCAACAAAATACTAGGAAAGCAAACCAACAACATATAAAAACAATTATGCCTCATGACCAAGTGGGATTTATCTTAGAATGCAAGTTTGTTTTAATATCCCCAAATCAGGAACTTCCTCAACATGATAAAGGGCAAAAAATCCTCATCTGACATCATACTTAATAGTGAAACACTAGATGACCTACCCCTAGGATCAAGAACAAGGCAAAGATGTATGCTCTTACCACTTCTATTCAACATTGTACTGGAGATTCTAGCCAAGGCAATTAAGCAACAGAAAGAAATAAAAGGCATTCAGGTCGAAAATTAGAAGTAGAATTATCTCCATTTATAGATGACATGATCTTATATGTAGAAAGTCTTATGGAATCCACTGATAAACTAATAGAACTAACAAACAACTCCAGGATGATTACAGGATACATGATCAATACACAAAAGTCAATTGTATTTATATACACTTGCAACAAATAATCTGAAAAGAAAATTAAGAAAACTCTATTTATAATAGCATCAAAAAGGAATAAGATACTTAGAAATGAATTTAATAAGAGAATTACAAAGTTTATACTCTGCAAACTATAAAACATTACTGAAAGAAAGAAATTAAAGAAAATGCAATTGAATGGAAAAAATCTCACATTCATGAATTGAAATTTTTAATACTGTTAAAATGGCAATACTCAGCAAATTGATCTACAGATTTGATGCAATCCCTTTCAGAGTCCCTTCAAAACCACTTCAAACCAACTACATTTTAAAAATAAATAAGAACATTAAAAGACAAAATTAAAATTAAATAAAAATTACAAAAATCACCCCTGCTACAATGATTAGAATCAAAAAGTCAGACAATAAAAGTGTTGTTAAGGATATAGGGAAATTGGAACCCTCACACACTGCTGGTGGGAATGTAAAACAGTCAGCTAGTTTGGAAAACAGTATGGCATTTCCTGAAATGATTAAGCACAGAGTTACTGTATAACCCAACAGTTCAATTCCTATATCTATCCAGGAGAAATAAGAACATATGTCCTCACAAACCTTGTACACAAATGTTTATATTTCCATTATTCATAATAAGCAAAAGATGGAAACGGCTCAAAAATCCATCAATGGATTAATGGATAAACAAAATGTGGCCTAGTCATAAAATAGAATATTGTTGAGCCATAAGAAAAAATAAAGAAATACATGCTACAAAATGGATGAATCTTGAAAACATGCCAAGGAAAAAAACCAGTTGCAAGACCACATTTTATATGAGCACATTCTTATGAAACATCCAGGATTGGGACATTTTATTTATTTGTTTGTTTGTTTGTTTGTTTATGTATTTAATTATTTATTATGGTGACATTGGTTAACGAAATTCAGTAAGTTTCAGGTGTACAATTCAACAGTAAGGTGTGTGTGTGTGTGTGTGTGTGTGTGTGTGTGTATATATATTATTGCATTGTGTTCCAAGATTGGGAAATTGTAGAGATAGAAAGCAGGTTAGTGTTTTCTTAGGGCTGAAACAATAGAAGCATGGGGGAGGAGTCATAGGTAAGGGTATGGTGTTTCTTTTTGATGTCAAAATGTTCTAAAATTGACTGTGGTGATAATTGCACGTAACTGTAAATATACTAAAAACCAGTGAGTCGTACATTTTAAGTAGGTGAATTGTATAGTATGTGAATTAGACCTCAATAAAGCTGTTTAAAAGAAGTAACACCCATTATGGTATGGACGAGTAGGATTTATCCAGGGTAGGTGTGTGAGGACTAGTTGCATGTTTTAGGCAGGGAAAATGGTGAGAACTAAGACCAGGACTTGAAAAGGCATGGAGCTTTGAGGAGATGATAATTCATTCAGCAAGATAGTGGTGTTGTTACTGTTTATTAAATACCAACTGATGCAGAGCAGAGATTAGGAGCAAGGGTTTTGACCTTAGGCAGGCACTCCATTTAATAGCTGAGTGACCTTAGCCAAGACACTTAATCTCTCTAAGCCTCACTCCTCTTTCTATTAAACAGTAGGTTAGCGATTAACATCTGGAAAATGACTCATTTCATGGAAGGGAAGAAAGACTCTATGTTCTATGTCAGTCCAAGGAACTATCTTGACAGTTACAATGCAAAAATAATATAATTATCCATTGGGAGAAAATTTTTTTAAATAATTATTTCTTGAACAACCAGATAGCAGGAGGTCTAGTGATATATCAAAATGCCACTTAAAAGGATGTGATCCCTCCCTTTAGTGAGCTGAAGGGCTTCATCTTGATATTTGTCAGAATGTATGTGTGTGTATTATACTGTACCTCCTGTCCTTCATTTTCTTTTAATAATTCATGATGAACATGTAGTACCTACAGATCTGCCTTTTCCCTTTAACATGATTCTTTACCCAAACTGTACTGAAAATATTAAAGGAGCATGAAGGCAAAATATTTGAATATACATTTCTCAAAGTAACGTGGACAAACGGCCAATAAGTACACGAAAAGATGCTCCATAGCCAACTAAATTATCCATCAAATTATGCAATTGTTTTTGCTAAGGCTCTTGCAAAATGCAGATGTCAGAATATCAAATAACTTCTTTGGGATACTGCTAACACATGAGAAGTCTCCTTCCCTCAACCCTTACCGGAGCTTGAACTTTCTTTGTAGAGGGAACAGACTAGCTTTTCTCTTAGCTTTTGCCTTTTCCTTTTATATAGGCAGCGGTGATTACATGTATATGGGACTGGGGCTGACTTTCAAAACACATTTTTCTTTCAGTTTCACAGTGCAAAATTGTGCATAAGATTACTCTGTTATTAGCATCCTGGTAAAATCCATTGGTCTTGCTCCTCTACTTCTTTTGTTGTGTCATGTGTTACTGTAACTTTCCAGTCCTCATATACTACTTACTTTTAGTTTTTCAGTTGATTTTGTTGTTATTTAGTATTCATTCAAAACCTATGTATTTAAGTAAAAACGAGAAAGAGTTACAAATGCCCTGTTTATACTCTACAGCATACTACATTATCTGCTTTTTTAACTTGGAATTAGAAATCAAAATTTGTGGTGTTAGGGAAAGGCTTGCCATTCACATTAAGGTTATTACACAGAGAAAAACTGTTACTGAGAGAGGCAATCTGCCTTGGATCTGAACATTCCTGCACATTTTTATTGGGTATACCAAAAGGTAAGGCCCTGACCATTCTTCACACAGGGAAGGCCATTTCTCAGTCGTGTGCAGCAAGCAGCTTTGAGGGATGAGTTAACATCTTTCTCTGGGACAGGGCAGGTTTACTTCTGCTTACTAAGAAAGTGGTGAAATCTCCAAAACTCAGGGTTTCTTTCTTATAACACAATGCTCTGCGTGAGCAGACATCCAGTATGGGCCCTGTCACCCCATGGAACTTGAGGATCATGGGTAAGTGATACAACCAGTATGAAGCTCTGGCTACTGCTTTTGCCATGAGTAATAATGTCCCTGTTTCTTCTGATCCAGGATATTGAGTGTCTTCTGCCAGCATCCACTAAAACAGTAGCAGGTTAAGTTGTTAACTTATAAGTAGGGAGAAAATCTCTGGTTAATCAATTATGCTAAGGCAATGTTTCCCACTAGGATGATTTTTGCCATATTTGTATACCACTTATGCTATTAATGTTGTTAATATTAATAGTGTTCTACTTCACGTTTTTCAACATTGAACTCACTTAATTTGAATACTCTTTCAAAACGGAACTTTATGACACCAACCCTAAATCTAAAACTATCGTAATATTCTTTAAACGAGTATTCATTAATTCATTTAACATTAAAATCCATGGATATTACAATTTAAAATATTTGTGTGTGTCTAAAAAATCATCCATCTACTTTAACCCCAAGTTAGGATTATAACCAGACAAATCATGCGCATGGACAAGACTACCACAACCAATGTTTTTAGTTAGTGGATTTTGAGTTTATCCCTTTTCCATATAAAAAGTTCCCATGAAAACCCTCTGTGAAGGAAAAAAAACAGTCTAGTGCTCTGACCTGCAATGGGGACAGTTGTTGTCTCCCAGGAATACATATCCAGGACAGCCTGGCCATCAGCATAGGAGGATCTGGTGCCTGCTACAGGCAAAAGCATAGAAAACAAAGTCAAGACCACCGTGGAGAGGCGAGCCCTTCCACATTCTGAGAACCACCCCTGTGAGCTCCAGGGGCATGGATTCATCTGTGTTCTGTAAACTGCAGTCACTCCCTGGACCCTCGCCTCATTACAGCCGTAATCCAGCCCCCACCAGCATCCATCAGGTGTTTGCAGAGTTTGGAGGACATGAATTGCCCCCCCTCCCCGCCAAAACGAGCAGCACAGAGGAAAAAAAAATACAACTGTACAACTGTGATCATCTATACATCTGTAGATAGTAGAAGATAGGTAGATTTAGATGTGGATATAGATACACCTTCTTACATAGCACTTTCATGTTTCCAGGTAATTACAGGAACATCCCCAAATCTGACTTGAACTCTCTCCTCTTACAATTTACATAGGTCTAAGGAGGTATCTGATGAAATGGTGAGGAGGGCCTGACACTTGATCTTCTGAAAGAGATCACTTCACCCCAAGGAAATAAGCCAGGAAGAGAAAACCATAATCTTACTCAAAGAAACAACCTGACTAAAGCATGTGTTAGAGACTTGTCTTCTGTCCAACCCTCAAACAGACCCCATAGTATTATGGGGAAGGGGCCTGTGATTAAAATCTCACAAGTTGCCAAGATTATCTTTAAGATTCATCATGCCAAGTAGCCCTGCGTAAATGTAAATTGAAGAGATGGGCACTTTCCTTTTTTCTGTAGAGGTCGGTCTGTGATTCAGCCCACTGGGGGTTCGGAAAAAAAAAAATATGTTGGGCTTCATTATTTGAGAATTCCAAACATCAATAGAGGTAGGGGCCTGAAAGATATAGGACCTGGATGAAGGACGCAGGGGCAGGTATTCCAAAACATGGTAGTATTTTGAGGGGAGGGGATGGGAGGTTGGGCAGAAACAGCAGGGGAGGAACATAAATGGCGGCACCCACCTAACAGTTGGCCTGGATTATTAAGCACACGTGATAAGCTACTTACTCCACCCTCCTCCCCCAAATAACTGAACCAAATTTCTTGGGAGTTGGGATCCTGCATGGGCAGACGCGTAAAGAAAGCAAACCCGTCAGATATAGCTGTCATATCCTTATTGGTCCTCATGAGATAGCTTAGAGAGCATTATTTTATTTAGATAAGATGTAAAAGTTATTCCTATTCTGGCTAGGTGGTCTGGCGATAATTTGGAGTTCACATTTGCTTCTGAATTCTGTCAACAAATATCAAGTGCCCTAGTTACTTGAGAAATAAACTGGTAAGTCTGCTGTGGTTATTTTTGCTATAAAATGTTTATTATTTCAACAATGTGTGCACATTCTAATAAGGAAAGATACAAATATGCAGAATGTTAAAAATCACTCATAATCCTAGCACTCACTGTACTTTTGTCTTTCATCCTTCATGTTTTTTCTGTGCATATATGTAATACACAAATGTACTCCTCCTTTAAAAATGACAGTCGCCTATTACCTAGTAATGTTTTTTTCATTTTATATTCTGTCAGGAACCTCCTTTTGTACAAATGAGTAAAGCTCTCCTATTAAAAAGCAGAGACTGAAAGATTGATTCAAAATATGATAAACAATAAAATGCAGATAAGAATAGATGCATCTTAAACCACTAAGAGCAGCAAGCAGGAAAATGGGCAAAAGCTTATCAGGAAAACGCAAATCAAAAGAAGGCTTAATGGAAATGCTAACTGAGAAAAAATAAAAATCAAGGTAAGCTACATTAAATAGGGGTAAGGATGGTTTCGATTAACTTTCCAACGCATCACTATAAGTTTGTTTCTTACTCTCCTTATCTCTCTATTTCATTCACTTCGCTAAACATTCCTCCTTGCTTAAATGCCTGTTGTGTATATCTTCTTTAAATTCCTGGAGTGACTGAATCAGCCTTTCTCTAAAAGTTCCTTCTGTTTTTCCCTCCTCCTCTGGCGCTTCCTCCTCTTGCTTTTCCTCCTCAGGCTTTGGCTCTTCCTCAAGCTTTGTTCACTCCCATTTTCTGGTTTTCCTTCCATCTGACAAGGTTTCATCTTGTGTCTCCCTTCTCTTTTCTCTTGCAATAATTATTCTTCTTTGAATACGATTACTTCTAGGAAGCAAGAAGGAGATGGTAAATCAAAAGCTTGGCGACTGGACCAGCGCTCTGGACAAAGGTCTCACCGTTTGCCCCATCCCTTTTTTTTGATTCAGAGCTATCGTCAAAAATCTTGCACCCAGGAGACTCGATCAGCAGTTTCCTGAGCGGGCCCCTCTTACCTCCACTTTCCACCGCCTCACGGCTCTCTTGTTCCTCCCTCCAGCCATTTCCAAGGCCTCTTCAACCACCCCCGCCCCCGCGCAACCCGCACAGACGTATCACAAAGCCCTCCCAGAAGAGAGTAGGCTGGTAGAATCGGGCTGGGGTGGGGAGACACAGTGGGGCTCACGCCTCTGTCCCGACCTCGCCCGCGTCCACCCCGGAGTCTTTATAATACACCCCTCACCTGCCTGTCTTGATCCGGTCAGTTTTCCGTGTCTTCTAGTCTTGCGTAGCGATATGAACAAGACCTGCAGATCCGAGCACAAACGGGAAATGGGAGGGGGAGGGGGAGGGCCAGGGAGAAGGGAGTGGAGGAGGGGAGGTGGAGCAAGCGCTTGGTGACCAGCACCACGGACTTTTTTCCTCATTAAGGTTCTCAGTTATGGAAAGTTTCTCACCTTCTGTTTCTCCTAGTTCTCCCCCTCTTTGCATTGCAAGTTGGTTCGAATTTCCCATCAGACAGGGAGTAGGCAAAGCACATTATTCCAAACTATCTTTAAGACTGGGGCGGGGGTTGGGGGAGGGTGGTGTGGGAAAGCGGTCTGAGATGGCAGAGAATGATTATTTTTAAACTACCACAGGTCTCCCTGTATTTCTCCCAAGACCCCTTGTCTCTTTTCCAAGGTTCATTCCCTACAGACCGGGACCTGGGGGTGGAGAGGTGGACTTGACAGGACTCTCTCGAGTGTCTGTCTAGGCCACCCCCACCCTAGAAATCCTCAGGCAGCACTTACTTTGACACCAACCTGCAAAATTCCGGCAAATTGGTTTTCTCCTGGCCTCAGCCCCGGCGTCGCGATGCAGAAGGGAGCTGGTACCAGATGAGAACAAGGACCAGACTCGCAAGACTTCTGCACACGTCGACTCCTGGTCATGTGGGATCTACGTCACCAGTGAGCTTGGGGCCCTAATTTCCACGCCCACCAAAAGCGCGGCAGAAGTCAGCCCGCCTTCTGCCTCCTCCCCCTTTATACTTTTGGCCCTGTCAGTTTTTTGTTGTTGTCGTTGTCCGTATCTCAGGGGGACATTTTTTATTTGCCTTTCTCTGATTACTAGGTTGAGGCTGCACCTTTTTCTGGAGCTACTAAACTTCTCTAATTCTTTCCAGAATTGCCTCTTCCTGCCTTCCGCTGCCAGCATGAACTCCTGTAGCCATCGACCCTCCCCCAGCCTGCATTTCATCTGCAATCTGGTCTTTGGCAGTTGCGGAGCAGGGTTGGTCTAACAGTAGGTTGTTTGAAAAAAAAAAAAAGCTTGGGGTAGGAATGAGATCTTTTAATGTAGTTTTTACTTTATTCTTAATACTTTTATACCCCCTTTTTTAAGTAACTTTTTTTTTATAGTTGGAAAAGACAAAGACAAAATTACTTCAGTTAAATGAGTTAATGCATGTACGGTCCTGAGAATAGTGCCTGGTATACGGTGCTTTAAAAGTACAAGCTATTATTATAATAGGATTTCATTTGGGGAAAAGATTTAAAATGGAAAAAAGAAGAGTAATGTTTGACTCCAGAGCCCGGTAGTATTTTCTAAGAAGCTGTGCTGCCTGCAGAATCATCAATTGTTTCCTTTTTCGTAAGGAGAGAATAATATTACACACCTCATATAATTTGACTGTTGAGAATTCTAAATGATAACACTTGGCACAAAGCGCTTCACTCATATATAAAGTTTTCAATGGATATTGGTTATCTTTCAGCCTCGCCTCAGTCTTTGGTAGTAGTCACAAATTTGTCAATAAAAATTGCATAGGTAATATTTGAAAAATAACAGGAGACATAAACATGCATTTTTGTTTTGTATAAGTTTCAGTGCCCCTTTGTGAGTCAGAATAAAAACTTCAATGGATTATGTGGAGAGAAAAAAAACCTTACTGTATGTCATTTTATTTTACTTGCCCTTCTGGCATATTATTCTGTCTTCAGGGAAACGTGCATTTATTTGAGCACCAGAAAATCCAAGATATAATGGTTTTGGTCTTCTGGACAGAACACTGGTGCGAAAGACAGGAGATGTTAGTCCCAGTGCTAGCCTTAGAACAATTTACCTGTCCAAAGTCTGTGTGCCTGATGCTTCCAAAACTCAAAACAAAACTCAAAACGTCAGTTTGATGTAAGGAAAGGTTTACTGATTGAGAAGGCACCAACTGAGAAGATGGGAGACCTAATCCTCAATCCATCTTAAATTACACAGTTCAGGCTTCTTTTATGTCAAGGGAAGGGAAAATATGAAGGGCAAAGGGTAATTGACTACACAGACATTTGGGCACCAGTGGGGTTCAAGGAGATTATGCTTAGTCTGTTGACTCTAGCTGATGTGAGTCCAGGTCAAAAGGTGCCTGCAAATCTTTGATAAACAGTACATACTTCCCTTATCTCTCGGGGAGAGTCACCCTCTGGCCAGGCCCTGTTTTTGTAAACCTCAAGCCTCAAGCGGAATTCCTCAAATGATGAGCTATCAAGCTGAAGGGCATGGGAACAAAGCAGGCCTGAACAAGATAAAACCAAAGACACCAAGAATTTCACTCTGTTACAAACTGCCTATGTGACCCTTAGTGAGTTATTCTCCCTGTATTGGTCTTATCTCTAAAGCAAGAGAGTACACCAAGCTCTCAGTACTTTGGAAAAAACATGTGATTAATAAAACATTTGAATATGTAGTCTTTAGGAAGATTGAAACATCCTGAATGGCAGCTGTTTTTTCTCCAGCTTGATGGAAATGGTTCCAGAAATTTTTATAATGTCCTGAAAAGGGAAAGGTGCCTCGCTGCCATTATCTCATTTTATACTCTTAACAACAATTGCAAGGAAGATATTTTCATTTCCATTTTACATATGAAGAAACTAAACAGAGTTTTAGCAATGTGTCCAAAGACTTTATCTCCTTAGATCCGAGCAGAAGAGGCCTCTGCCCTGAAGCCCCACTTTTCGAGGGTCAGTGTCTGGTCCTTCTCTTGAGACTCTCTTCCCCAGTAGTGAACAGTCAGTGGAGCAAGAAGATTGCCTTACTTGGAGCCTTTACCTTTCTCCTTTGAGACCACACTCTTGATATCTAGGACCCTAGAATATTCTGCACTAAGGAACTAGAGCCTAAATACAAGGCCTGCTTGTGCCTCTTCTCCAGGTCTGTCCTCCTGGGAGTGGGCTACATCCCAGTGAGTTCACCGTAGGGGTGGAGCAGATGACAGGGCTACAAAGGCAGAACTGCCTCACATGAAGCCATTTGAAGAAAGAGCTAAAGGGAAGAGTAGACTGCCAGGCCAACAGGAGCTCAGAGAAGGCAATAGGCAGTTATGTAATTAGTTCGAGACAGCCTCAAGGAGGAAAAAGACCTTGATCTGGGCTTCGGGGTGCAGGCAGGACATAGATGGAGGGTGGGAAGGAAAGAGGAGACCACTCTGGTTGAACCTAGGCCCTGTGTCTTTATCATTACCCTGGCCTGTCTCCTGTTGTCTTGCTGGGTAGAAGTCCACTTGCTCCTCCTTAAATGTATTTAAGTCTATTGACAATGGGTTGTTGTCTGAAAGCAGGCTGAATGCAAGCACTTTTGGACATGTACTACACTACCCCCAAGGACTTTCTCACTTATTTCCAGGTCATGGAGTCTGAATCAGTCTGCCTTTCTGGATAGTACATAGGAATTCGCTAAGTACTTACAATATGCATTTTTGAGCCTGTAATTCCATTCTTAGGTATACATCCTAGGAAAATACTTAATGACAGTCACAATGATTTCCTGCAACAAAGTTTGTAGACCTGAATTCTTACTATCAGTCAATTTGACCTGGACCTGAATATACAAAGAGAAGCCAGAAGTGAAAAGTGGCGATGAAAGAGCAGAAGGAGGGAATTGTTCAGGGAAATGGTAGCTATGCATCCAAGCACATACACATGTATATGCACATTTTCACATGTGTGTTCACATTCTCATAAACTGAGTATTCTTCCGGATGATTTTGCTACAAGATTAAAAAGGTGAACATATAATTCTGTTAAAATGATTCAAACTGCACCGATGATATGTATCAGTGGTATGTACCATTTACAAATGGAAAATGACTATTAGGATATTCAACACAATTCTTTATAATAAACAATTAAGACACAAACTTAAATGTCTTACAATAGGGAACAGGTTAAATTAATTATGTAAAAACCATATCATAGATTTCTAAGAAAATATTAAAATGAGCTCTATCGAGAACATAACTAAGAGTTAATTTTTCATGTATGCAATTAGAAAAGATGAAAAATATTGATTACACTCAAAGTTGGTTAATTTATTTGATGACTCTCAAACATTCACATGTGTTTTGAGAATATAAACAGTATACGGATGTTAACTAGACTTATTGCAGTAATCATTTTGTAATATATTGAATCACTATGTTGTACACCTGAAACTAATATAATGTTATATGTCAATCATGCTTCAACAGAATAAATAAATGAAAATACAAGCAAAATGCAAACAAAAAAAATAGTACTTTTTAGAGGTTATTTTGGCAATATCAAACTTTATATATATAATGTGTGCTCTTGGACACATCAATTTCCTCTTCTAGTGATTTATTATACAGAAATACTCCCATGTCAAATATGGTCATTGTAGTAGTTGTGGTAATAGATTTTTTTTTAAAAAAAGGAAAAACCCTAAATATTCCTAAAAGGGGATTGGTTTAAGAAAGTTTGATCATTTTATAATGCAAAACTATGCAGATGATGAAAAATAACGATGTAGATTTATATATAGGAAAAAAATCCAACATACATTGTTAAGAAAAAAGGCAAATTGAAAGTTAATACATGTGATAGTACATTTTGTTGCAACATATATTTATTTCTGTGTATTTAAAACATGAAAAGAATGAAATTCTACCATAACATGATAAGTGAAGTCCTTTCAATTTATTCCTGTAAAATTTCGGATTATGTGAATGGAATGATTGATGTGAGCATGTTTGGTTAACTCACTGCACAACCCAAAGCCATCAGGAACTCAGCTGTGTTTTGACACCACTTCATAACAGTTGTTTATTCAGCACTTGAACTTAATTATATCCTTCATTTTCCCCTGTCCCCAACCCATCACTAATCACATTAAATCCAGTGTTAAGTTACTGTGAGATTTTACTGTATTTCTATATCATGTTAGAAATTTGAATGAAATATATTCGTAAATATTTCCATAGGATATATTTGAAATGAGTATTCAGTATAATGGGAACTTTTATTTTCTAAGTGTTGCATTTATATAGTTGAATTTTATCTTTAATAGGCATATATCAATTCTTAATATTCAGAAAAATGATTGAGATAAAACTGTAAAAACATGCAGAATAAAATATCTGACAAATGTAGGACAATCATATCTATATTGAGATGAAAGTGTTTTGTAATATATTGGTGCATGAGATAAGGTTACAAATGGTAACATGACAAGGATTCAATTTTTTAAAATAACGTGTATATATATATATATATATATATAATATATACACATATACATGCATAGAAAATATTATGGAATAATATACACAAAAATATTGAAAGTGGGTATGATTGGATAGTTTGTGGGTTTATGGGTGATTTATGTATTCTTTTACATACTTCTTTGTAGATTCTTCTACCTTTTTCCCAGTGGGAATGTATAACTTCTACGATAAAGAATGGTTTGCAAAAAAGTATAATCTTATTTTATGACACATATTTCACATATATTCTTCTCTGTAGCTGAGCAAGATCTGATTTAAGGCCTCCACCACCTCTTTTGAGTGTGAGAGCCTTACAATGGTTGAATGCCTACCTAACACATTTGCTTCTGTTGGCCCCTTTGTGACTTGTATGCATTAAAATAAGGCTCTCCTTCCAATGCTCTGACTGTGGCTCCCTCTACTACTAGTGGTACACAGGAAAGGAAATTTCTTTTTCCTAAATTTTATCCTGTGAGAAATTTTTTCTTCTAGGAAATTTTTCGTTAGGAAAAGTAACATTGTTGGCAGTAATGTAATATTGTAAGTAGATAATATATGACTATTATAAAATTGTCTTAGTTATTAATTCAATTCTTTAAAAATATAAATGAATAGAAAAAGAAAGGATTGCATTTTTGGCTCTGTTTGACAAATGGCATTATATCTATAGTTCATTGACCTTTTTTTCCCATGAAAATGTTTTACTTTTGCAAAGAAAGACAAATGTTACTTAAAAGCAAGGTTAAAAAAATGTGCATAAAATTATCCTAGTTATATTTAAAAATACATATAGAAGGAAAGAAACCCTCAAGAATCTACACTCAATTTATTTTATGACTCTCAAACATACATTTCATCCATTTATTCATTTAACAAATACCCTGGATTCCATGAATCAAACACACTTCCAACCAGGCCCAAAACATACATTTTTATCATGCTTCCCTGAGAGATTTTAATGCATACCAACACTGGATAAACACTGGTAGTGCAGTGGAAACACAATTATATTGAGTACTTTCTTAGTCCATTCGGGCTACAATAACAAAAATACCATAGATTGAGTGGCTTAATAATAGAAATTTATTTTCCACAGCTCTGGAAGCTGGGAAGTCCAAGATCAAGGCGCTGGCAGATTGGTATGTGGGGAGGGCCCACTTTCAGATTCATAGACTGCCATCTTCACGCTGTATACTCACGTGATGAAAAAGTCAAGGGAGTTTCCTGGGGCCTCTTTTATAGTGGCACTAGTCTCATTCGTGAGGGATCCACCTTCTGGGCTTAATCACCTACCAAAGACCCAACCTCCAGTTAACCATCATAGTGGGGGTAAGTTTCAACATAAGAATTTTGAAGGGACACAAACATTCAGTCTATAGCAAGCACAAATATGCCTGGAAAAAGACCGCAAGGAAATACATCAAAACGCCAAAGATCCTAACAAAGCATATATTACGTGACCTAAACTGTCTTATTCTGTTAGGATCTATTTTTAAAAATTATTCGAAGAGCATTTCTCTGTTTACTAGATAAGATGCTGCCCATTTCATGAATTGTTCAATATATCCAATTAGATCTTGAAAAAAAGCATTCGGTGTTTCTCATATTGGGATACATCATAAAATAGATATGAAGATTTTAGGTGATGTTTTATTCATCTTCAAAAAACATGTTCTGAATCAATAGTGTATGTTGCTGATGCTGTAATCTAATAATAAAGAAAATAAGGTGTATAAATATATATATAGAAATGTGTATTCACAAACTGAAAAAGGCATAAAGGAATTCACCAATGATGACATTTGGGAATGGATGTGTGATTAAAGGTGATTTTTCTGTTGTTACTTACTTAAATGTCAGGTTTTTATCTTTTAATTTTTTGTACAGTTCCAATCGTATTGCCATTAAAACAATTCTGAATATATACGTCATCTCATTCATTTGGAATATGCAGAAAAACGATAACAATATTCATAACATACTTTCAGTGTGCACCATGTTCCAGTGTTCTAAGCTATTTACAGGTACTGATCAATTCATTCTTCAAAAAAAAACCTTGAAGAGCTATGTGAGGCTATACTATTGATGCCCCGCCCTACATAGGAGGAAACTGAGGCACATAGAGGTTAAACGAATTGCCCGAGGCTTTACAGCTACTAAGTTGCAAAGCCTGGATGTAGCCCAAACTGCTGGGCTCCAGAATCAGTGTGCTCGGCCTCTCAAAAAACAAATAATAAATCCATTAAAACACTGATTAGCACAGCTGGAGACAGTTACATATTTTCTTAAATATAATTTTTTTAATTGTTGTTTTTCTAGATATTTTAGTAGTGGCAAATCCCAACCCTGTCGTTTCTTCTAAAGGGAACCGTGTTTTCCCTCACGGTGAGTAAAACGGGGCATCATGGAGATAATCAGGCAATTGATGTTGGTATCCGAAAATCAAAAAACAAAGGGAAAAAATGGAGTCCCCGACATTGCGGACTTGAGAGGTTGTTATAATAAGTCCAAGTTGTGAGAAAGATGAAATCAAGAGGGAGCAGAAACTATGAAGAAGCAGAAGCAAGGACACAAAGAAAAGCTATCCAGTAGAAAATTAAGACACCTCTTAGCAATGGGAGAGAGATAGATATTTGTTATATGAATGAATATGTCATGGGACAGAAATGCGCCAATTAGATTCCTTCAGTGGTTTTGATCCATATGCATTTCAAAAATGAATAGGTATTGTGTGGTCAATAATATCTCCTAACTTGTTTTAAAATATCGTGATGGATTTATTTCTCTCCTTTAACAAAACTTGAATGTCTGTCGGAGAAACCTAAAAAGTAAAGGGCCGTCTTGTGACCAGAGCCAGCACTGCGGCTTGAACAGGAAGCCTGGGGCAGAGAAACAGGGTTAATCTTGATGAATGGCAGAGCAATGGACCTGTTTAGAGTGCAAGTCAAGGAGGCGAGTTCCACTAGAGAAGTGGATAAGAGTTTGTAGGGCCAGAGAGTGGTCTGGGGTAGAGATGTGAAATTGGGTGTCCTCATCACTAAGACTCTAGTGACAACTGCAGAAGTGGATGACACCAGCCAAGGAGAACATGGAGACTGAGAAGGGAGAGGACTTGCAATATTTAAGGAAGAAATATAGCTCAGGGTCTAAGAGCAAGGGCTAGAAGCTGTCAGTTCTAGTTGGCTAGTTGGGTCTACTTCTCCACTCTGTCCCCTACTATTCCAAGCAAAAGTAAAATGATAGCATAGTTATGTAAGATTCACATTAAATATAAGAACTGGGAAAAGATAAACCTGAGAATGTTGAAAGTTATTATGTAAATTGTATCTATAAGAAAGCTGGTGTTGCTTTTTAAGTATCAAACAAAGTAGAATTCAGGGCAATGGGCATTATATAGACAAAGAGGGACATTTAATAAAGAAAAAAGGATGATCCACCAGGAAGTTATTGTAATCCTTTAATTCCATGTTCCTAAAGACATAAAGCAGAAAATAAAAAGCAGTATAAAAGAACAAGTAGAAAATTCCATAATTATAGTGAGAACGAATATTATAAGTTTCTTGGTAATTAATACCATTATCAGAAAAATATCATTAAGGATATCAAAAGTTTATCCATGATAGCCCCAGGATAGTTCAGTTGTTAAAAGTCCAGACATTGGAACCAAATTCATACTCTTTCACTAACTAGCTGTGTGTCCCTCATTTTTTTTACAGCATCAACTTTCTTCTGAAACTAATGAGAACTATAGACTCTTTTATCACCACATGCATACATCTTGAATAAATGGGTACAACCATCCCTGCCACATACATATGTGCATATAATTTTGAACGTTAAGTTTAGGAGCCCACAAGTTTCCTCTATTAAGACCTTGTGGTCTAATTTAATTCATTAGGAACATAGAACAGTTAAGGTCAAATAGAAGACAAATAGTAAGGTGAGAGACATAAGCACAAATATATCAATGATTAAAGTAAATGTAAATAGACTGAACATTTCAAATCAGACTGGATAAAAATAATAAATCATATGCTGCTTAAGAAGACACACCTTAAATGAAAGGACACAGAAAGACTGAAAGATGAAGTGCAGAAAAATACATACATGCATGCCATAACCAAAGGAAAGCTGGTGTAACTATGAAAACAACCAACAAGTTAGGCATTAAGGCAAGAAAAAGTAGTCGAGATAAAGAAATATAGTTTATAATGACAAATGGTCAATCTAATAGGAAGATACTGAAATTCTAAATCAGTACGCTTCTAGTAATGTTGCTTCAAAATATAAAATACAAAAATACCAGAAATAAAAGGAGAAATAGAGAAATTTAAAGTATTGTGGGACACTTAAATATACCTCCCTAGATAATCGATAGAAGAGTCAGAAAAAAATCAGTAGAATTGTTGAAGACTTAAGCAACGAGACTAACAAATTTGACCTGATTTGCCTATATAGAGTAATACAACCTACAGATGCAGAATATAAACTCTTTAAAGGGTGAATGGGACATTTGCTAAAATTGACTCCATGGTTTTGAATCATTGCGGAGGCTTTTCTCTTTAAGTGATAGGATAACTTAAGTCACTTGAACCAGTTTGTTGACCATGAGAAAATACATAGAATATGAATACGGAGATGAATGACTAGTCAAGTACAAAAACATTTCTGTACTTAGTAAAATTAAAATCATTTTTTAAAAATTTGGTTCTTCATTAGAACTCTCATTGGAAATATTGATACTTTACAACCAGAATTTGTGTGGAAAAGACAACTGACTCCTTAATTTTGTGTCACACATGCCATATAGATGCACTGCTATTTGTAAAAGACATTTATTGTAAAAAAGAGAGCAAATTTAAAACCATCTAACCACGCATACAGTCCTAACAAATTTGAATAAGTGATGCTTTTCATTTTAATATGTTGAGGTAAACATTTTCAGGACATTTGTAGGGCACTTTGCTAATTGCCGGGTGCTTTACATATCATTAAACTTTTGTTATTAGTGCAGGTAAATGTGCACCAGAAGCTACTTGCTTAGCTACTTCAAAGCAGTTTAAATGAACTTTCCATATTGAGATTAAGCGAAGGAGGAGGTTCAGGGTAATCAATGGTGTATTTCCCGATTGCTGTCAGTCTGTGCAGGCGGAAGTGGGAAGGAGTCAATTAACCAAGTACCAACAAATCCAAGTACTGAAAAATTTAGAATGTGTTCTCTAATGATGGAGGAATAAAGCTAAGAGTTAATAATAGCTAGATAACAAGAAATCTCAAAGTGTTTGAAATTAAGCAGTACATTTTAAAATAATTCATAGAAAAATATAGAAATGATTGTGGTAACAGAAAGAAATCTAAGGGCAGTGAACACACAATGCAATATATACACACACACATACATACATACATACATACATACATATATGCGTTACTGTTGAATTGTATACCTGAAACTTACTGGATTTCATTAATCAATGTCACCATAATAAAAATAAATACATAAATACATAAATAAAATTAAAAAATAGAAATGATAAAATTTAGTGTTATCTTTAATGATAATGAAAACACAACACATGAAAACCTGTGGGATGCAGCTATCTGTGCTTATTAAGAAATTTTACACCCTTAAATGCATATATTAGAAAAGAAGAAAGGCTGAAAAATGTCAATGATACAAGTTTGCTTGTCAATAAATTTTAGAGAAAGAACCAATACCAGTCTACACAATTCTTAAGGCAAGAAACAATTATGAATAGAAATTAATGAAAGAAATGAAATATACAAAAGAAGCAAAATTTGATTATATATAAATACTAATAAAATTAACATCCTCTTAAAAAAAGCGATCAAGGAAAAAAAACCACAAATGAATATCAGGGATAAAAGAGAGAACAAGAGTACATATTCTAAAGATTTTAAGATAATAATAGGATACTATTGAGAGAGGAGAGGAGGCATCTGAAAAATGCAAAGGAAAGGGCCTACAGAAGTAACTGACTCAGCCGGTTAAAACTGCTCTCTCTCCCCATGCTGCTCAGTGCTCTTCGGCTAACATGTTTTCCCATAGCTACCTCCCCACCTCAAGGACTCTCCAGCTCACATCTGTTGATTCACGGCTTGCCAAACAACGAATGTTCCTCCTTATCTCTGTAGCTGTGTAGGAATAACAAGATTGTGTAAAACTGCTTGTTATGTTACAGTTAGAGCTCAGCCTCCAGATAGGAATCCTCTGAGGAGGTTTAGAATCCTATAATGGTGCTGATAACGCCAAGGTCTTGGGTTCTACAAAACAAACGACCTGTAAGACCAGTGGTCTGGAAATTCCTCCCCACTCACAGCCCCCCACCCAAAGCTCCCCCTCCTATCGTGAGTCATGAAGCACACATGAAACCTCAGACAAAGGAATCACATGCCCTTGCATGGACTCTGCAAGGGTATATAAGCTGTAAGAAATCTAACCAAAGGGAGATCGTGCTTTGGTCTGTTGAATGCCCCATGCTCTCACCTGGCATTAAATTCTCTTTCCTCCAACAAAGTTGTCTGAGCATCTAATTTCCTCCGTCAGGTGTCACTTCCTGCAACAATATGAACAACTTCATACCAGTAAGTTTAAAAATTTAGATTAAATGCACAAATTTATTAGAAAACACAACTTACCAAAAGGGAGAAAAGAATAAATAGAAAATCGGAACAGTTCCATATCCACTAAATGAATTGAATTGTAATTAAAATGTGACACAAATTTCCACTTTTGGCAAAACAGCAGGAGGAGCTATAAAGACCCACTTGACAGCTAAACCAAAAGAACAGACAAAAACTATAAAAAACCCCAACCATTTAATGTCTCTAGAAATTGTCCTAAGGGAAGAGAGCAAATGAAGAAACATTTATTCAAGAAAAGTCTACTACAACTTGGTAAAAAACAAGAGTTTCTGGCATTCGAATCAGGACATGCTCTCTCCTTCCTTTTCGCCCCAGCTCAGGTTGACAGTGTTAAAAAAAAAAACCTATGCATCCAAAAGCTTTTCTGAAAGAAAGGGTTTGTTGAGCTATATGCTAGCCAGAGAAAGGATCAGGTCCTGGGACATACTGTCTAAACCATGAACAACGAGGCTAGACGGACAAGATTAACATGTCTGCCATCCTGGAGCTGACAGGGCTCTGTTATACAATGAGTTTTGGGGAAGAAAGATATGTTATTTTGTAAGAAATTACATTGGCTATAGATGAGGGGGTGAGAATAGGTAAAACAGGGTCAATTCTAGGATAGGTGCATAGTCTACGAGGAAGAAATATTACTACTTGATTGGTTGTGGGCAATAATAGTCTGAAAAGTTTATACATAAGCAGGATGTAGTGGTATCTGGAGGTTGAATGGGTTTGTTGTTGTTTTTTTTTAGATAGCCACTTGGAATTTGATTCAAAGTTTCCATAAACACTCAAGGAATGTTATTAGTCTTTTGTTCCTTTTAGCCCACAGCTGTTAACTGATTACTTCAGTTGTCCCTCATACTCTCCAGCTTGCTGTTATTTAAATTAGGATGTCTCTGAAGATTTCTCTTGTCAACAGAAACTTTGGGCTGGGCATTCATGGCCAAGAAGACAAGATTTCCTTTCCCCTTGACTCCCAATCAAGCCTTATAATATCTCACTTTGAGGGTAGGCCACCAGCATGTCTCATATCTTCCAAATTAGAGTTGAAGAGGCTAAATTCTTGGTTACTGTAGCCAGGAGGTCATGGATTCTCTTTTACTTAGTCACTACCCATAGACCAAAGGCTCTACCCAACAGTGGCAGACCAGAAATATAGGCCTCCTGATTGACCTCACCCCAGCATGCTCTTGGAGCAGAGGTTCCACACCAGTAGAAAGAAAACTGAAAAAAAAAAAAAAACAAAAAAACAAAACCAGCGGTTACTGCTGGGGACGGGTGGAGGGGGCGCCAGAATAGCAGTTCAGAGTCTTCCCAAGGAGAGAAGCAGTCCATAAGAATAGAGAGCTCCTATGCACTCCTTAAAAGAGCTACTTGATTTGAAACACAATCCGGGGAAGCTCCAGCTTTAAGGGTACAATAGAAAACAAATAGCTTCCCTTAATTAAGACCAACACATTAAACCATAGGCCAGCTAGTACACCAGAGAGAATCAGGGAGAGAGTGAGGAAAAGAGAGTCTGCTGGCGGTTAGAATAAACTTCAGATATTGGCCTCAAAAACTGTCCCTGACTGAATTTAATTTGATTAGACTGTTGAGCATTTTATGTCCCAGGCTTCATTGAAAACAGGAGAGCAATCAGCCTATAATCAATGGAACCTAACTGGCTAAGTATAATACCAAATGAAGTGTAATGGCTGAAAAATGACTGTTAGAAATTTATTACTTGCAGGAAAATTACTGCTTGGCTATGTCCATGGGAACATAGGCTGTCGCCCATAGGAACATAACATTCTAACAATAAGCTTTCTGCTTCTGTACCCTGGCTTACGCACCTGACCTGTGAGTTGACAGGTAATGAATAGAAGAAGGATAGACCTTTGTGTTTAGACAGAATGAAGAATGGGATTTGGGGCTTAAAAACCCTGTACATTTCGGGGCTGCTTAATTTGGGGTCTGCTTACCCCTGGCAGACCCAGCTGGCTGAATAAAGAGTGTTTCCTATAACTCACTGAGTTCTGGTGGTCCGACTGAAGCAAACAGCTTAACACAGAGATCAGAGAAAGAGACAGTCAAAAAGAGTGTTGGTGAAAACCACTGTAATCCCAGGATGCCTGTGCATGTGCTCAAGTTTGCACCCTCTGAGGAGTGACACCAAAAGTTCACACAGTGGGAGAAATAGGCTTTACTAACATGGCCTAGCCAAGTCACAAAACAAGCGAACGACAACCAAAACAAGGAGTGGAGGAGGTGAATTAGTATCTAAAGAAACTAAAGTATATTACCTAAACTGTACAGATTTCCACAAAAATTACAAAGTATCCTGTCAAAGAAAAATAGTACTGGACAGAGTTAAATATGAAAAGAGGACTTTATTCCTTGAGATTGAATTAAACTCCAAATACAACAGGGACAACAAGGGGTTTATAATCCAAAGGCAGAGAGGGAGTCATAAAATTGAAAATGACTACAAGGAACTTGGTTAGATATAAGGGTGGGGGAAGAGGCACATCCATGAATTTCAAGGGTGGGAGGATTCTTGCTAAACTGGATTAGCAGGATTCTTGCTAAAAGTTGGCTCCACGGGATTTTTTTTTTTTTTTTGCTAAAACTGTTATTGACAGTTCAAGGACAGGGTCTAATCAAGAAGACGGTTCAAATGAGCCTGATTACACCTTGGTCCAGAAAAGAGTCCTTTATCAATGCAAAGAAACAGGAATTTGAGACCTACACACAGGAAAGGAAAGCAACATAAGCAGCTTGTGAAAGGGACCAGATGTCAGATGGAACATACAAAGACTTTGAACAGCTATTATAAATATCTTCAAAGAACTAAAGAAAACCATGCTTAAAGAAATGATGGAAGATAGAAGACAATGTTTTGTCAAACATAGAATATCAATAAAAATTAAAATAATTTAAAAAACAAAATGAAAACTCTGGAGTCAAAGAATATAATGAAAATGAAAAATTCATTGGAAATACTGAATAGCATATTTCAACTGGAAGAAACTATAAGCATGTTTTCAAGGTTCATCCATTTGTAGCATGTTCCAGTACTTCATCCCTTTTTAGGGCTAAATAATATTTCATTGCATTACCACCTTTGGTTTATCAACTCAGCAGTTGATGGACAAGTTTGTTTCCACCTTTAGTTGACCGTAAATAGTGTTGCTACAAACATTTGTGTACAAATGTTTATTTGAATACCTATTTCAAATTCTTTGGGGTTCGTTCCTAAGAGTGGAATTATTGGGTCATATACTAATTTTATGGTTAACTTTTTGAAGAACTGTCAAATTGTTTTCTACAGGAGCTGTATCATTTTTACATCTCCACCAGCAATCTACAAGGGTTACAAGGGTTATAATTTCTCCACGTACTCATCAACACTGGTTGTTTTCAGTTTTATGGATTAGAGGCATTCTAGTGGGTTTGAAGTGGTATCTCATTGTGGTTTTGATTTGCATTTCCCTAATGACTGATGATGCTGAACATATTTTTGTATTACTTTTGGCCAATTATACACACACACACACACACACACACATATATATATATTAGAAAAGTCTATTAAGATTCTTTGCCAATATTGTAATTGGGTTATTTGTCTTTTTGTTGTTGAGTTGTAGGAGTACTTCATATATTCTGGATAGTAGACTCTTATCAGATATATGATTTATAAATACTTCTCCCATTCCGTAGGTTGTTTTTCTACTTTCTTTTTTTTAATTAAAAATTATTGGGGTGACAAAATCCAATAAATTTCAGGTCTACAATTCAACATTATGTTGTATATATTTTGCACTGTGTGTTCACTACCCAGAGTTAGACTTCCTTCCATCAACAAATATTCTCGATAATGTTCCTTAATGCACAAGTTATTTTTTAAAGTTTGATGAAGTTTAATTTATTTTTATTTTACTTTATTTTGTTCATGCTTTTGGTTATTATTATTATTATTATTATTATTATTATTATTATTATAGCTTTTGGTGTTTTTTTTAGGACTCCATTGCTTAACACAAGGTTGTAAAGGTTTACTTCTATGTTTTCTTCCGAAAGTTTTATGATTTTAGCTCCTATATTTAGGTCTTTATCCATTTTGAGTTTATTTTTGAATGTAATGTGAGGTAGGGAGTCTAACTTCATTTTTGAGCATGTGGATAACCAGTTATTCCATCTCATTTGTTAAAGAGTGTATTCTTTCTGCCATTGAATGGACTCATCATTGTTGTCAAAATCAATTGACCACAGGTGTATGAGTTTATTTCTGGACTCTCAGTTCGATTCCATTTATCTGTATGTTCATCCTATGAGAGTACAACACTGCTTTGATTACTAGAAATTTGTAGAGCTTTGAAATAAGGAAGTGTAAGTCTTCCTACCCTTTTTCCAAGATTTTTTGTCTATTTGGGATTTCTTGTAATTCCATATAAATTTTATTATCAGCTGTTCTTATTCTGATAAGAATTACACTGAATCTGTAGATTCCTTTGGGAATTATTAACTTAACAATATTAAGTCTTCCAATCCATGAACACGGGGCATCTTTCCATTTGTTTAGGCCTTATTTGATTACTTTCCTCCATTTTGTAATTTTTTTAGTGTAAAAGTCTTGAATTGCCTTGTTTAAATTTATCCCTAAGTATTCTATAATTTTTCATGCTTTTGTACATAAAATTCTTTTCTTCATTTCATTTTTTCGAATTGCTCATTACTAATGTATAGAAATACAACTGATTTTGAACAGCTGACCTTGTATCCTGTAATTTTTTTCAAGTTCATTTATATATGTAGGTATGTGTGTGTGTGTGTGTGTGTGTGTGTGTGTGTATAATTGTGCCATCTGCAAATAAAGATAATTTTACTTGTTCCTTTCTAATTTGGATTTGGTTAATTTCTTTTTCTTCCTTAAGTATTCTGGCTAGAAATTT
Organism: Eonycteris spelaea; assembly: GCA_003508835.1. NCBI lineage: Eukaryota > Metazoa > Chordata > Mammalia > Chiroptera > Pteropodidae > Eonycteris > Eonycteris spelaea. The sequence continues at coordinate 313,382 of PUFA01000438.1, forward strand.
CAGTACAATACTGGTGAAAGCAGACACCCTTGTCTTGTTCCTGATCTTATATGGAAAGCTTTCAATCTTTCACTATTGAGTACTACTTAGCATTGGGTTTTTCATAAATGCCTTTTATCATGCTGAGACAATCCTCTTATATTCCTAATTTTTTGAGTGTTTTTTTTTATCATGAGAGAGTGTTGGAGTTTGTCAAATGCTTTTTCTACATCAATTGAAATGATAATGTATTTTTCTTTTCTTATATCAATGTCATATATATTACATTAATTGATTTTCATATGTTGAATCACCCTTGAATTTTGTTGATAAACTCCAACTCATCATGACATAAAATCCCTTTAATATGATGCTGGCTTAGTTTGCTGGTATTTTATTCAAGATTTTCACATTAATATTCATTATGATTTAGGAGGTGATGGATATGTTTATGGTATATATTGTGGTAAATAAACAAACCAATAAAAAACGTACATACCATATGACCCAGCACTTCCACTGTTTTGTATCACCATAGAGATATATGCAGAAATTGCTCAGAAAAGCACAGATGGATGTTTAGTGTGGCATTTTATGTAAGAGTCAAAATATTGGAAGTAGTCTAAGTCTTCAAAAGGGAATGATCAAATAAACTGTGATCTAACCATACTAAAAACCTACACACAGTAGTTAAAAAGAATGAGATTCTTATACTGAAACATCTCTAAGAACACTGTTAAGTAAAAACAATAGGACAGTAGATGTAAAATTAAAATATTGAATCAAAATACAAAACAAAAATACACACATTTCTAGATTGATATACATAAAACTGATAAGTGTTTAATTGTGGGGAGGGGATTGAAAATGGAGGTGCAGTTAAAGCAGTATATTAAGATGCACTAAGCTATCTCAGTGGCTTTAAAACAATATATTACTCATATCATAGTTCAATGAGAGTTATTGGTCCTCTTGCATGGCTCTGCCCCATTGATTATTTGAGCCTGCATTCATCAAATAGTCAAGTGTTCCAGTGGCACACATGGTTTCCAAGTACTGAAAGGAGAGATCACCTGCATTGTTTATAAGCTTTAGAAGTGTCTTATATTACATTTTATGGTCCCAACATATGTTCAAGGTAGGCTGGAAAATGTAATACTTTTTGATCAAGCAATCTTATTTTCCAGAATATATTCCATACATGTAAAAGCACCAGTAAATTTAATATGTGTACAAGCATGTTCATTGCAGGCAGCACTGCTTTTAGTGGGTAAAACATAGAAATAATTTGAAAGTTAATTAACAAGGAATGGTTTGAATAATTTAAAGTACTTTTAAATTATAGGAAGTAGATTCATTTGCGTTTGTATTTAGTGACCTCTGGAAAGTTTTATAAGACTTCCAAGCTGAAATAAAGACACAGATAAGGAACTCAAAATTGTACAAAGAAATAAACAACAATGGTAACAGCAAATATAAAGGCAAGTAATTTTGCATATTTGGTTTATAACTCCTCTTTTTTCTCATATGACTTAAAAGACAAATACGTGAAACAATAATTATAAAGCTATGTTAATATGCACAATCACCATAGACCCTGTTTCGGGTGAGCTGTGCAGGAGTTTCCTTATAATCAGAGAGCCTGATAGTGTATAATTCATAAAGAAGGGCACCTGAGAGTCATAAGATAATATTATAATATTTAGTTAAAATGCAAAACAGAAATGTATAAATTTCTGGATGGAAGTCCATCAAACTGACAAGTGTTTGTTTAATTATGGGGAGGAGATTGAAATGAAAGTATGGTTAAAGCAGTATATTAAAATGAACTAGGTAATTCATTATCTGTGACAATATTATTTGTGACAATAGCAACATAAAGATATATAGTGTCTTTACTTGACAATATTCCTAGAGATGCTTCAACATAAGAATCTCACTCTTTTTACTGTGTAATTTTCTTGGTGTAGATAGACCAGAGCTTATTTAACCTTTCCCTTTTGATGACTTAGGTTATCTTCAATATTTTGGCTCTTGCAAACAATACCACAATAGACATTCATCTATGCGTTCCTGTGCACATGTATACATATATCTCTATAGTAATACAAAACAGTGGAAGTTCCGGGTCATGTGGTATATACATATTTTTACTGGTTTGTTTATTTTTTTGTTTTTCATTTGTAAAAGCTATCAGGGTATCTGTCATGGTATTTCAAATATTTTCTCCCAGGCTATTTCTTGTCTTTGGACCTTTTATACATTTTCCTTTATAACTTCTGGATTTTAATTCATGCTTAAGAAGATAACCACATTACAAGATTATACATTTTCCTTAATTTTCATTGCAATATCTTATTTTCATTTTTCACATTTCCATCTTTAATCCACCTAGGATGTATTTTGTGTATGTGGTGAGTAGGACTCTATGTTCATTTTCTTCAGATTGGATAATCTCTGTGCTTGATTCTGAGATTTAAAAAATCCTTATGAATGTTAAAACCTTAGATAAAAATGCTCATTGCTACACATTTGCTCACCACTATGATTATTTCCTTAGGACAAATAAATTTCAAGCAGTAGAATTGTTTGGTCATGAAGTATGTAAAATATTTATCTTTTGTTCTTTACTGTGAATAGAAACAAAAAGACTGGATGTAGCAATTTACACTCTCTTTGAGTAGAAGAATGCTTACATCCTCAATAAAATTGAGTATTTTGAGTAAACACTTGCCTATTTGATAGATGGATAATAACTCATTTTTATTTTATTTATTTTTCACCTCATATTAAGGCTGAACAACAGTTATTCTCAACATAGATTTACTTGGCAGATACCCTGAATATCCAGGCTATGTTAACCACCATTTGACTTTCGGGCTCTTAGTTATGAATTATAAACCATTAGGCTCTTTTATTATAAGGAGACTCCTGTACTGCTCAGCTGAAACATTGTCTATGGTTAGGTTTATGAAGCAATGATGGAGATCATGATTTCATGAGAACCCCAAAACAGAGATTCCAAGGCCAAAGACACAGATATTCTGACTCAATGTGTTTGTAAGAGGGTGTGTGTGTATGGGGATCTGTGTCAGAATTTTACATTTTTAATAAACCCCAGATGATTATAATGTAAGGTGATTACTGTTTGAAAGATATGTTATAGAAAGTTACAATAATTTTATAGACTGAATTTGGGGAATAATCCCTTTCCTATTGTGTTCTTTTGAAAATGTTAAGTTATAGTTTTTAGAGAAATAAATTCATTCTAATTTTATGCAATCAGAAGTAAAACTGGACCAAGAACACTAGAATTTTAGTTAAGTAAATATTAAGCACTCGCTATGTATACATCATAGCACTAATTAATAGAAGTATGATGAAATGTATGACATAGTCTTTACTTTGAGATACAAAATGCAAAAGGTCCAGTTAGGAAAAAAGACTTAAGTATATATATACATATACTTTGTAAGACTAAAATGTATACACACACACACACATACACACATATATATATAGATCACATATATACACTAAACATATATATATGTGTATGTGTATATATGCACTAAAAAGTATATATCTATTTCTATATATATTTATCTATTTCTCTACATATTTATATATAGTGTTACAAAGAATTTTTACATATGATTGTTTTTTGGATTTATATCCTGAATCACTTTGTGCAATTTACACAAGATCTCGAGTCTTCTGAACCAATAAGGTGGGCTCGCCATGAGCCTTCAAGGAGAAATCGTGTCACAAGAGAAGGAAGACAAAACCGTAGTCCTTAGATTTGGAGCAGCAACTCTGACTACAGCATGGTACCTTTCACTCAAATACCCCAAAGGGACTCATGATGTCTGACTCCTGTGGAGAGGATGGGTCCTAGGACTGAAATTAGAAGGGGCTGTTTTGCTAAAACTCTGCAAGACATTGTGGCCCAAGCAATCCTGGAACAGTCCCCACCTGTGTTAAATGTCATTTAGGGAAGAAAGAGGCTTTAGAAAACAGAGCGGGGTTAATGGGAAATTCAGGGAATTCACTGGGGTTTTGACATTGAGGACTCCAGTGCCCCAGCAACAGTGGGGCTAGCAGAGAGCACAGGACCCAGGAGAAGAGGCAGTGGTGCCCAACGGGCATGGCAGGACCCAAGGAAGGAGACGGAGTGGAGTTCACCAGCAGAGGACTAGCATGGAAGCCCCTACCTCCCTGCCTATTGGACCTGTTTCTGAGCACAGGTTGAGTTATGCCTGGCCCGCCCTCAAACAACTGATGTTCTGTGGTGGGTTAGGGTTCTCTGTGCACAGGTGGGAATAATAGCCAGCCAAGCACAGCTCAGAGTCACCTCCTTTCTTCCCCACAGCAGCCTTGTGAGGCAAATGTTTCCCCATGGAAAGATCAAGTCTTAAACAAGTGTATCTGTAATCATTGCCAGTTTTATTTCTCTGGCTTAGAGATCCAGAGGTGATTTAAAGTTTACATTTCTTTTTTTTAGTTCTAAGAGTTTAAGTGTTTCACTGCCCTTCAAAGGTGATTGAGAAGTTCTTTTATTGTGTGTTTTAGTTTTGTGTGTGTGTGAACAAGTAATACACACACACATATATATTCTTTTTGCAAAATGAGAAAGGCAAAAAATAAAATAAAGTACAGATCCCACAGAGACTCACTGTTAACCTTTTGGTGTATAATAATTCAGACTTTTTGCATTATATTATATACATTTTATATATGTATCTATAATGTTTTACAATGTGTTGTTTTCACTTTACAATATACAGTGAGCATCTTCCCATGCAAATGAATGAAACATCTTATTATATAAACGAGATTGGGTCAGAAGATGAGATGTTGGTAACAAGAGTCATGTGTAAATCAAAGGAACATTGAAACATTGAAGTTAAATGGTAGCAGATATTTAGCAAGAAAATGCAGACAAAAAGAATCCAATGGTGCAATATTAAAAACAGAAAATAGTTGAATTTAGGGGAGAAATGCATTAAATGGGATAAGGACGGTCCCGGGAATGCCTATGGTTAGAATGCAGAGCTCTAAACTTCTTTCTCAGACCCCTTATCTCTTCCAAACACCTTTCCATTTCATCTCCATCTCTCGTCATTTCTTCATTATTAAAATGCCTATAATCTATGTCCTCTTTAAATTCCTCGAGAGACTGAAGCAGCCTTTGCCTAAAATTCCCCTCTGTTTGTTGGCGTTCAAATTCTCCATAGGGGCGTTCTTCCTCTCTCTTTGGCAAGCTGCACTTGGGGTTTCCTTCATTTTCTTTGCAGGGTTTTTGCATGATGTTTCCTGTTTAAATCCAGGGAGAAAATGTAGAGTAAGATTGCTTGTTTCTTTTGATTGAGGATTGTCAGTTTCTTTGAAGCAAGATGCTCGCCTAATCTCCCACCTCTGCCACACAGGCCCAGCTCTCAGAATTTTGAGATGCTGCCCCTTCTAATCCCTCCACTCCCACCTCCTTTCTCCTCCCTCGGAGACCCACTATTTCTCCAACAGACAAGGCTAATGGCCTCTCCGATGGGCGGGAGAAGGGGAGCAGACTGGGAGTGAGCTGTGAGGCTGCAAATTTTAATTAGCTATTGCCCTTCCCAGCTCCCACCCTCAGAGCCTCTGGTCTAAGTACTCCCCTCACACTGACCTGTGACAATTTGTGATAGTTTTCTCCTCTTTTTCTTGTCTCGAGATGTGTGTGAATACAGACCCTCGGTCCTGCAGGCAAAAAGGAAGGGAGAGGGGAGGAGAGAGTTCTCTGGGGCCCTACTAGCCTCAGACATAAGACTCACAGTATTATCTCGAATCTGGGAACCTCATAACTGTCGTCGTGTCATATTTCGTACCTCCTGGTTACTCTCCTGTCCCTATCCCATCTTCCTGGATCTCAGTCCCATCCCCCCCCTCAACTCCTCACCCTCAGGCCTAGTCTTTGCAAAGCCCATAATTTCTTCCCTCCCTACTGGCTGCATTCCTGTCAGGCAGGCATTGAATGAGATGAATTATTTTAGATATATCTCTAAATTTCGCTGTCTGCACCCCAGGATTACAGCTGCTCTCCACAAACCTCATTTCCTCCAATGGAATTGGAGGGAGAAGCATAAGGATAAAGGGAAAGCATGCCAATCTGACAGAAGCTGATTATTTCTAAACTATCATTGAATCTCTGGGTGTCTTTTACGAAATTTCCACCTACTCCAGATCCCCTCTCCCGCCTCCACCCTTTTTTCCTAAATTATCTCCCAGGTGTCTGCATGGGTTTGAGGAAAGCCATTAGATTCAACCTTTACCTCCCCAGGGTCCCAGTGGCTCCCTCACACCAACCTGCTGGGATTTAAAGAATTTGCGTCTTCCTCTTGGCCACAAGCACGATTGCCCGCAGGGCAGTAAGGAGCTGATACCCAGAGGAGAAAGAAGTCGGGGAATATAAGGACTTCACGGCAGCTCTTGGTCACGTGAGGATTATGTCATCCTCCAAGTCTGGTCCCCACTTTCCCCTCCCAGCAGCTGTGCTGCAGAAGTGGAAAGGCTTACCAACCTCCCACCCCATCCCACACCAGGCCCTGTCACTCATTTTTGTCATTTCTAATTCCAGAGGTCAAAAGTGACCCTTTCTCCCTGTGGGTGAAATTTGCCTCTCTCTGACTACCAGAGAAGGGCTGTATCTTCCCATAGTCATAAGAACCATTGTTACTTCTTTAATGGCTATGTTGGCAGAGAGGATTACTCATCCTCTTCTAAGCTGCAAGAACAGAAAAGTAGCAGCCTTTCCCCCATCCACCTTCCACTTCAGTCACTATTAGCCACTATTTTCCTTGCAGTTCAATTCTTGAAACCAAACTGGAGGGGCGAGGGTAAATTAGGAAAGGTAATAAATGAGATTTTGTTTTTACTTTTATTCTGATAATTTCCTATCCTTTTCCATTTTCCCCATAAACTTATTATATTCTTTTAATAATCAGAAGTAATGACATCTCTATTTGGGGGAAAAAAAGGTTCAAAATAGGAAGATAAAAAGGGCCAGCCACCTGTTTCTACTGCTGATTCATAAAATAAATATAGAGGCAAACACATTTTTGAAAGTTTAAAATGTACAGGGCATGAACAGGCTACTCTTTTGAGGCACTCCTGGGCATATGAAACCCTTTCATTGTGTGAGCTATTAAGGTCATAATTCCACAGCATCTTGCCCTTTGATTTTCAGATGTCAAGAATCAGTCATAAAATTTTACTAGTTCGATCTAGGTATCATGCCATCTCTCTCTGTTTGTACCATGCTCTTTTATTGCCTTCAATACTGTGTCCATAAGAGACTACCTTTCCTCAGCAGTCTTACTTGGAATCAAATAGTTTTTAATCTTCATACCATTTATGTTTCCTTAGATCTTATTCTACCACAATGGGGGAATGAGAAGCACTAACAGAAACTGGCCACTTTTAGTCACTTATCACACTAAACTTCTTGTTGCTAAGGATTTTGGTGTTAATCTAAGTGGATTTGTTGTTGTAGATTTTTTAGCTTGAAATCGTTGCAACAGAATGAGGCATGTGTTCTTAATACATGTTTGCATTAATCGTGTTTACTTACTTGTTTTTAACCTTGGATCTAAAAGTTGAATATTGAACTTCCCTGTGCCTCATCTATAAAATGTGGCTAATGGTTCTAGGTACTTTACAGAGTTGTCAGGATTAAATAGTATAATTTATATAAAGCATTTAGTACATGACTGACAAATGCCAAATGCTCCATTAAATGACAGGTCTCAATGATTACCTCCTAAGGAACTCGGGAATTATTCCAATTCTCACTCTGGTCCACTGCCACTCCCCTAATGCAAGCAGCCATAAACTCCTGGACCACTACAACAAAATTTACTGGTCTCTTTGCCTTACATCTTGCCATTTTCAATAGAATAATGAATGATGCCAAACATCAGATATGATTGTATCACTGTCCTGCATTATTTAACTTCATTCTCCAATAATCCTACTAGATAGGGACATCTTTAGCTGATCTAAACATTTCCCAGAATACATCTCCATTTATAAGTAAAAGCTTGTATGAAAATACATGTAAATATAAGCAAAGTAAGATACTGAGTTAGATTTGATTTGTCTCCTTGGTATTGGTGAATGGAACTCATAGGGGAGGACAAAGAGACATTATGTATCATGGAAAGAAACTCCAACAATTGGAGCCAGACACCTGAATAAGAGCTTACCAAAAAGTATCTATGCCAGCTCTACTACTTGCAACAGTCACCTAAGCCTTCTCTCACTCAAGTCAATGTAAAGAGACAGGTAAGGGTAAGAGGTAAAAACTGTGGGAGCCATTGACCTTGTGGGGATTAATGCAACAACACAGTTTGAAATAGTAAACGTGACAAGAAATCACAAAGAAATAGGAAATGCTTTGACACAAATTAAAATTAATACACAACATACCACAACTTGTGGGATTCATGTAAAGTAGCCCTTAAAGTGAAATTTACATTTGTAAGCACATACCTTAAGAAAAGAAAGATCTCAAAACCATAATCTTCTACCTTATGAATGAGGAAAAGTAGAGCATAGTAAATCCAAAGCAATCAGAATGAAGGAGATGATTAGAGCAAAAATTAATGAAGCAAAGAAGAGAAAAAAATTCAGATAAATTCAACAAAACCAAAATTGTTTTTTGAAAGAGAGCAACAAAATTGACAGACTTTTAGTTAGACAGATGAAGAAAAAGAGGGAAGACTCTAATTACTAAGATCAGGAATGAAAGAGCAGCCATTACTATTGCCTTTATAGAAAATTTTAAAAAGGATTGTAAGAGAATAGTTTGAATAACTGTATGCTAATTAATTAAACAAATTAGATGAAATAATGAAACTCTTAGAAAGACACAAACTACCAAAACAAAATCAAGAATAGAAAATCTGAATAGAATGATAACAAGTAAAGAAATTAAATTAGTAATTTTAAAACTTCTGAATAAGAAAAGATCAACCCCAGATGACTCCACTGATGAATTATACCAAACATTTGAAAAGAAATAATGTACATTCTTCCAAAAAGTAGAAAAGGAGAGGACACATCCCAACTCATTCTAAGTGACCAATTAATTACCGGGTATCAAAACTAGACAAAGACATCACAAGAAAACTACAAATCAATACCTTTTATGACATAGATGCAAATATCCTCTAAATTCTATGGTAAATTTTATACCATGACCAAGCAGAGTCAATCATAGGAATGTCAATACATGTATACATCATATTAATAGAATAAAAGCCAAATGCCACACCATCATTTCATTTCATTTTATTTCAGTGAACTGCACAAAATTTTGAAGAAATATAACAGCCTTTTATAATAATTTGAAAACTCCAAAAACTAGGAACATCCTCAACCTGATGAAGGACATGTAAGGAAAACCCACAGCTAACATTATTTTCAGTGGTAAAAGGCTGGCTGCTTTCCTATGATCAGGAACAAGACAACAATGTCTGCTCTCACCACTTCTTGTCAGCATTGTAATAGAGGTTTTTGACAGGTCAATTAGCTAGAAAATGAAATCTAAAGCATCCAGATTGGAAAGGGAGAAGTAAATCAATCTCTGTTTGCAGGTTACATAGTCTTATATAGAGAAAATCCTACAGAATTCACAAGAAAGCTACAGAATTAATAAACAAATTCAACAAAACTCAGGGTATATGATCAACACAAAATCAGTTTCATCACACTTGTGATGAAAATCAAAGAGAAAATGTCACTTTACACTCATTAGGATGGCTAGAATAAAAAATACAGATAGTAACCAATGTTGATGAAAATGTGGAAAACTTTGGACTCTCGTGTATTGCTGATGGGAATATAAAATGGCGTATCTGTTTTGGAAAATGTTTTTATATTTTCTCAAAAATTAAATATAGAATTACTATGTGACCCAGAAATTCCATTCCTAGGTATATACACAGAGAAATGAAAACATATTTCAACATAAAGATTTGTAATATTTGTAGTAGTCTTATTCATAATAGTCAAAAGTTGGAAACAGCTCAAATGTCTATCAACTGATGAATGGATACATACAATGTGGTATATGGATACAACTGAATATCATTTGACAATAAAAAGATATAGAGCACTCATATATATTACGACACAGATGAACTTTGGAAATAGTATAGTAAGTAAAAGGAGACTGTCAAAAAGGGCCACATTTTGTATGATTCCATTTGTATGAAACGTCCAGAATAGACAGCTCTATAGATATAGAAATTAGATTGATGATGGCCTAGGTTTGGGAGCTTGGAGGGAAACAGGGAGTTACTACTAGCAGGTTTCCTATAAAGGTGATTCGAATGGTCTAACATTAATTGTGGTAATGGTTTTGCTACTCTATGAATATAATTGAAAAATTATATACGCTTTAAATTGGAGAATTAAGTGATATGTGAATTATGACTCAATAAAGTTGTTATAAAAAAGGTAAGTTAACACATAGTGATAGAAACTGTTGAAACTGAACGACAGTGAAAAATAAGAGAGCTTCAGTGACCTGTTGATCAATATAAAGCATTATAACAGGTAATTTGACTCCCAAAGAATGTGAGACAAAAAAAATATGTATTTGAAAATATAATACCTGAAATATATCTAGGTTTTTATGAATATTATAAACTCACAGACCCGAGAAACACTGGACCTCCAGCAGGATAAACAAAAAAAATGCCATATCACCATTACGTTCCCTGGAGCATTATGCATTATTTAAAATATATAAAAATAAATATACACACACAAACACACGTACACACAATGGAATACTATATAGCCATAAAAAGAAGGAAATTTGTTATTTGGACCTTGAGGACATTATGCTAAGTGAAGTAAGTCAGACAGAGAAAAACAATATGGTATGACCTCACTTATATATGGAATATTAAAAAAAACAAACTCATAGATACAGGGAACAGATTAGAGGTTGTCAGAGGTGGGGAGAAAAAGTGAACAAAATGGGTGAAAGTGGTCAAAAGGCAAAAAACTTTCGGTTATGAAATAAATAAACCCTAGATATGTAATGTACAGTATGGTGACTATAGTCAATGGTACCGTATTATATATTTGAAAGTTGCTAAGAGTTTCTAAGTAACACATCACAGGAAAAAAAAATTTGTAACTATGTGGTGATGAATGTTAACTAGGTTTATTGTGGTGATCATTTCACAATATATACAAGTATCAAATCATTATGTTGTACACCTGAAAATAATACAATGTTATGTATCAATTATATCTCCATTACAAAAAATGAATGCCATGTGAAGGTACATCATAATCAAAATCCTGAAAAGCAGTTATTAAGAGAAAATCTGAATAGAAGCCACAGAAAAAGGATATGTTGTATATAATGGTATAAATATAAGAATGACTCTACACAGCATCAGAATCTATAAGAAAGAAGACCATGAATGAAATCTTTAAAAGGCTGAAAGAAAAAAGTTAACTGAGAATTCTATATCCAGTGAAAATACCCTTTAAAAATCAAGATGAACAAAGGCTTTCCCCAACAAACAAAAGGTCAATGTATTTGTCACCATAAAACTGATACTATAAGAAATACTGAGGGAAGTTCTTCAGATTGAAGAAAAATAACAAGTGATGAAAATGTGGATTTACACACAAAAAAGAAGAGCACAGGAAATGGCATATATGTGGTTATATACATTTGGGGGGGCAATTGAGCAATTTTAAACACAATAAACTTTACAAAAGGAAAATAATGTATCATGGAGTTTATATCATAGATACAAAGTAAATAGGACAAGGAAGGAGGTGGGAAATGAAAATACACCATTGTACAGTTCTTACATGAAATGGTATAGTATTATTTGATGATAAATTGTAATAGGTTAATGATGCATATTGTAAACTCTAGAGCAAGCACTAAAAATAAAGCGAAGGTTTATAGCTAATAAGCCAAAGTGGAAATGGAATAATAGAATGTCATCAGTAACTTTTTTTTAAGTGGAGAAAAAGGGTAAAAAGGAACAATGAAAAAAATAGCCATATGAAAGCAAATAGCAAAATACTAGATTTAAACACAATCATATTAAAAATTTCATTAAATAGTAATTGTTTAAGCACTCCAAGTAAAAGTGAGAGATTGATTGGATAAAAATGCTCACCACTCATGTGCTTTCTATGAGAAACACACTTTAAATATAAAGACACAGATGGGCTAACAGTAAAAGAATGGAAAAAAGTAATATGGAGACACTAATTATAAAAAAGTGGAGGTAACTAGATTAATATAAGTAAAGCATTTTTCAGGACATAACATGTCCATCCACAGATGAATGGATAAACACATGTGGCATATACTTATAATGGGATATAATTCAGTCTTAAAAAGGAATGAAATTCTGAAACATGCTATGACGTGGATGAAACTTAAAGACATGGTAAGTGAAATAAGCCAGGCACAAAAAGAGAAGTAGTGTATGGTTCCATTTCTATGAGGTACCTAGAATAGGCAAGTTCATAGAGACAGAAAGTAGAATGCTGGTTGCCAGACCTGGCGGAAGGTAAAAATATGGAGTTACTGTTTAATGGGTACAGAGTGTCAGTTTGGGAAGATGAAAGTTCTGGAGATGGATGGTGATGATGGTTGCACAGCAATGTGAATGTACTTAATGCCGCTGAACTGCACACTTAAAAATGAGTAAATTTAGGCAGGTCCAGCAGCTCAGGCGGCGGGAGCTGCAGCAGCTGCTGAGCAGCCCAGCTTCGCAAAGGCTCTCTCTTGGCGTGCCCAGGCCCAGGGCACCCGCACGCGTCTGCCCAGCCGCCGGGATGGCCAAGAGGAAGGTCAGCTCCACCAAGGCAATGGCGAAGAAGTAGTCCATGAGGAGGTTGGCAAGGTTGTCAGATAAACCTGCTCCTGTGAAAGTGGAAAGGAAGCCCCATAAAAGTGGCAGGAAAGGATAAATCTGCAGAAAAAAAAGTGCAAACTAAAGGGAAAAGGGGAGCAAAGGGAAAACAAGCCAAAGTGGCTAACCAAGAGCTAAAGGTTCACCTGCAGTTCAAGTCTGAAGGCCATCTGCTGGCAGAATTCCCTCTTGCTTGGAGGAGGTCAGTCTATTATTCTATTTGGGCCTCCAACTGATTGGATGAGGCCCACCCACATGATGGAAAGCAATCTGTTTTACCCAAAGTCTGCCAATTTTAAATGTTAATCACATCAAAAATACTCTCACAACAGGAGAGCCTATCATGGGGAAGGAACAATTAGAAAAAAATAGTTCTGTTGGCTTAATATTTTAAGATGAAGGCTTTACTCTTCCTTTAACCAGAGAGTACATTTGATGCTATCAGGACTTGCATAGATAGTACTTACAGAGCATGTTCTGTAACTACAAAAAAAATCAATTAGTTAAAAACCAGAATTATAAGACATATAGAAAAAAACTCAATATTTTAAGTAACACTCATGAGTAATCCATGGATCAAAAAATAAATTACAAGGCAAATTAGAAATATTTCAAACTAAATGATAACATATCAAATTTGGGGATGTTGTTAAAACAGTGCTTAGAGTAAAATCTGTAGATTTATATTCTTATAAAAGAAAAGAGATTTAAAATCGATGATCTGAATTTCCATTTACAAAAGTTAGAGGGAAAAAGATATTTTATCCAAAGTAAACAGAAGGAAATAAATAGTAACAATAAAGGTAGAAAAGAATGAAATAGAAAACTGATTTTTAAAAAGCAGGAAAAACAAAGCCAAATACTGGTTATTTGAAGAAATTAACTTCTAATAAATGAACCAAGAAAAAAGAAATCACAAATTACTAATATCAGGGCTGAAATAGGAGGTATCACCAAAGAATGTACAAACATTAATACATAGTAATTAAATATTAGGAGCAACTTTATGCTAATAAAGTAAATGGCATAGATGGAATGGACTAAAACTTTCCAAACTGGAAAAGAAATAAAATTTGAGTGGATCTATATCTACAAAGTAAAATAAATTCATAACCAAGAAAATCTTTCCACAAAGGTTGTACTGGTGAACTCGATCATATAAAAAGAGATAACAGCTACATTCCACAAAATCTTTCAGAAATTAGAGGACACAAAAACATGTGGCAACTCATTTTAAAAGCCCAGAATAGACTTGACACCAAAGCCTGTTATAAATATTACAAGAAAAAAATTATAAACCAATACCCTTATGAACATATATGCAAAATCCTCATCTTCATCAAATTACTACTATCTAATATCCATCAATATATAAAAATGATGAGGACCAAGTGGACTTTATCCCAGGAATGCAAAGTTGGTTTAACAATAAAAAAGGTAATACACTCCACTTATTATCAGAATAAAAGAGAAAAAAACATGTCATTTCAATAGATGCTTAAAAATATGTGATAAAAGCCAACAGTCATTCATTATTTTTAAAAAATCTCAGCAAACTTCTCCAGTGATAAAGGGGTTATGATAAACCTACAGAGAATATGTTAGCTGAAATAGTATACATTTTTTCCCTTAAGATTGGGAATAAGGGTAGGATATTCACCCTCACCACTCTTACTTGATTTTGTACTTCAATCACAGACAGCATGATTTTTTACAAAGAAAATTTTAATGAATCTACAAAAAAGCTACTAGATCTAATTCAGCTTAGCAATGTTGTTAGAGCACACATCATAAAAGAAAAGAGGATCACAAAAGGAAACAACTGCACAATTGGACTTCAACAAAATTAAAAACCTCCTTATTGATATAAGGTCGATATGTGAAAAAAATTGTATTTCTATATATTAGTAGTGAACAATTAAAATCATAAATGAAAATGAAAATGAAATCAATGCCAGTAACAACAGCTTGAGAATTTGAGAGATAGGGATAAAAAAATATGTATAAAACATGTACATTAAAAACTACAAGACACCGTTAAAAGAAAAAAAAAGTATCTAAATGAAAATAGAGATATATCATGTTCATGTATCAGGAGACTCGGTATTGTTAAGATATCAATCCTCCTTTCCTAGACAGTTGTCATCTGATTTCATTTATATGTGGAATCTAGAGAATAGGATAAATAAACAATCAAAACTGAAACAAGCTCATGGATACAGAAAGTATTTTGATGGGTGCCAGATGGGAGGTTGGGAGGATGGGTGAAGGTGGGGAGGAAGATTAATAGGTACAAATTGGTAGGTACAAAGTAGTCATAAGGATGCAGAATGTAGCATGGGAATACAGTCAGTAGTATTTAACAACTATATATGGTGCCAGATGGGTACTGGAGTTATCAGGGTGATCACTTCCTAAGTTATGTAAACTTCTAATCACTGTATTGGATATCTAAAACTAATATAATATTGTATATCAAGTGTAATTGAAAAATAAAAAATATATATATTTTTTAAAATCTTCCTTTCCTGAGTCATCTACAGATTCAATGCAATCACAGTCAAAATCCAAGCAGGCATCTTTGAGAGATTGACAAGATGACTTCAAAATATTTAGAGATTTAGAATAGCTAAAACAATTGTGAAAATGAAGAACCAGTCTAAAGGAATCAAATGATTTTATGATATACTATAGGTATAGTGACCAAGGCAGTGATGTTATGGTGTAGAATTGATACATAGATCAATGGAACAGAACACATAGTCCAGAAATAGTCTCAAACATACATGGTCAATTGACTTTCAACAAAATTGCCAAGTTATCTTACTGGGGATCCTTGATTCTTACCTCACATCATACACGAAAAAAAATGACTTGAAATGGATCATAAACTGGAATATAAAATCTGAAACTTCTAAAATAAAGCATAGCAGAAATCTTTGCAACATTGGGGTAGGTAAAGATTTCTTAGATTAGACCCCAAAAAAGCACAAATCATAAAAGAAAACAATTGTACAATTGGACTTTGACAAAATTAAAACCTTCTGATTTTTGTTAAGACACCATTAAGAAGATAAAACAGCGGAAGCTGGGCAAAAATGGCGTAGATGATAGAAGCTTTGCTTATCCTCTCTTGCAACCCATAAAAGTTGAGACAGAAACACGGAGCAAATAGCAAGCAAAGTTGCTTGATGGTACAGAGGAACAGAAGCCCTACAACTAGGGAGAGAAGTAACTAATCACCCTGCAACAGGAAAAGGTGGGACGGGGCGAGGACACAAGGCTGCAGGACCTGAGCAGCTGAGTGAGACAAAGGCTGGGGCATCGGCAGACGCCTCTTAAAGTGGCCGCGTCCGAGGATTTTCGCGGTGATGAACCTGAGCACCAGTGCTGGGACAGCTGTGCAAGGGACACCAGGGACTCACAGGGGGACACTGAGTTGTGGAAGTGAGGGCTGGAGGTGAGGTTTTCTCCTGGACAGAAGTGATGGTGGTATCCATTGTTCCTCCCTTGAGCCCTTCCCCTCCCAGTATGCGGATGTGGCGCCACCATAGCTGAAACATCATCAAACTGGGTAACAGAGGTCTCCCTGCCCAGAGGTCTCTCTGAAACTCACCTCCCCCAACTCGTGACCCCACCAAGCCACCTCTAGTTGTGTCCTTGATGAGTCAGACGCTCCTCGCTGAGCAGAGGCAAGACTCATACTTTTAGACTGTGTGTGTCTTTAAATCTGAAGTGAGTCTCTTGGAGGCAGCACAAGTGGGGGTCTTGTTTTCTTATCCATTCATCCACTCTATCTTTTGGTTGGAGCACCTAATTCTTTTCCATTTGAGATAATTGTTGATAAATATAGAATTACAATTCTTTACTCATGTTTTCGATACATATTTTTTGTTTGTTTTGTCTTGGAGTGAGCCTCCTTAAATTATTATATTCTTGGTTACTTTTTTCTTGACGTTCTGATTGGGTATCCTAGGGGACAAAATTAAGAGTAACAACATCTGTGTCATAGGGGTACCTGAAGAGGGAGAACAAGAATTTGAATATATAGTTGAAGAAATAATGATGGAAAACTTCCCTAAACTGGTGAGGGAAACAGACATACAATCCACGGAAGCTCAGAGAATTCACCCCCCCAAAAAAAAGTGAACCCAAAGAGGCTCACACTAAGACACATCATAATCAAAATGCTAAATACAAAGAGAGAATCTTAAAAGAAGCAAGAGAAAAGCAATTAGTTACCTACAAGGGAGCTCCCATAAGACTGGCAGCTGATTTCTCAAAAGAAACTTTGTAGGACAGAAGGACCTAGCACAAAATATTCCAAGTGTTGAAAACCCAGGATCTACAACCAAGAATACTCTATCCAACAAAGCTATCATTTAGAGTTGAAAGACAATTAAAGAGCTTCCCAGACAAAAATAAGCTAAAGGAATAATCAACACCAAGTTAATATTACAGGAATTGTTGGAAGGGCTTCTTCAGCATTTTCACCAACCAATCGAAGTGGCTCCATTCTGATCATTAGGACAGTGTTCTTTGGACAAATCAAACTGTGAGGTTTGGAGTACTCATTTGCCTGAGAATGGACAAATCAGGGACCAAAAGCGGGGACTTCTTTCTTCATAAGTCAGCTCCCCTCTGGCTTGGAAAGCACTCTCTTTTAGTTTCTGTGTAAGACCTTGTTTTCTTGGCTGGAGCTGTACCACAGAAGCTGCCTTTAAAAAAAATAATTAATTTTTAATGGTAACATTGGTTGATGAAATCTAATAAGTTTCAGCTGTATTTTAAAAATTATTTAATTGTTACTATTATTATTTTTATAAGAAGCTGTCTTGTTGGAAGGGACTGAGCTGCAACACCAGGACCAGGGCCAAGCTGGAACACCGGGGCTGCCTCGCCCCATGACTGCTTCACAGTCATGCTATTTCACAGGCATGCTGTATCACAACTGAGCTGTTTGGACTGAATGACATCTCCCCCTTTACCATACCCCAAATTGGGGACTCTTGTTGGCATTGAATAGGCACCAATGACCATCATTTGACACTTCCTAGTTATTTATTTTTGTCTCTGGCAGTTTTACATACACATATTGTTTGTTTTAATATTGATTATATGAGTATATTCAGAAATACGAATTGGTTATATTTTATCTATTACTTTCTATATTTACATGTATAATATGCATATAGATGTATATTAGAATCTCAAGCAGTATACTGTTTCTAATTTACTTCTCTGTTATTTAAAGTGTAAATCAAGAAAAATCTCCTTTACCATTAAATACCCTTTTACAGCATATTTTATTTTACAGAACTCATATGAATAAGCAAACATGTTTAAGTCAAATATCTATACTTGTATATTTTCATTGTTTTGCTTAAATGTTTTACTACTATGAATATATTTATGCATAAATCTTTCCACACATATATGATTTTTTTCTGTAGAATAGAATGTCAATAATTAAATGGCTATATCAAACAGTATGAACATTTCTATGACTGATAATTGTTGTCAAATAGTCCTCCGGAAAGAATGTATACCAAATTACATACCCACCAATAGTGTGAGAAGTTTATTTTTTTAAGGTTAACAATTTAGTGTGGGAAGAATGTCAGTTAGTTTTACATTTAGGGAAATACTTAATAAAGTATAAAATACATATGTAAAAGTGTCCAAATCATGAAAATGTGGATCAATGAAGTTTTAAAACTAAAACCATTGAACCAGCACTCAAAACAAAGCAAAACAAAGAAACCCCTGAACATTACCCAAGGGTACCGCTACCCTGAATTCTAGCATCCTAATAGTTTTGCCTATGTTTAAACTCATATAAACCATATACATTACTCTTTTACTTTGGCTTCTTTAGCCTAACATTGTGTTTATGAGATCCATCTATACTGTGTGTAGTTGTAATTTGTACGTTTTTACTCATGAATAATATTCCACTGTGTAAATATACAATTTACTTATACATTTTCTTGATGAAGAACGTTAGATATTTTCTAATTTTTGGCATTTTGAAAAGTGCTATTATAACATGTGTTAATGTTGTTTGGTAAACAAACACATGCATTTTTACTATGGGCATATCTAGGGTGAGATTGCTGGGTTATAGAGCATGCGTGTTTACCCTTAACATTTTGCCAGTTTTCCAAAGTGGTATCCCCAGTTCTAGTTGCACTACACCCTCATTAATACTTTTTAAAATTATTTTAGATGCTCTGGGGTCTGCTTAGTGGTATCACATTTTGATTTTAATTTACATTTCCCTGCAAACTAATGAAGTTGAGCATATTTTCACAAATTTATTAGACATTTAGCCTTTCTGTTTTTTGAAATTCTATTTTAAGGTGTCTGGCCATTTTTTATTGGATCTTCTGTCTTTTTTCTTTTTCATTTGTAAGAGCTCTTTATACATTATGGATATGAATCATTTGTCAGATATATGTGTTCCAAATATCTTCTTCTTGTTTGTGATTTGCTTCTTCTTTTATTGGTGTCTTTTGATGAACAGAAGTTTTGACATCGATAAAGTGCAATTTGTAATCTTTTTATCCTTCATAATTAGTGCTTTTTGTGTCTTCTGTAAGAACACTGCCTACTTCAATTACGTAGATGACTTCCTGTGTATTTTGCATGAGAATGACATTTTTACCTTTCTCATTTAGCTCTGTAACACATTGGGAGTTAATTTTTGTGTATTATTTAAGGTGGAGTCAACATACATTTTTCACATATGGATATCCAACAGATCTGCTACCACCTTTTGAAAAAAAATCCTTTCCCCACTTCACCACACTGTCATCTTTGTCATAAATAAAGTGACAGTATGTGTAGGTATCTTTCACAGGTCTGTGTGTGCACACACATATATATGTTCATCTTTGAGACAATATACTATTCACTATTTTCTGACTATAGCATTGTGTTAGGTTTGGCATCTAGTAGTGGAAGACTTTCACCTCTCTCCTTCAGCATTGTTTTGGCTGTATTTGGCTCTTCGCATTTTTATACACATAGTTGAAGTCTGATTGTCATCAAAAAATAACCTGCTGATATTTTTTAATATAGATTGCATTGAATTTATAGAGAAATTTGGGGATAATTGACAATTTTAAAATATTAAGTCTTTCAATCCATGAGCACAGTATATCCCTACACTTATTTACATCTTCTTTAATGTTTCTCAAAATTATTTTACAATTTTCAGTGTAGGGGTCTTGCAAGTATTTAGAATTAATTCTAGATATTTGATTTTTAATCAACTTTATGGTGGTCTAATTTACACACAATAAGATACATACAGTTTAACTATACAGTTCAATCATTTCAACAAATGTATTCACCAGTGGAGTCAGTAACCAATCAAAATACAAAATACGCACTTTTATCTCTGATATTTTTCCCCGAGTATAATATTTTTTGACATTTATCTGTGTTGTTGCTTGTACCAGTAGTTTGTTCCTTTTTATTGCTTGCTAGTGTTCTAATGTATGAATATATTAAAATTTGTTTATTCATTTACTCGTTAATGAACATTTGAATTGTATCTGTTTTGGAGCTACCATAAATGAAATTGCTATAAACATTCCTGTACAAATCTTTTTGAAGAAAGATATTTTGAATTCTGTTTTGGAAAATTCCTAAGAGTAAAATATTTAGGATATATAGTAAGTGTAAATTTAACTTTTCAAAAGACTGTCAAAAAGTCTTTCAAAGTGGTTGAACTCACTGGCAATGAATGACAGACAATTCCAGTTGTTCCACATTCTTAGATATACTTGGGATTGTCAGACTTTTTAATTTAGCAATTTTGATGGACGTGTAGTGGTATTTCATTTTTTTTTCACATTTCCCTGGTGATTAATGAGATTGAACATTTTTCCTTGAGCTCACTGAATTCGTATATGTACTTTTGTGAAATGTTGGTTCAAATCTTTTGATTATTTTTATTGCATTGTTTGTCTTATTTTGAAGTTTAGGAGTTCTTTATATATCTTCTGGATACAAACTCTTTGTTGTTTACACGTGTCATAAATATTTTTCCCACTTCATTTTCCTAACTATGTCTTTCAGAGAGAACTTTTAAATTTTGGTAACTACAATGCCTCTGTACACTCTACTATTACACTACCTTTATTACCACATTGTAGGTCTGAAATCAGATAAAGCAACTTTCCATATTTGTGTGTTTTTTCCCCAAAATTATTTTGTCTATTCTAGGTTTTTGCAATTCTATATACATTTTTGGTTAAGTTTGTCAAGTTATACAAAGATGCCTACTGAAATTTTGATTTTAACTACACTGAATTTATAGATCAATTTGCAGAGAATTAATATCATAACAGTACTGAATTCCCTGATGTAGGAGCATGGATTTTTATACTTATTATGATCTTTAGTTTCTGTTGGCCGTGTTTCATTGCTTTAAGTGCATATGTTTCCTTAAATTTATCCGTATTTCATGTTTTTGGAAGTTATCATAAATTTTTTACATACAATTTCAATTTCCAAGTTTTCATTCTTAATACTACTGAGTTCTTGTATATCTATCTATACTTCAAATCCTGCTAAAATCAGTTCTTAGTTCTATAGTAGGTTTATTGCAGACCCCATAAGGATTCTCTAAATACATGATCATGAGATTTAATAAAGACATACTTACTGCCTTTTGAACCAGAAATTTGTGAAGGAATTTTTGTTGTTTAAGCTCTGAAAATTCAACAAGGCCCTCCTACTGCAGTACACACTCATTGGCTTACCTCATGAAAGAGCCTAATGCTCCTAGCGGCCCCTCACAAGAGGAACTATCAGTTGCTCTTTTCCAACTTCTAAAAAAGTGGCTGCCTGTAGAGTCTATATTTATATGACTTAGCAGAAGAGACAGGTGGTTATTTTTTCCAACTTTAATCTGTTTGTCAAATAAAAATAACTTTTTCCTTTTTATAAAAGTATATATTTTTGTTTACTTTAAAGAGAGCAAAATAGAGAGAGATTATGAATTTTTTAAAATCCATTCTCCTGGGCTCGTTCCCTGACACATCTCTTCTATACATTTTATTGGAGGGAAAATGGAGAGCACTGGTAGCAGAAACAACAGCAGATGGAAGGAGGCCTGTCCTGGGAGCTTGGGAGGGAAGAGGCGAGTCCCCAGAGCAACAGCTGGGGTGGCCCACGGGCCCCCGAGAAGATACCGCCCTTCCCCGGCGGCAGAGAAGGGCCCGGGAACACACAAAAGGAGGGTCAGCGGCAGGGCCCGGGCAGGCGCCGTTCAAAGGGCCGCGGGGGCCGGGGCGGGGCCGCGGGCCGAGGGCTCCGCAGGACCCCGAGGGGCAGAAGGGGCGGGGCGGGGGCGTCGCCGCTCGCGGTGACGACAGACTCACGTGACCCGCCAGCACCGCCTCGCGCGCGCCCCGCTCCAGCGTCAGACCCGGTCGTCGCTCGCTCCCTTCTCGGCGTCTGCTCGCGGTGTCCCTGAGGGCGCGCGGGCCAGGGGCGGCCCCGAGAGGCGGAGGCGGAGGCGGAGGGGGAGCAGGTAAAGGACCCCGAGGTGCTCCCTGGGGTTGGTGTGGACGGCGGCCCCGGCCCGTGGAGCCCTCGGGGCGGGGGCGTCGGGCTGCCCCGGGGCGAAGCAGAGCGGGGACCGCAGCCGCCACGCCCTGCCGCGGCCCCGCGCGTGGCCGCAGAAAACGGTGGGCCTTTCTGGGGGGCGGGGGACCGGGGCGGGACGGCCCGAGGCGACGACCCTTCGGAAACACCTGCTTCGGGGGCCCCCGCCCCGCCCCCCTCGGTGTGGAACGGTGGTGAGCGCGGGGGCGGCGGCGGCGGGTGCGCGCCCGGCGCCCGGCTGCAGTGGTCCCCGCTCCCCCACCCCGGCCCTCCGCAGGTCTCTGCGGCTGCAAGTGTCGCGGCGGCGCGCTCGCGGCGAGAATCGGGAGGCGCAGGAGACGGCGAGGATAGGCCCAGGTGGGTGCGGGGGGCAGCGGCGGCGGGCAGGGGTGGGGGACGAGCGGAAAGCAAACTCTGAGACCCCAGATCCTTCCCCACACCGCGTCCTCCATTTTGGTGCCTGCAGAGGCTTGGGCACGGATCGGCAGGGAAAATGGTGGGTTTGGGATGAGGGAGGGGACAGGAACCAGAGGGAAGGGGGAGAAATGAGACTGGGGGCCCCTAGAGGGCGTACGGAGCCTCTCAGGTGGGAAGCGTGCGATTTGAAAAAGCCTTGGAGATCCAAGCCTCTGGATCGGAAAAGGTGCGTAGTAGGGCCTCTGTCCTCGGTGCTGATCGGTCTCCGGGGGCGAAAAACGTTCTTTCTCGTGTCTCTTGTCTCCTAGGAGTGATGGCGTCGAAAGAGGAACAGGCGGTAAAAAGTCTCAACATGGATAACGCCAACCAGGAAAATGAAAAAAAGGATGAAAAGGAGCAAGATGCTAATAAGCAGAGCCCTTGGCCCTCCCTTCGGCAGCTGGTGAAAACTGTGTGCCTAGAGGAAATCGTAGGCGGTTCCGTGTTAGGCAGCCCATCCTGCAGTATAGATGGGATGTGATTCAGAGGCTTGGAGAGCCACAGGCAAGGATGGGAGAAGAGAATATGGAAAGGATTGGGGAGGAGATGAGGCAACTCATGCAAAAGCTGAGGGAAAAGCAGTTGAGTCACAGTCTGCGGGCAGTTAGCACTGACCCCCCTCACCATGACCATCATGATGAGTTTTGCCTTATGCCTTGAATGTTCATGTTTTCCCTGAAGTTAATAGGGCAACACACCTGCTTCCTAAACTTACATGTCTG
The DNA here is from genome assembly GCA_003508835.1 of Eonycteris spelaea. Lineage (NCBI taxonomy): Eukaryota > Metazoa > Chordata > Mammalia > Chiroptera > Pteropodidae > Eonycteris > Eonycteris spelaea. The sequence continues at coordinate 337,101 of PUFA01000438.1, forward strand.
TGATGTACCTTCATTGTAAACCTTTTGGTGTCACTTGTTTCTTATGGGTCTCTTATTACCAGCTTCTAACTGAATGTTGTGTTTTGACCCAATACGTAAGTTTCTGTCAGCAGGGGAGTTTTACCTATTGCATGGAAAGATGCTCATTACATGTTATGAATTAAATAAAGCAATATAAGAAAGCATTCTCTAGTTTTCACTTCAAATCTTAATAATATGCTTTATAAATGAGCACACAGTCTGAGAATACATAAAGTAAAAAAGTATTCATCTCCTTATAGCACTTATTTTTCTCATTTTTTTAAAGAACACATTACTCAAAGAGCTTGACCACCTGATAAAAACAACGTGAGCACGTATTAAACACTTGTGTTAGAGTCTCAGTTATGGCTAATCTCTGGGCCTTTTATTTAGGAGTATAAACCTAATCATGAGACATAGCTCTTTAAAGATCATATTTATCAAGATAAAGGTGATAATCATCTCCCAGGGCTGCTATGTGTACCTGAGGCAATAAGTTTATGAGCTTTTGCCAAGCTCTTGTTCCCACTAGCATATGCATGACCCAGCCCCTTAGATACTCGCTTCAGCTATTGGGGAATTTCCCAAATCCATGTCTATCCTATACTCAGAAACGTCCACTCGGCTAAGAGGTAGGTACTTCATTTCTCTGCTGCTTTGCCCTGCTACCATCTTCTCCCTTGAGTATCCTCAAGGTGAGAAAGTCCCACTGATTTCTCTGAAATTTCCAGTGAATCGAGTCCTCAATCTGTCCTATAAAAATTTGGAGAAATTCCTTCTCCTTGTTGAGCTTCATGGAAATAACCTTGACCATCTGGTTCTTTCCTTAGGTGTAGTTCTCTCCCAAGAAACCTACCTAGTTCATTAGACTATTCAAGATGTGTGAGGCAACATAGCTCACTTTCAGTCTGAGACAAGCCCTTCTCACACCAGCCCCCTGAAACCTATGAAAAGAATTACACTGAGTTGAATACCAGGAGATGGTGTCATTGAATTTGGTGGATACCCATATGTGGAGATTTTTATGAGAAGTCCATTGGAGGACTATTGTGTTTAAGTGTCCCTGTTGAACCTGGGAAGTAAAGTTGTTTGGGAGTGTTCTAAATAGGTATAAAGACAGTCTTGTGGAAATAAACTTAGAAGTTAGGGTTCTAGAACAGAGTTAACAAAACACAGCCCATAATCCAAATCTGGTCTATTGCTTAGTTTTTTGGTCAATAAGCTAGGAAGAAATTTACATTTTTTAATGGTTGAAAAAAATTGATGTGACATAAACTATGAAATTCAAAAATTGGTATCCATAAATAAGGTTTTATTAGAATACAGTCATACTTATTAATTTACATGTTATCTGGCTGTTTTATACTATGGTGGCAGAGTTGAGTAGTTGCCAAAGAAACAGTATGGCTTGCCTGTAAAACTTATATGTTTATTAATCACCCTAACAAAAAGTTTGTCAACCTCTGCTCTAGGATATAACAGTAGCACTTAGGAAACCAAAGGGAAACGTATAGGCAAATGAAAACGAAACACAGCAAACCCCAGAAATGAATTAGATTCCTAAGCAACCCCAAAGCCCGCCCTCTTCACGATGCTTGAGACACAAGGCACATTCAGCAAGACAGGAGTTTATAAAGACAAAGGCTAGAGTTGAAAGGGCAGGGAAACTGATGAACGGAGAAGCTTCTTCCCTACCAGACATCTTAACTCTTGATTGCCAATGCTAAAACCTGCTTCTATTGCAACCAGAAACTGTCTTCATTGGCCTAAGGATATTTAGTAGTTCCTGAAGAGGAACTAGAAATTCCCATGTGAACCTGTGGCATGTCATAATAGATTAGACATGCATATGTTCAAAAATGTACACTTCCATGTATAGGCAGATCCAAATTTGCCTTGTCAATTCAGAGAAGGGTGGATTTGAGAAATAGCCCTCTGCAAACTGGCTTTTGGCCTTTACATGATGTTTGAATCTGAAAGGACAACTGAGGGAGTATGTAAGTGATCAGGCTCCATTTAAAGTACCTCAGGCAACAATCAACAATTAGAAAGTGAGCAAAAGGCGTAAGAACAGGGCATGAGGTTCCCTAAAAGGGAACAGCCATATCTAAGGTTATGGCTGTATTGCCTACTTCTATCATTTATATACATTATGTGGCAAGCTCCTTTTCTCTCTAAGAGTAACTTCTTCAAAAAAGGGACAAATTCTTCCCATAAATGCCTAAAATCTATCAAAGAGAAGCGCTGAACTCTGGTTCTCAAAGAAAAAGGGTGTTCAAAAAAGGTTTGAGCTGTAGATATGGATTGGGCCATTGGGGTTTTAGCACTTTATGTACTTGAATAAAAAACTGAACCAAGGTAAGTATGGATTTAAAGGTATTCAGCAAATGATAAACAGGTATATGTATTTGAACCCTTACATATTTCTAAAAAATTGAGAATAATGAAGATAACTTAAAAAAATTAAGTTTATTGGGGTAACATTGATTAATACAATTATATAATTTTCAGGTGTACATTATATCTTGACATCTGTATATTCTATTGTGTATTTACCAGCAGATAACTTTTGAAGAAAAATAATTATTGGGTCTTTTTTTCTGAAAAAAAAAAATTAAGACTATTGAAGGAAATAGACTTAAGGGCCACCTTGTGACCAAAGGGAGCAGTGCAGTTTGAACTTTTTAGTCACGTAGAGCAGGGAGTATTCACAGACACTGGACTCTTCCAGGAAGGTCAAATAGCATAGGAAATGCACTTTGGTTAGAAGTGAAATAAAGCCTTCATGTTTTAACCAAGAAAAACATCAAGCCATATTTATGCTTCAAATGAAAACGGAGTAACAAGAACTGTATTTACCTCTCAAACTGAAACAAAATCTGCACAAAAAAAATATATAAAGAAACCAGTTTTCAGTTATTGAGCATTAGATAGTAGAAGACAAAGTTCCATGAGGGAGGAGAAACAAATAATATGAGACATGTGATTGCCCCCAGATTACTGTGCATTGTAGGATTTATAATATACATGGAAGTAAAAATGTATGTAAACAATAGCACAAAGGCCAGGAGAGAGGGAATGGAAGCACACAATTTTAAAGTTCTTATTCTATACATTAATGTTACTTGATGGTAGATTCTGACGTGGTAAAAATGTAATAAATTTCAAAACGACCATGAAAAAAGTTGTAGCTAATAAGCCAACATAAGAGATAAAACTGAATCTTCAATATACTCAGTCAAAAAAATGTTAGAGGAAGAGAGCAAAGAACAGAAGGGACAAATAAAAACAAATAGCAAGATGGTTGATTTAAATGCAAACATACTAATATCAACAATTACATTACTGTAAATTGTCCAAAAACCTCAATTTTACAACAGAGATTGTCAGATTTTATAGATAAGGAAAACACATATATGCTGCCTATAAGAAATGTATTTTAAATTTAAAGGTACAGATAATTAAAGGAATGAAAAATGATGGAAAATCTTAACACTAATCAAGAAAAGCTTGAGTGGCTATGTTGATATCAGATATAATAAATTTCAGAGCAAAGAATAATACCAGGGGTATTATGGTCATAGAACATCATTACATAGTTTTAAGTGGTGAGTTTGTCAAGAGGAAATAATCCTAAAAATTCACATATTACAGTACTTCAAAATAGATGGAGCAAAAACTGATAGAACTGCGAGGAAAAACAGACAAGCCCACAATTATAGTCAGAGATTTCAATACTTTTTCTAAAAAATTGATTGAACAAGTAGACAGAAAATCAGCAAGTACATATAAGACTTGAACAACACCTCGAACTAATTTACTTAGTTGGCAATTGTAGAACTTGCCACCAACAACAATAGAATGTACGTTTGTTTCATATGCACATGGAACATTTACCAAGATAGTCCATATTCAGGGCCATAAAATAAGTCTCAATGTTAACAGGATTCAAATCATAAAGTGTATGTTCTCTGACCACAGTGGAATTAAATGAGAAACTGATAACAGAAAAATCTCTGGAAAATCCCCAAATAGTACAATTAACCTAAAGAAAAAATGAAAGGGGGAAATTATAAGGTACTTTGGACTGAGTGAAAATGAAAACTCAACATATGATAATTAGTAGGATGTGGCAAAAGAAGTACTCAAGGGGAAATTTATAGCACTAAATATATATATTAGAAGAAAACCAGATAGCTTATATACGTGCAAATTTTATTTAAAACACTTCCTCCAAAGAAAACTCTAGGTTGAGATGGCTTTACTGGTAATTCCACCCAACACGAAGGATGGCATAACACCAATTCTATGCAAAATCTCCCAGAAAACCAAAGAGGGAATTTTCCCAACTCACCCTACAAGACTAGAATTTCCCAGATAACTATGCAGACAACTATTATAGAGATGGAATTTAGTGATTACCAGAGTTTAGGAGGGGAGGAGGGAAAGAGCTGACTACAGCTATAAAAAGGGTAGAATCAGGGATCACTGATATTTCTAGTCTTGTAGTAGTGACCATGCAAATCTCCACATGTGACAAAATTGCATAATGGAAATAAATACATAAACAGATACAAGCATGACTAAGATCTTTTGCACATGTTTTTTTTTCCTTTTATTGTGGTAATATACATAGCATTTTTTATCATTTAAAACAATTTAGTTTAATAGCATTAAGCACATTCACATTGTTGTGCAACCATCATCATTATCTATCACCAGATCTTTTTCATAACCCTTAAATGAAATTCTGTACCCATTAAACAATAATCCTTATTTGCCCCAAGCCGCACGGGTTACCACTATTCTAGGTACCTCATATACGAGAAATTATGTAATAATTGTCCTTTTGTGTCTGGCTTATTTCACTTCACATAATATATTCAAGGATCATCCATGTTGTAGCATGGGTCAGAATTTCATTAATTTTTAAGGGTTAATAATATCCCTTTGTATGTCTATACCACACTTTGTTTATTGATTCATCTATCAACGGACATTTGAATTGTTTACACCTTTTGGCTATTGTGAATAATGCTGCCATGAACAATGGTCACAAATATCTTAGTTTCTGCTTTTCATTATTTTAGGTATATATCTAGAAGTGGAATTGTTGGATCATATGGTATAATTTTTTGAGGAGACATTATGCTGTTTTCTTTATTGGTTATACCACATTACATTTCCACCAGCAATGCGCAAGGGTCACAATTTCTCCACATCCTGGTCAACGCTTGTTATTTTCTGTTATTTAAAAAAATTTCATAATAGTCTTCCTAATGGATATAAAGTGATTTCTTATTGTGGTTTCAATTTGATTTCTCTTATGATTAGTGATGTTGAGCACCTTTTCATGTGCTTATAGGCCTTTTGTATATCTTCTTTGGAGAAATGCCTATTCCAGTCCTTTGCCCATTTTTAAATTGGATTTTTTTATGTTGAGTTTTAGAAGTTCTTATATATTTTAGATATTAATCCCTTATCATATGCATGATTTGTAAATACTTCCTTCCATTCTGTTTTGTGGGTTGCCTTTTCACTCTATTGATAGTGTGTCTTTTGATGTAAGTTTTCAATTTTGATGCACTCCAATCTATTCATGTCTTTTTTTCTTTTGTTACCTATACTTTTGGTGGCATGCCCAAGAAATCATCGCCAAATCCAATGCTATGAAAATTCCCTCTTAAGTTTTTTCTAAAAGTTTTATAGTTTTAGATCTGATGTTTAGATATATATTCCATTTTGAGTTAATTTTTGTATATTGTGTAAGGTGAAAATCAAACTTCATTCATTTGCTCTGGATATTTATTTTTCTCGGCACCATTTGTTGAAAAGACTGTCCATTTTTCATTGAATTGTCTTTGCACCATGTCAAAATTCATTTGACCTACATGTGAGAGTTTATTTCTAGGATCTCTATTCTATTCCACTGATCTATATTTGTGTCTTTATGCCAGTACCGCACTGATTAGTGTTACTCTGCAGTAAGTTTTGAAATCAGGAAGCTTGAGTCTTCCAAATTAGTTTTTCTATTTCAAGGTTGTTTTGGCTATTTAGGGTCCCTTGAGATTCCATATGAATTGTATGATAGATTTTTCAATAACTTCAAAAACATCATTGGGATTTTGATAGAGATTGCATTGAATCTGTAAATTGCTTTTAGTATTAACAGTATATTCTTCCACTCTATGAACATAGATGTTTTTCCATTTATGTCTTCTTTAATTTGTTTCAGCAGTGTTTTCAGTATGCAAGTGTTTCACACCCTTGTTTAAATTTATACTGAAATATTTTATTCTTTTTGATGCTACTATAAAGGAATTATTCTCTTAACCTTTTCAGATTATTTACAGTTGGTGCATAGAAACAGAACACATTTTTATGCATTTATTTTGCATCCTGCAATTTTGATGAATTTATTCATTAATTCTAACAGTTTTATTGAGGACTCTAGGATTTTTAACCTATAAGATTATATAATTTGTGAATAGAAATATTAACTTCTTCCTTTCCAATAGGAATGCTTTTTTCTTTCTTGACTAATTGCTTAGGCTAGGCCTTCCAGTACTATGCCGAGTAGAAATAGTGAAAGTGGCATCCTTCTTTTGTTTCTGATGTTAAAAGAAAAGCTTTTCGCCTTTTACTCTTGAATATGCTGTTATTTGTTGGCTTTTCGTATATGGCATTTATTATGTTGAGATAGTTTCCTTCTATTATTAATTTGTTAAGTGTATCATGAAAGAATGTTGAATTTTGTCAAATGCTTTTCTACATCCATTGACATAATCATATTTTTTTGTCCTAGATTCTGTTAATCGGGCTTATTGCATTGGTTGACTTTCATATGTCGAACAATTCTTACATTGAGAAATAAAACACACTTGATCATGGTATATGATCCTTTTAATGTGCTGCTGAATTTGGTTTGCTAGTATCTTTAAATTAATATTCACATGGGATATTGTTCTAGAATTTTATTTTCTTGTGGTGTCTTTGTCTGGCTCATAACATTTTGTAAGTTTCAGGTATACAATTCTATAACACATCATCTGTGTATTGCATTGTGTGCTCACCGCCCAAAGTCTAGTCTCCTTCTGTCACCATATATTTGACCCCCTTTACCCTTAATCGCCTTCCCCCCTTTCCCTCTGGTAACCACCATACTGTCGTCTGTGTCTATGAGTTTGTTTGTTTTGTTTGTTTCTTTGTTGCTTTCTGTTTTATATCCTACATATGAGTGAAATCATATGGTTCTTGTCCTTTTCCATCTGACTATTGCACTTAGCATGGTATTCTCAAGATACATCCATGCTGTGTTCTCTCATCATGGGAAAATTTTTTTTTGTAACTATGTAGGCTGATGAATGATAACAAGTCATTTTTCAATATATACAAATATCTATTGCGTTGTACATCTGAAACTAATATGATGTTATATGTCAATTATATCTCAACTAAAATTAAAAAAAAAATGAAGAGCTCAATTTACAAAAGCATCAAAAGTAATAAAATAGGCCCCTTGTTGAGCAGCTCCAAGCCCTGCACTGGTGGCACCTGGCCTCAGTTTCTGACGTGGCCTCTTGAGGCAACTACAAGCATCTGTGTATTGCTTGCTAAATCTTACCAGGTGGCCCCACAGGGACACAGATTGGGGCTAAACTTGGCCTGTAGCTAGACCCTTCTCAGGACTGTGCCCATGGACACCTACTACACAAAGCCACACTAATAAGACTGGGAGACTTAGGAGCTTTGATTAGTACATAGAAACAGACACAGAAAGACAGCCAAAATGGGGAGACAAAGAAGCATATCCTACATGAAAGAACAGAACAGAGATCCAGGAAAAATGGAGTCAAGCAATCTACCAGATGCAGAGTTCAAAACACTGGTTATAAGGATGCTCCATGAACTTAGGGGAAGAGTAAATGAACTCAGTGAGAACTTTAACAAATAGATTAAAGAAAAAAAAACATAAAAATGGAAATGAAATTTATAAAAAGAAACCAGTCAGAAATGAAGAATTCAATATCAGAGACGAAGAGTATATTAGAGGGAATCAACAGAGTGGAGAAAGTGGAGAATCAAATCACTGATATAGTGGATTGGGTAGTAGAGGACATCCATCAGTTTAGCAACAAGAAAAAATAACCCAAAATAATAAAGATAATATAAGGAGCCTACGGGATAACATGAAACGTTAACAACATTTGCATCATAGGGGTACCAGAAAGAGAAGAAGAGCAACAAGTTGAAAACTTATCTGAAGAAATAATGATGGAAAACTTCCCAAACCTGGAGGAAATGTCTATTTCCATGCAAGCCCAGGAAGCTTGGAGAATCCCAAAAAAGATGAACCCAAAGAGGCCCACACCAAGACACATCATAATTAAAATGCCAAAGGTTAAAGACAAAGATACAGTCTTTAAAGCAACCAAAGAAAAGCAATTAGTTATTTACAAGGGAGTTCCCATAAGACTGGTGGCTGATTTCTCAAAAGAAATTTGCAGGCCAGAAGGGCTTGGCACAAGATATTCAAAGTGATGAAAACCCAAGATCTTCAACCTAGATTACTTTATCCAGCAAAGCTATCATTTAGAATCAAAGGACAGACAAAGAGCTTCCCAGACAAGAAAACACTAAAGCAATTCATCACAACCAAGCCAGTATTACAGGGAATGTTGGAGGGACTTCATTAAGAAGAAGAAAAAATATGTATTAAAAATATGAATATAAAATGGCAATAATACCTATCAACAAGTACCTCAAATGAAAGAGAATTAAGTGCTTCAACCTAAAGATAGGGTGGTAGAATGGATAAAAAAATCAAGACCCTTACATAAACTGCCTACAAGATACTCACTTTGGATTAGAAGACACACAGTCTAAAAGGAAGGGGATGGAAAAATATAGTGCATGATGGACCTAGAGGGTATTGCACTGAGTGCAGATAAAGACAAATGACATATAATTTCACATACATGTGGAATCTAAAGAACAAAATAAACAACAACAACAAAATGGAAACAAACTCATGGATACAGAGAATATTTTGAGGTCTACTAGATAGGAGGAAGGTTGGGGGGCCGGTGAAAAAGGGCAAAGGAATTAAGAAGTACAAATGGATAATTACAAAATAGTCATGGAGATATATAAAGTATAGCATAAAGGTTGTAATAATTATGTAAGGGGGAGAGAGGTACTAGATTTAGTGGGATGATCACTTTGAGTTATGTGGATCTCTGATCACTATACTATACAAATAAAACTAATATACTACTGTTTGTTAACTATAATTGAAAAAAACTCATTGAATTGTACACTGTAAAGATTAGGAACTAATTGTCTATTATATTTCAATAAAACTTTAAAAATATAGATTGAATTTAAAAAAAATACTTAAGAATAAATTTAGACAAAGAGGTGTAAGACTTATACACTGAATACTACAAAAGATTGCTGAAATATATTAAAGAGGCCTTAAATAAATGGACAGACATTCTATATTCATGGGTTAGAGAACTTAATATCATTATGATGTCAGATTCCCCAAATTGATTTACAAATTCAATGTAATGCCTATCAAAATCACAATGGCTTTTTCTTTCTTTTTTGTAGAAATAGAAAAGCCAATGCTAAAATTCATATGGAATTGTAAGGGACTCCAAATAGCTAAAGCAATGTTACAGAAAAAGAATAAAGTTGGAGTACTCATGTTTCTTGATTTAAAAATATACTACAAAACTACAATGATCAAAACAGTGTGGTACTGGCATAAGAATAGGCATATGGACCAATGAAATAGAATTGAGTCCAGAAATAAACCTATACATCTGTGGTCAAATGATTTTCAACAAGGGTGCCAAACCTATTCAATGGGGAAAGATAGTCTCTTCAACACATGTTGCTGCAACAATTAGATATCATCACGCAAAAGAATATAGTTGGACTCCTTATAATATAGTTTTTTTAAATGCTGTCATAACCCAGTTTTGAGGCCTTGACAAGAGTTGGGCCAGTTCCCCTTCTTCAGCAACTGATTAAGTTCATATTTCAACTACTTCCCTTACTGGGTTCTCTCACTCCAGGCTCCTATGTACTAGCTAGGTCCAGGTACCAGACTACTAGGGACAGCCCCTACATTTCAGAGCCTGAGAAGTTATTCAAATGAGCTAGCTTATTGGACTCCTGCAAAATCTAACTAACCTCATTCAGTTTACCACACACAAGCTGCCCCCTACAGCTCCAGATTGCTGTAAGCTTGTCCTCAGGCATAATCCTCTGCGAGCCTGTCTGGCAACCTTCTCTAATTTGGAACTGTAGGTAACAAAGAGCTCTGCCTTTCGTCTATCCAGGTGTCACTGTGTTGTGTCCTGCCATCAAAGGAAGGAACAGAATGGTGAGGCCATGACTCTTGAGCTTCTTGGGGGTGGGGTAGACTTTCTTGGTTTACTCATTGGTTCCAAACCACCATGAAAATGGCTCCGGATAGAACTGCCACCTGCTAGCAGGCTTGTATTTTAGACTTATTGCTTTCTCTTGTGTCTGTGGGTGGTTGCCACATCTCTCCTTACCTAAATGTCCTCAGTGTCAGAATTTCCAAAACATACCATGCTAACTGGCTAAATTCAGGACTAGATATTACCCCTGGTGGAGGCCGACCCTAGGACAATAGGAGTGATAGGCCACCTGAGACACACTTTCTGGGATCAGGTGTTCCATTTTTTCCAATCATATCCCATGTTTGGCAGAGGCCTACTTTAGGGTCCTATTACTTACTTGGTATTGGTGTTTATTATTATTGGGGACTGAAATCTAGTTTGCCTGTGTGTTTTGGGCAACCCCTGTGGAGGAAGGAGTTGGGCTCCCCCACAGTAGAGAAATGGCAGCCTGATCTCAATGTCAATGTTACTAAGGAGGAATTAGCAGCCTCATGTCTCCTTTGCTACTACATAACTTTCTTCTCTTGCCAGTGAACTTCATGCTCTTTTGGACCTTAGAGGTATCATGGGCTACACTCCTGGAGACCAGTAGCCCAATGTTTAATACAAAGTAGGGGACTCTGGGACAAGGAAATCAATAAGTCCTACCTCTACATACATTGAGGACACCTGCATAAGTTACACAATTGCTTAAATAATGCCAGACTGCTGGCCAGTGTGCTTGGGCCTTAGTAAGTACTGGAGCATATCAACATGCAAAGAAATTGATAGGAAAAGGAGGCTAATTGCCCTGTCTCAGGGAGAGGTTGATATAGCTCTCTACGTTTAAATCCTAATCCACCTGGGAGGTGGATTAGGAAACCTTGGAAAGAAAAAACAGCTGCCTAGGAGGCAGGCCAATAAGCTTTCCCCTCTTTTCTTGTAACACCTAGTAGGTGTGCACCATGAGTTATCGGACAGATACAGAAACTAAAAATCGTGACTTTGGACAGCTAGAAGCCCAAAACCAAAGGAAGAAAGGAAAGAAGGAAGGAAGGAAGAAAAAAAAGAGAAAAGAGAAGGAATTAAAACCCCCTAATTATAAAAGAAAAAAGAAAAATTATAAACAAACAAACAAACAAATAAATAAACAAAACGTCATATCCACTTGGAAAAGATAGCCCAATCCCATACCCCAGATGACATCTCTCTAACCCAGAAGCTCACCACTGGAGATGATGTTGCTTCAGATGAGTCCAAGACCTCATCATTGGAGATGACTTTGCTTCCTACACAGGGGAAGACTTTGCCCCAGACACTGAGACCAGTATCTCAGCAATACCCATGTACTGCTTTTCTTAAGACACTGACATATTAGACATAATACATTTATTGTATTTCTTCCTTTGATATTAAGAATTCTACTATGTGTCCTGAGTTTGTTTACTTAGCCCATGACCCTGGTATATGCTTTGCTCTCTGCCAAAAGGTATGCACCTTTACACACTTTTGCCTAAGGAAAAATCTTATCGAGGTTCTTACTATCGAGCCATTCTAAAATTAATGGAGATTATTGCTTCCCTTACTTAGGAGGCAAATACCTCTTCAATCACCTGAGGAGAGGACTTCCCACGCCCCGGCACCTTCTCCTACTCCCCACCTCCAACTTTCTACCACTACATCCTGTACTTCATCTCCTACCATAAACACCACAACTACTCCTTCTTGGCTACAAATACCATTAACCTTTTCCATATACTTTACTAAACTATCATTTCATCACCTCCGACAACATAACTACTGGACATGTCACTAAAATAGTTCTATCATTAAAATATATAACTCATACTTATGACACACTTTACTACAACTATACCAAAGATATTGTTAGAGACCTTGAAAATTTCAGGTCTTTTTTTTTTCTTGACTAATTCCATATATATGAAGAACTTGGTTATGGCTGGCTTACAAAAAATCCTTATTCTTCTACTTGTTTTTCTCATTTGTACTCTCTTACTAAAATGTTTTCTATGCTGTTTGGTGTAACATATCCTTCTTTCTGTTAGTCTCCTCTACTATTAAGGCCACTAAAATACCTCAAATAATCAAGATCAAAATAGATGTCAATATATCAAGAGGTTGACTGTAATATATTTTTTCATAGAAATGCTGTCTTGACTCAATTTTGAGGCCCTGACTAGAGACAAGTTTCCCTTTCTGAGAAGTTGTTGAAGACCAGAAGCCAACCAATTCCCTGATTGAATGTTCACACTCTGGGATGCTATGCACCAACCTTAATCACCCATGGGCCAGGTACCAGATAACTAGGGACAACTTCTATAGCCTGGAGTCTGAGAAATTAGTCAAATTAGCCAATCCACAGGATTGAAATCTTGCAAAATCTAGCTAACCCATCCCACTTATAATACATAAATTGCCCCTTAGAGATCCAACTTACTGTTATCCAGGTGCCCCTGAGTGGCTCTGTCTGGTAGCCTTCTCTTTTCTGGAGCTACAAGTAACAGAGTTCTGTTTTTCATCTATTTAAGTGAGAGTGTGTAGTGTCCTGCCATCAAAAGAATCTTTAAATCTTATAAAGCCATATGCAAAAATTAACTCACACTGCATACAAATTAACTCAAAATGGATCAAAGAACTAAATATATGAGAAAAAAAACTCTTAGAAGTAAGCAAAGGAGGTCAATCATATCTTTGGATTTGGCAATGTATTATTAGATATGACATCAAAAGCATGAAAAGCAAAAGAAAAATAGATAAATTGAACTTCACAAAAAACAAAAACTTCTGTGAATCAAAGGATATGATCAAGAAGTGAAAAGGCAATCCACAGGAGGAGAGAAGATATTTGCAAATCATGGAACTGATAAAAGTCTTGTATCCAGAATATATGAAGAACTCATAATTCAACAACAAAAAGACAAATAAACCAATTTAAAAATGGGCAAAGAGCTTGAATAGATACTTCTCCAAAAAAGAAAGATAAATATCTAATAAGCAGATACATATATGCTCAATGTAATTAGTCATTAAGAAATGCAAATCAAAACCACTTTTTACTCACTAGGATTGCAGGAATTAAAAATGAGAATTAAGAATTGTTTTTTTGAACAACCAAGCCAACACATTTAGTCCAATAAAAAGAAGAAGAACAACCAAGTCAAAACTTTTAGTCTAATAAAAAAAATTGTTTTACGAGAATGTGGAGAAATTAGAACTCTTATACATTGCTTGTAGGAAAACAAAATGTTGCATCACTATGGAACAAAGTTTGACAGTTCATCAGAAAGTTAAACATAAAATTACCATATGACTCAGCAATTCCATTCTGAGGTATATATCCAAAAGAAACACAAACATACATCCACACAAAAACTTATACACAAATGTTTAAGGTTGTACTATTCACAACAGTCAAAAGGTGGAAACAACCTAAATATCCATCAATGTTTGAGTGGATAAACAAAATACAATATAGACATACAATGAAATATTATTCAGTTGTAAAAAGGAATGAAATACTGTACATGTTACAATGTATATGAAGCTCAAATTCATTACACTAAGTGAAGAAAGCCTGACACAAAAGGTCACATATTATATGATTTGATTTATAGTATACATCCAAAATAAGTAATTCCTACAACTTAACACCAAAAAAACAAACAATATGATTAAAAAATGGGCAGAGGACCTGAAGAGACATTACTCCAAAGAGAACGTACAGATGGCCAATAGACATATGAAAAGATGCCCAGTGTCATTAATCATCAAGAAATGCAAATTAAAACCACAATGAGATATCACCTCACTCCTGTAAGAATCGCCATCATCAATAAATGAACAAATAAGTTGGCGATGATGTGGAGAAGAAAAAAAAAAACCCTCTTGCACTGTTGATGAGATTGTAAATTGGTGCAGCCACTATGGAAAACAGTATGGAGGTTCCTCAAAAAATTAAAAATTATGACCCAGCAATTCCACTTCTGAGTATTTATCTGAAGAAATTGAAAACACTAATTTGAAAAGATATATGCACCCTTATGTTCACTGCAGCGCTATTTACAACAACCAAGATGTGGAGCAGCCTAAGTGCCCACCAATAGATGATTGGATAAAGAAAAAGCTATATTCTATGGAATATTACTCAGTTGTTCAAAATAATGAAATCTTGCCATTTGCAACAACATGAATGGACCTAGAGAATATTATGTTAAGTGAAATAAATCAGAGAAAGACAAATACCACAGAATTTCACTTGTATGTGGAATCTAAAGAACAAAACAAACAAACAAACAGAACAGAAACAGACTCACAGATACAGAGAATAAATTGATGGTTGCCAGATGGGAGGGGATTGGAGGGCTAGATAAAAAAAAAAGGTGACGAGATTATTAAAAAGAACAAATTGGCAGTCATATAATATTCGTGGGGATGTAAAGTACAGCATGGGGAATATAGTCAATAATATTGTCATAACTATGTATAGTACCAGGAGGGTACTAGACTAATTCGTGGGATCACTTCATGAATTATATAGATGTCTAACCACTATGCTCTACACCTGAAACTAATAATATTGAATGTCAACTGTCACTGAATAAGAAAAATATCAAAGTGTATTAAAATAAAAAATAAATAAAAATTAAAAAAAAAACACATATTTCCATAGAGATAAGTCATTGCTATAGACTAGGGGAAGGAGAGAATTAGGAGTGACTGCTTAATGGGTATGGGGTCTCATTTGGAGTTGATGAAAATGTTTGGGAACTATACAATACAGAGGCGATCATTTTACAACATTGTGAATGTACTATATGACACTGAATTGTACGCTTTTACATGGATAATTTTTATGTGAATTTCTCCTAAAAAATATAGTCCTATTTGAAAAATGTTGTATATAAAAGTATATTCTCTAGGCCAGTTGCCCTTCATGTTGTTTTCTCATATTACATACCCCTTTGAGCATCTAATGAAGGCAATTCATCCTATCCTAAGAAAATGTAGACACCCAGTCAAAATGTACATATTTTATCTGTCCTCCACCACACACACACATGCACATTGTTTTGAACATAATTCCAGGAGATTCACATGTTTCTTTAGTTAAGAATGCCTGAACCCAAGAAGCAAGTGCTCTCTCCTTAACATGCTTAGCTGTAATTTGTGTCTTCTCCTTCCTGTCTCTTTCCCAAGTAACATCTTTTTCTCCTCTCTGTCCTTTCTCTATCTTGTAGCTTCTGCTTCTTCATGCTGTCAATTTGCTCATGTATCAGTGTTTCTCAAGTTCCTAGATTACAAATCTTTTCATAAGTGTACATACCCTACTACCTCCTAAGTATATGCAACTTTGCACGCCATCTGAGGTGGTCCACACATTTCTTCAGTTAAGAACACCTGGTTTAGGTAAATCAGTATGGTCAGTATGTCAGAGTTCCTTAGACACTGGCCTGACCTGGCTGAGTGGGGTCAGGATGGATGCAGACTGGCAGGAAGTAACTCTGAAGCATAGCTAGGCTCCTTCTAGGTGCCCTGGAGGTGAAGATACTGCAGTTGAGAGACACCTAAGTCTGTACCCCTTAATTCCAGTGGTAGGCAAGGTCAAGAAAGCTTACACCTGGCACCGTGAATAGGGCAGAGAGCAAGCAGGTCTGGAGACTATCCTTCCAGCAATCAGTTCTCTAGGTTTTATGGAAACCCTCTGTTACAGGGATCTAGAAGGGATTTGTTCTGGTTTCCTGGTGTTAGAACAGCATTCCACCTCTGTTGAGGTTGAGTTACCTCTGTGAGCATTTGGGGAGAGAGAGAGGCACCCAGAGGCACTTACTCAGGTCACCACCTTGGTCACCTCTCTCTCTATATTTTTGGAGTGACCAATAGTCAGATGCCTAAATGCAAAGGAGGAGAGGCTCTGGAATGTGAGAAAGGTCAGGAAACAGTATATTCCTTCCCTCTTGACAAGGCAGGAAAGATCAGAGCATGTCTGCATCCCTCAGATCTTCAGCTGCTTTTGATCATAGCTAAACCTCTGAATGGAAAGAGCCATAGGCCAAATTTTCAAGACCGATATTGTGTTAGCCAGCAAATTCCAGCAAGTCTACCTAGAACTTGGCAGTTGTTTGGGAAGAGTCAACACATGTATTTTTAGCAGAGCGTGAGAGAACCAGCTATTTATGAAAATTAAAATATATATTTAATAAGTAGCCAACCTAATTTCCCCCCCCCCCGAGTTTTAAATAAGTTTATTAAAGAATGTTATTAGGTAGGCATCGATGTTTGATTATTTATTTTTTAAAAGTTCTGTTTCTCCATGCTGTTTAATAAAGGTAATATAAGGGGCTAGAGAGATAAGCTTCTTTCTATTTAATTCCCTGATAGTATAGCACAGTACAGTCATTTCTTCAAAAAGTCTCTTCTATGCTTCTTTTTAAAAACCAATGAATAATAACAGAGGTTGGCATAACAAAGCCATTTTCCTATTCATTCTGTAGTACTGGAGCCAACATTTTTACCATCACAAGCTACAATTTTCACTTTATCCACTTTAATAAGTTCTGGCACCTCTCTGCATTCGACATCATTCAATACAAAAATTCACACATCATCGCAGAATCTGTACGTGTTTAGAGAGCCCCTGAAGTTGACTGACCCTCTGAGCCGATTCTGAATTTATAGCCTTATCAAACTGAAGCAGAACTTGAAGGGCAAATTGGGGATGATATGTTGAGACTATAAGAGCTCATCAAGGCTTTCCTGAAGACTGTTTCCCAAAGTGGTATTTCTATATGACTGATATGCCATGGCTTAGGAGGAAAAAATTGTTTTTCTTATTCAGTTTCGCATTGATATCCTGTGAGTAAGGTGCTTCCCTCTGCAGAGCAGACAGAAGCAGCACAGCCAGGAGCCCAGCCAGGAGGTACTTACTCCCCTTCCCCCACCTCTTCTGCTGCCCTCGGAAACCGCAGAGCTTGGACATCGACCCCTCGAATTTTCTATGGGGCAAAAATCAATATAATGAACTTAACTTGGTCTCAGAATTTTGGAATCTCGTTGGTTTTTTCCCCTCTATCTTAAACACATTTTTCTTCCAAATGAAAATAGCTTTATTTAATTTTTTGCTTATAAGATCAACCCATGCTGAGGGGAGCAAATGGAATAAAACTGAAAAAGATATTTAGAAGAAAATAAAATTTCAACTACTTGCTTCCTTATCTGACAATCCACCCTGTATCTATTAAGCAAAAAGGTCCACAGGACAGGAGAAATGAGCATCAATGGCTGAGTGGAGTAGGTTCAAGGACTGGGTACTCTGAGATAAAAAAAGAAAAGAAAAAATTCCTCAGAGATATGCCAATGGCCAGCAGCCCTAGGAGACGATGCAGCCCCTCTCTGATAAAACAGAACATTTACCACAAGGATAAGGGGCCACAGTTGACCTCTGGGATTAGCAAAGACCAAAATGAGTGACAGAGCCTCAAGCGGTGAGGGGAGGAGACCAAAGCGGGCCGAGGCGGAAGGGGGCTAGTTAAGAGAAAGCAGTGGGCTGGCTCCTGACGCACTTTCTCCTGCTGGAGGAGAACTAGGGACCCGAGCCCACTGGTGACGTTTTCCTCACGTGATCAGGAGCGGACGGGTGCAGCGGTCCCTCTCCTCCAGGTACCAGCTCCCTATTTCCGTGGAGGAAGATAGATTTCAGACAGGGACAGAGGGGCAACTTCCCTCTAGCCCTGCAGGTCTGTACACGGCGGGGGCGGGGGAAAACCCTGGGGTTGGGGTGGTAAGGGACAGAGGCTACAGAGGATCTGGTGTTCTTTCCAGATGCCACCTCCTTCTCACACCCATTCATTTTGGAGCAGAAAATTGAATGAGTACTGGGGGAGAGGTCAGGGTACTATTTCTTATTTCTCTGGATAAGTTCAGGCTTATGGCAGAAAGAAATGTGAGGAGAAGGAAGCATCTCCCTGGGAATGCTAGAAATCCACCGCAGCCTGTGAGCCCCTGAGGTGAGGGTGGCAGAGGGCAAAGATTAGAATGGGTCCAGGACTGAATTCTTTCTGTTCCTCCCCTGATGGCCATCGTTTGGTGCAAGAAATAGAGGGTTTGGTGGAGGGAGGTGGAGAGGAGCCAAGGATTGAGAATGGGTACCAGTTCCAATCTCCTAGGAGGCAGGATAATTGGGCTATGTCTGTTGGAGGGCTGAAGTGGAGGGGGGAGAATGATAAGGAAATGGCCTTATCCCTGCAGAGCGGCTAGAGGAGGGCATAGGCTGAGATCCAGGGATGAGGGCGGGCAGATCCTGCAAATGGCCCAGGACTAGGCCCTCTGTATCTCTTCTCCTCGTTTTATACATTTTGGAACCAGAAATGGTGGGCTGCAGGGGTGAGGAACAGAGGTTGTCTGGAGACCAGCTCCCTATTGTGGAAAAATGGTTTCTGAACTAGGGAGGATTGAGAGAGGAAACATAGACCAACATTTTTTACTGAGTTTGGAAATAATTTGTCTCTTGCATTGCAGAAAAACATGTATGAGAAGAGGGAAGGGGTGGCAAGAATGCTCTGGACATTTCTGCCCTGCCCCCTGATTCTATCATTACCTTTTTCAGAGAAATGACGGGCTTTGTGTTATCTAGTCACCCTGGGGTAGAGAATTTGGAAGGCAGAGACCTGAGCCCAGCAGGATCTGCCTTCTGAACATTACTGTCCTGAACCTCACTCATTTTAGTGCAATAAAAAGTGAAAGAAACATTTAGGAGGAGGATTCAGAAACATAGAAACACTTTGAAAATAATTTTTCTCTGCCATTGCCCATTGGTAGAAAAATAGAAGCTGTTAGGGAGGGGCTGTAGAGGGAAATCAGAGATGCAAGGAAAACGTCAAGGTGGCAGGAGTTGGGAAAGTTTTGGCAACTAGAGTACAAAAAGAGTCAGTGTCCTTGGCCCTCATTCACCATCTGTCTTTGTCTCTCTACAGGTCTTCGAGTCTGTGATTATAAGCCCCAACTCAGACAGGAAAAGGGAAGATCTCCAAGATCAGTGAGGTCAGTGGGAGAGGGCAATGGTCCCAGAACCCCTGGGGGTAGGAGTGACGTAAGCCTGAGCAGAAGTTGGGGAGGCCACTACCTACCAACCCTCCTTCTAGCCTTCTTATTACAGTCTCAGAATACATGGCTTCTGTCAGGACCCTATGGCTGGACCCAACAGGTTTATGGCTGATGAGGATAAGGCAGGGGAAACAAGAAAGTGATAGCTGGAAGTGTGGCATCTGTGAAGCCCCTTGAAATCTGAGAATTAATCATTGTTTTGCTGTTCGTAGTTTTATAAGTCTTATAATTGCAGGCAAAGGAAAAAAGAAACCAGGATTCTTGTATGTCAGTGTAAGTTCGGACTACCCAACTAAAATTGTTATGGACATAGCCAAGGCCAGAGTAAAATTCAGGCACAGATCTTCTCTTACACACTTCACAGCACACCTCATTTAAATGTAGGGAGACACAGCTGTAAAAGTTTCTGCAAGGTTGGCTCATGCAAACATTTATGATGAACTGGGAATAAAATGAAAAAATGTATGGGTGGGAGTGCACCTGGAAGCTAGGAAAGAGTGACAAAAGATCATAAAGGCAAGTACTATCAGGACCTGTATTCCAACACTTAAGTTCTCAGTCTCCTTTGTCTCCTTTTCTCCTTTTTGTCTCCTAAGACAGGCAAAGGAGGGGACATCTCAACATGGACAAACTCTGCAATGAAAATGAAGGAAAGATGGAAAATGAGGGAAAGCCAGAAGATGAGGTAGATACAGAACATGAAGGAAAGTCAGATGAGGAAGAAAAGCCAGAAGTGGAGAGGAACCCAAAACACAAAGGAAAGCTCCAGGACGAGGGACAGCCGAATGATGAGAGAACACAAGCAAAGCAGGGCAAGTCTGAAGATGAGGAAAAAGCACGCGGTGAGGGAAAGCCAGAACCCCAGGCAAAGACAAAGATCAAGCAGTGCGCTGCTGAAAGGCACCAGGCTGAAGATTATGTGCCCCGGAAAGCAAAGCGAAAAACAGACAGGGAGACAGATGATTCCCCCAACGACTATCAGGAGGACTTACAGGAAAGGCATTTGGGCAGTGAGGAGATGATGAGAGAGTGTGGAGATGTGTCAAGGGCTCAGGAAGAGCTAAGGAAAAAACAGAAAATGGGTGGTTTTCATTCAATGCAAAGAGAGGTACAGGATCCATTTGCCCCAAAGGGCCAACGGAGTGTCAGGGGAGTGAAGGGCGGAGGCACAGGTCAGAAGGACTTAGAAGACGTTCCGTATGTTTAACGCCTTTGACCTTTAAATCTGATTTCTCTGCTGAGAATATTGCTGACCCTGCTTTCCCTGGTAGGCATTTGCCAGGCTATGTGCTTTGAATTTATGCTGATACTTTGCTTTAGGTGTTCTCTTGTCACCAGCAGCCTTTTGATTCAACTATAGCACTCTGTCTTTCAGCAGGGTATTTTCACCCATGTGCATGGAAGAAATGTTCATTATACACTGTAAAATAATAATAAAACAAGCAGTTTTCAGAACTGCATATACAGCATCAGCCCATTTTTGAAAAAAAAAAAAAAGTTATGTAATGTATCCATGCACAGGGAAAACTATGAAATGAGTAGACCAAAAGAGAAATAATGGTTTCTCTGTGTGGTTACAGCAGAAGAAATGATTCTTTCTCTCATTTGTATATTTTTCCCTAAAAAAAGAAAAAGAATTGCTTTTGTCATAAAATAAATAGATTTTTTAAAGTAGGAAAATAAATACAAAGCAATCAAAATAACTGTTCAGTGAGTTTATGAAGGCAATGGAGACACTTCAAATTCCTGTTGTAAGGATGTGAAATTATACATAAAATTCATATTACTTTTGGGACTAGAAGATGGAGGAATCAACCAGGTAGTTATTATGAATCTATTGCTGTAAGGGACAGTCTTGCCATCTGTGAAATGGGGATAAAACTTACCTTCCAGCGCTGTGGAGATCAAATGAGACACTGAGTGTGTGAACTGTATTGGTCTGGCTCCTACCTCTCCCTTGCACTAGCAGAACCCAGGACCCCTGACTTTTCCCTGTTTTTGATGTTTGAGAGAGGGCTGAGGGAGCTCCCACTTGTGTCCAGGAAAAAGTCCAGACAGCTGAGAGGTAGGTGCTACTCTCTCTTGAGTAATGCCATGTCTTTTGGATATTGTGCCCCTTCTCATGGGCCCTGCACCTTCCTAACAGCCTCACTGCTCCTGGTGGCCTGGGATTCTCAAGGTCACAAAGCCCTTTTGATTTTCTTGGAGTCCCTAGTGAGTTGCAGCCCCACTTTGTTTTCTACCAAACTGTGGAGAAGGTCCTTCTTCTCTTATAGTTTTAGTAATCCCGAAATATGAAAAAAATGCTTTGTAAAATCTTTATTAATATATTTTTCAGGCATTACAATTACCCCGCTAGATTTGCCCTTTACAAAGCAAAGGATTTATCTTACTCATTTTGGTTTCCGCAACACATAATAGAAGCTTTAAAAAAAATCAATACGTTAATTATTGAGTCAGAAGGCTTCAGTTCTTGGCCCAGTTCTTAGCCTGATTGAGTACATAGGCTTGAGCATATAATTTCATTCTTTAGCAACTGAAACTTGCCACTCCAAAAGGAACACAGCAGAAGATTTTACCGAAATTCATTGCTAAATGATATTAACATTGGATATAGTAGTGTTTCTGGAAGTTTTCTAGCAGATTAGAAAACTAGCATATTACCTGGGCCCAAATCACCTACTGATCTTGAAAATGCAGAATTTTCTTGTCCTAGACATTTCATTTAAAAGGAACCACACAGTATATTGCCTCTTCTGTCTGGCTTCTTTCACATAGCATAACATTTTCAAGTTTCATACATATTGCAGCATTATTGAACAGTCATGTACATGTTTTTTTGCCTTTTAAAATAAATATTGATAGTCAAAATACAAAATTTACAAGTACAGAAATGATGGTTTTACCTTAGTTTATTATGTAGATAACCTCAGAGCATGGTAATGATTATGTCTAAAGGTGCTTTAACTTTGAATGCTTTGATTTCTTCTATGTGGAGGTACTCTAAATTTGTTTTGTGTCTGGTTTAAAGAAAACACAGGTGTGTAGTATTTGGCACTCTAGTTAACCATTTCTGTTGGGAGGAGCAAAGATAATTTTTTCAATTTTTCTTTTTTTAATAAAATTTTGTTTCTAGTTTATTGAGAGATAACTGACATACATCACTGTATAAGTTTAAGGTGTGCAGCACAATGGTTAGATTTACATATATTGTGCAATAATTACTGCAATAAGTTTATTTTATTTATTTATTTTTTCGCAATAAGTTCAATTCACGCCCATCATCTCATAGATACAGTAAGAAGAAAAAAATTAAAAAAAATTTTTCTCCTTGTGGTGAGAACTCTTAAATTTATTCTCTTAATAACATATATGTATACATATATACATATATACACACATATATATGTACATGTATACATGTAAGTAAATACAACAGTGTAAACTTTTTACGTGTAAATATTTTCTCAATTTTCTTAGGTATGTATTTGGGTATATACCTACAAGAAGAATGTTGGGTCATGTGGTAACTCTATGTTTAACTTTTTGAAGAACTGCCGAATTGTTTTCCAAAGCAACTGAGGCATTTGACAATTCTACCAGCAGTGCACAAAGGTTCTAGTTTCTCCACATTCTCATCAACACTTGTCATTGCTTGTAGTTTTCATTATAGCCATCTTAGTGAGTATAAAGTGGAATCCCATTACGGTTTTGATTTGCATTTCTTTAATGGCTAATGATGCTGAGCATCTCTTTATGTGTGTGTTGACCATTTGTATATCTTCATTGGAGAAAAGTCTGTTTAAATCCTTTA
Source organism: Eonycteris spelaea (assembly GCA_003508835.1). NCBI lineage: Eukaryota > Metazoa > Chordata > Mammalia > Chiroptera > Pteropodidae > Eonycteris > Eonycteris spelaea. Next base: position 360,474 of record PUFA01000438.1, read on the forward strand.
CCCATTTTTAAATTGGGCTAGTTATCTCATGATTGTTGAGTTGTAAGAGTTCTTCGTTTATTCTGGACACAAGTCCCTTATCAGATGTTTGACTTGCAACTGCTATTTCTTGACTTGCTAAGTTCAGTCATTATCTATTGATTTTCAGATATGATAATCGAGTCGTTCTCTCTTACCATTATAATTCCCACACTCCATTTCCTGCTCCCTATATAGTTTTGCCATAACATAATGTGTATTTCAATAAGCATTCCAGTGATTCATTTGCTTAATTCTGAGGACCTTTGGGTGCATTTGTCAGGTTAGCCTAAGTTTATGCTAGGATAGTTATCAACCCCAAACATCAGTGCCTTAACACAACAAAGCTTTATTTCTCAAACTTCCTGAGGATTGGGGATGGAGAGGTTCTACACCCCTTAGTTTCCCATAGATCCAGACTAATATGATAACACTGCTGCAGAGGAAAAGAATACATGGATATTTCACACTCATTGTTCTACACTGTGGTCTAGAAATGATATAAATCACCAATATTCACGGTAATTTTTTCATATTTCTATCTCTTAATTCTGACAAGCAATTCTAAAAAAAAGTGTTATTATGCTCTCTATATAGGTGACTGAATTGAGGTTCAAAGAGTGTAAGTGATTTATGCAAGGTCACATACTAATAAGGGGAAAAACCTAGATTGGAACCTAGGCTTATTTGGCTCTAAGCTGATAATCCTTAAACAGTTTGTTTTCCTAAATCCAATGATTTGAATTTTATTTTCACCTTTTGCCTAACCATGCTTTAGGATATCAGAATAGTGGTCATGGTTCTTCAGGTGACAGACCTAACGGGTAAGTCTCACAATGGAATTACTTCTTCCACCATTAATATCTTAAAAAGGCATTTTATGCCAATTCACAGCTTAACTACCTTGGCCCCGAAATCATGAGTTGTGCCTACAGTGCACATGGGTATTCATATGGGTGATAATACTCTTTTTCTCCTGAGCTAGAGGACCACATACCTTTGCAAGCTCTCTTTGTCTGGGGTCTCCTGTACTTTTGGGTCTGGGCTGACTCAAACACCAGAAACACTATATCAGGCAGATACAGACCTAAAGTCATCATAAAACCACCAAAACAGGCCTAGGCACAATTAAGGTCCTTCTGGAATATAAACAATGTTGGTTGGGGTCATTATCCTAGCCGCATCCTTACCCTTATTCTTCTGGAGGCTATTTCCCTGGACTCTGAGATAAGGGCTCAACACTTCTACTTTAAACCGAAATTATCTGGTCAAACTCAGGTTGTAGCTGGCTCTAAAAGGGAACAATTCTTTAAATTTTTGTGCTATGGAGTTTTATTTCTATCCAACAAGATTTTCCTGTATACCCCAAAGGGCAGAAGGAGAGGAAAAAATAGCAAAACATTATGACTGACAATGAAGAGAATTGTGGTCATTGGAAACTATTGAACTTATCACCTATTCATATTGAGTCAACAGACAATGGCCAGTGTTCCTAAGGATGGCAATATAATATCTACTTTACTTCTCCCTCACTATCCTCCCAAGCACAAGAAATACTTTTGGGATAAGGAGAGAAAAAATGTTTTTACTGCTTATGGGAAACCAAAGGGAACTTTAAATCACATGTTATATTTAAGTTGTAAAATGAACAAGATAATTTGTGGTTTCGGCTCCAAATGGAGAGTTGAAATGAATGCCACTCACACTTGTAGCAGTAAAAAAATGTTGGAAAAAACTGTAAAACAACAAATTTTCTTAAAGTCGTTAGAGAACTGAGGTCACAGGGGAAACAATTATCCTCAATACTAGAAAGAGACTTGTAGAGGGAAAAATAGGACCTAAGCATTTGCTTATCTGGGAAAGACACCACAAAAACACCACAAATAAGAAAATTAGTTAGAAATTGCTAATGAATTTCTAAAGACTGACTGAGGGCTAGCATGAGAGTTTGAAGTCCCTGAAGGCCACAGTTATAAAGGGGCTTGCACTCTCTTTCAAGAGTCACTCCAGAAGCTCCACTAGGTATTCCTGATATAGGACAGGGCAAATTTCCTTGAGTGGGGGAGAACTCAAGCTCTGCACCGAGAGAGAGTTCTTGGCTGAGTGCAAGAAAGAATTCAAATGCACATCAGATTAGAGTCAAAAGGAACATTTATTAGAGAAGGGATAATACACTATAAACAAAGCATGGTTTCCCCTCAAAGGTAGAGAGTGAGAGAGCTTAAGAAAGACTCAGAGGGACAGTGAGAAAGAGACAGTGACAGTGAGAGGGACAGAGTAAAAACACTGAAAGGAACTGAGAGAAAGGGAACAATGCCTTAAATTTTCCTGCTGTGGAGAGAAAGACACTGAGTGGGACCCGGAGTATTCAGGGAATTCAGTTTATATATCATTCTTAGTTTCTATGAGTTACAGTTTAAAAACTTTGTTTATCCATTTTATTTTGATGTTATGGATACCCAGTGTGAAAGGATAAGAGTATGTAGCAAGAAAAGGTAAGAATATGTAGCATAAAAGGCCTACTGGCACTTCCCAGACTTTGATCCATAGGATCTCTATGGTTTTAGTCATAGGGAATGAGTGATTTTATTTCATGTAGGATGTAACTTAAGACTTTATTTTCCCTTTAAGGTATGGGGAAATAGTTTGTTAGAAATTTCAGCAGAAATCTTCCTTTGTTCTACAGGTTTCCCTTGGTCTGGCTATAGGGTTGGTCAGCATTGCAGTCTCTGAATAGCCTGATTTAACATTTTAGTTCTCTTGCCTCCTCCCTACATTTTTCCCATGGAAGATCAAAGAAAATCTGAGAAAGCTTGCCTCATAGTGCCAGCTAAGAGAGGGAGAGCAGTCACTGTTGAAATTGCAACTAGGCCTACTTCTCTTAGTAAACAAAAGACTTAATCTGCAAGAAGGACTACAAAACTCATATCCTGAAGGGACTTGTAGAAAATTACTCAGCCAGGGAAAGGAAACAGAAAAAACAAAAAGTTCTATGGGTGTGTGTGTGTGGGGGGGGGTGCGGGCATGGAGGCAGGCATGCATGTTAAGCTCAGCATTATATCTGGAGGAGAAGCATGAATACATGCAAAAGTTACACCACCAAAACTTAGGTTCACAGTGCTTGCCTAAGATGAAGACCTGATTAAAATATCAGAGAATGCCTATCCCTCTCCTTAACAAATCTTCCATGATCGCCCTGTTTACTCACCTCCATCCCCTCAAAAGCTACCTTTAGAAAGGAACCACACTTAATTCCATGATCCTGTGGAGCAACATATGCCCCAGTGCATTGTCAAAAGCAATAGAGCAATCAACCAGCTATTAATGGAGCTTAATACCCAAGAGTGCTCAGAGATAGAGACAGTAAAAAGAGGATTGCCAGAACTACTGTCATTCCCAGAAAGACTGTGGGCATACTCAGTGCTGTGCCTGCTGAAGAGCAACATAAGAGGCTTCAATAACAGGGAGGAAAGACATTACTAAAATAATCTAGCCAGTCACTAAACAAACAAGAAAATGACAACAATAGCAAGCCCCAGAGGGAGAAAAGCAATACTCAGAGTTACTAAAAATATTATCTGAAAAAATTGAAAACATGCTGAGAAACAGAAGAGTATGAACCATACCTGGTGAAAAACTGCCTGTGAGAGTGACTGGATGTTGAATTTAACAAAGACTTCAAGGTAGCCAATATAAATATGTTCAAATTAAAAAAAAAACTGTGATTCAGAAGTAAAGGCAGGTATGATGACAATTTCACATCAAATAGAAAAAAAATCAATAAAGAGATTGATATTATAAAAAGAAATGTATGGTATTTGTCTTTCTTTGTCTGACTTATTTCACTTAGCATAATGCCCTCTAAGTCCATCCATGTCATTGCATATGGTAAGATTTTATTTTTATGGCTCAGTAATATACCATTGTATATATGTACCACAAATTTTTATCCAGTCTATTGATTGGCATCTGAAGAACAAAATAAACAAACAAAACAGAAACAGACTCATAAAAACAGAGAACAAATTCGTGATTGCCAGATGGGAGGAGGGTTGGGGGCCTGGGTTAAAAAGGTAAAGGGATTAATAAGTACAAATTGGTAGTTATAAAATAGTCATGGGATGTAAAGTACAACATAGGGAATATAGTCAATAATATTGTAATAGCTATGTATTGTGCCATGTGGGTATTAGACTAATTGGGGGATCGCTTTCTAAATTATGTAAATGTGTAACCATTATGCTATACACCTGAAACTAATATGCAATAATACTGAATGTCAACTCACTGAAAAATAAAAAGTAAAAGTAAAAACAGGTAAAAAGAAACATGGAAATTCTGAAAAGTACAAAGATTGAAATGAAAAATTCACTAGAGGTGCTCAATGGTAGATTTGAAGTATCAGGAGAAAAAATTAGTGAACTTAAGATTGATAGATTTTATATTATTAGATGAAGAGGGTGAAAAAAAGAATGAAGAAGAATGAACCAAGTCTCAAAGAAATGTTGGAAACCATGAATTGCACCAACATATACATAATGGGAATATTAAAAGGAGAGGAAAGAGACAGAAAGAGTGGAAAAAATTCAAAGAAATAATGTCTGAAAAGTTCCTAAATTTGATGAAAAATATTCATCTACTTATCTAAGAGGTTCAATAAATTTCAGGTAGGATAAATGCAAGAGACAAACAAACAGATACAACATAGCAAAAATGCTGAAAGAAAAAGACAAGAAGAAAATGTTGCAAGCAGCAAGAGAAAAAAGATTCTAACCTACAAGAGAACCCCAATAAGATTAGCAGCCAATTTAACATCAAAATAATGAATGCTGGAAGGAAGTAGAACGACAATATTCAAGCTGCTCAAAGATACTAACTGTCAACCAAGAATCCTGTATTCACCAAAGTTATCTTTAAAAAATAAAGGCAAAATAAAGACAATCCAAGATAAACAAAAATGAGAAAATCTGTTGTAAGCATAGCCAACTTACAAGAAATACAGGAAGCTCTCTAGTTCTGAAAGTTCTGTCTGAAAGAGCACAAGTGCATATTTATTCCCCTTATCTTAACTGGTTTTAAAAATCAGCTGTTTAAAACAATGCATTTAAAATATATTTTTGGTCTATAATGTAGAGAAAAAGAAATATATTTGTGAATAAAAGCATAAAGGAGATGGGTGGGAACAAAGCTGTACTGGACTAAGGAAATAAATCCAGAAGGTAACTAAAATCTCATAAGGAAATTTAGAGAATCAGAAGTGATAAATAAGAAGGTTGACATAAATTCTATACATATATACTTGTTTTCCTTCTTCTTTCATTTTCCATAAGACATAAAATTATATAAACCAATAATGATAACAATGAATGGTCTTACAACATTTTTGATGTAATATTTTTAACAATAATACCACAATAAATGAAAAAAAGAATAGAACTATATAGAAGTGATGTTTCTATATCTCACTGGAATTAAGTTAGTAGAAATCTGAAATAAATCTTGATAAGTTAAGACATATATGTCAAGTCTTAGGACAATCACAAAAGAAATAACTCTAAAAAATAAAATGAAAAGTCATTAAAGAAATTAAAGTCCTTCATTAGAATATAAATTCATGTAAGTGAAAAGAAGGAAAGAGGACTAGAGGAACAAAAAAAAATACATGAGACACATGATAGACAAAAAAGTAAGTTGGCAGAAATAAATCCAATTATATCGACAATAACTAAATGTGAATAGATTCAACAATTCAAACAGAAGGTGGAGCTTGTCAGACTGGATTTAAAAAAATCCAACTATATGCTGTTTATAGGAGACGTACTTTAGATTCGAATATACAAATAGATCAAAAGCAAAAGGATGAAAACATGTATCATGAAAAAAATAACCATAAGAAAGTTGGAGTAACTATACTGTTGCCAAACAAAGTAAAATTTAAAATAAAAAGTTACTAAAAATAGTGATATTTTATGATACAATGGTCTATCCATTAGGAAGCTAAAACAATATTATAAATATATGCAACTATCAACAGGGCTGAAAACACATGTAGCAAATACTCTCAAAATTCATGGGAAAAAATAGATAATTATATAATAGTTGGAGAGTTCAATATTTCACTTTCAATAATGAATAAAAAGCAACATAGAAGATCAATGAGAAGATTTAAAGACTTGAAAAATGCTATAAATCAAATAAACCTAGCAGACAATGATAAAACACTTCACCCAGCAACGGTAGAATACACATTATTCTCAGCTACGCAATGAACATTCCCCAGGATAGTCTATATGACAGGCCATAATAAACCTCAATAAATGTAAAAGGACAGAAATAATAAAAAGTATATGTTTTGACCACAATAGAATGAGATTAGAAATCAGCATCAAAAGGAAATTTAGGCTATACACATATATGTAGAAATTTTAAAACACACTCCTTAATAATCAGAGAATTAAAGAAAAAAATCAAAAAGGAAATTAGGAAACACATTGAGATGAGTGAAAACAAAGACACAACGTACCAAACTTATGAGGTGCAGATAAAACAGTGCTTAAAGGGAAATATATAGCTGAATGATTATATTTAAAAAGAAGATCTCAAATAAATAACTTAAACTTCTACCTTAAGACACTGGAAATAGAAAAGCAAGCTAAACATAAAGTGAACATAAATAAGGACCTAATAAATATTAGAGTGGAAATTAATGAAATAAATAAGAGAAAAAATCAATTAAACCCAAAGTTCATTCTTTGAAAACATAAAAAAAAATGACAAATCATTAGCTAGATTGACTCAAAGTACTTAAATCAGAAATGAAAGAGGGACATTACTACTAACCTTTCAGGATAAAAACAACGATTAAAAGGAATACTATGAATAATTGTATGCCAATGAATTATATAACTTAGATAAAAAGGACAAATTCTTAGAAAGAGAAAATATCAAAACTGACTCAGGAGAAAACTGACAATCTGAATAGGTCAATAATAAGTAGAGATTGAATGCATAATTTAAGAAAAACTACGTACTTAAAAAAAAAGCCTAGCCCTAGATGACTGTGCTAGTTAATTTTACCAAGCATATAAAGAAGAATTAATACAAATCCTTAACAAATGCTTCCACAAAGAAAGGAAGAAGAACACTTTCCAACTTATTATAAGAATTGTATTACCCTGACACTAAAATCAGTCAAATACATAACACGAAAAAGGAAATTTTGGTCTAATAACTGTTATAAATATAGATGCAAAAGTGTTCAACAAAATAATAGCAAATAGAACCCAACAACATATAAAAATAATTATACATCATGACCAAGTTGAATTTATCCCAGGAATGTTAGGTTTCTTTAACATCTGAAAATCAATTAATATAATTAATACACTATATCAATTGAATAAACACAGATAATTCATGATTTTCTCCATAGATGCAGAAAAAGCATTTGACAAAATTCAGCACTCTCTCATGATAAAAATATGCAACAAAGCAGGACTAGAAGGAAAATTTCTCAGCCTGATTAAGGGCATCTACAAAACAACCACTGTCAACATCATATTTAATTGTGAAAGATTGGATATGTTCCCCCTAAAATGTAGAAGAAGGCAAGGAACTTCACTCTCAGCACTATTCAACATTGTATTAAATGTTCTAGCCAGGGCAATTAAGTAAGAAATTGAAATAGAAGGCATCCACATATCTATAGATTCAACACCATCAGTGTCAGAATCCTTGCTTAACTTTTTTAGAATTTGACAAACTAATTCTAAAAGTCATATGTAATTGCAAGGCACCCAAAATATCCAAACCAGTTTTTGGGAAAAATATCACATTTGTGAACTCAAAACTTACTACTAAGCAACAGTAATCAAGACAATGTGGTACTGGCATGAGAATGGATATATAGTTAAATGGAATAGAATTTACAGTCCAGAAATAAACCCATGGTTCTATTGTCAATTGACTTTTTGACAAAACAATTCAATGGGAAAATATTAGTCTCTTCACAATTGTACCTGAACAACTGGATATCCACATGCAAAAGAGTGATACCATATACAACCAAGATGTTCTACAATTGGCAAGTATATAATGAAACTATAGTATATCTGTACAATGGAATACTACTCAGTAATTGAAAGGAATGAACTTCTGATTCACACAACGACATCTATACATCTCAAATTACACAGCACTACAGATCCCACAGACATCAACAAATATAAGGAAATCCTCATGAAGAAATAGAACATGTGAATAGTCCTATATCTATTAAAGAAGTTAAATACTTTCTATCTAAGAAAATTCTAGGCCCAGATTATTTCAATGGTCAATTTTAACAAATATTTGAGAAAGAAGTAATACCAATTCTACACAATCACTTCCAGAAACTAGAAGAGGGATAATTTCAAAACTCATTCTATAAAACAAGCATAACCCTAAATACCAAAATCAGACAATGACATTGCAAGAAAACTAGACCAATATTCTTCATGAACTTAGATGAAAAACTCGTCAGCAAAATGTTAGCAAATTAAACCCAGCAACAGGTAAAAACATTAATGCGTTACGATTAAGTAGGATTAATCTCAGGAATATGACTAAATTAACCTTTGCAAATCAGTCAATGTAATCACCTTGTTAACAGACTAAATAAAATCATATAATCACATTAATAAATGCAGAAAAAGTATTTTACAGAATTTAACATCTATGCATGATAAAACCTCTTAGCATGCTAAGAATAGAAGGAAACATCCTTTACCTAAAAAAGCACCTATAAGAATTATGAACTGAAAAACCAAAGAGCACTGCAGAATTATTTAAATAAAAATTCATGTCTTCCATTGGCAAAAAAAAAGTGTGTGTGTGTGTGTGTGTGTGTGTGTGTGTGTGTGTGTGTGTGTGTGTCAAGAACTACCTTTATACTGAATGGCAAAAGATTCTTTAAAACCATGAACAAGACAAGGATGTCCTCTCCCACCACTCTTATTTGGCAGAATACTGAGCTGGAAGTCCTAGCCCATGCAGCAAGATAAGAAAAAAGAACCAAAAAACATGCATATGAGAAAGAAAGAAAATGTGTTCACAGGCGACATGATTGTCTATGTAGAAAATCCTGAAGAATTTTTGAAAGATTCTAGAATTAATAAGTAAGTTCAGCAAGGTCACAGGATACAAGGTCACTTTGTCAATTGTATTCCTATATACTGGAAATGAACAATTGGATTTTGAAATTTAAACAATATCATTTACAATAGTGCCCCAAAATTGATCGCATAGGTGTAAATCTAACAAAATATGTGCAGGACCTGTTTGCTGAAAACAATAAAACACTGATAAAAAGAAATCAAAGAAGATATTTTAAAATAAAAACATATTTTGTTCATGGATTGGAAGAACCAATATTTAAGAAGTCAGTACTCCTCAGTTTGGTGTATATCCCAGTGAAAATCAGATCAAGGGTTTTAAAATTATTATTTTATAGATATGAACAAGCTATTTCTAAAATTGAAAAGTCAAAGGAACTAGAATTACTAAAATATTCTGAAAAACAAGAAAATGTTGGATGACTCACACTACCTAATTTCAAGACTTACTATAAAGCTACATTAATCAACAGTGTGATAAGACAGAAATAATAGATACACAGGTCTATGGAACAGAAGAAAGAGCCCAGAAACAAAACCACACAAATATAGTCTACTGATATTTGACATATGTGTAAAGGCAACTCAATGGAGAAAGAATTGTTTTTTCAACAAATGGTACTGGAACAATCAGACATCCATATGCAAAATAGAATAAAATAAACCTACACTCATACATATATATTACACAAAAATTAACTTAAATGTATCATAAGCTTAAATGTAAAATATGAAATCATAACATTTCTAGAAGAAAATATAGGAAAAAAATCTATATGATCTTGGGTTTGGTGATGAGTTTTCAGATATAATATCAAAAGCTAACAACTTGAAAATTGTACATCATAAAAATTAAAAGCTTCTACTCTATGAGAAACACTGCTATGAGAATAAAAAGATGAATCACAGGCTGGAAAAAAATATTTGCAAATCACATATTTAATAAAGGAACTTTCATTGAGAAGATATAAATAACTTAAAATTTAAAAATAGAGGGTGGCTCCATAGCGTAGTGGTTAGCATGTCTGCTTTACATGCAGAAGGTCCTGGGTTTGCACCCCAGGTGGAACCATGGACCATACCCTGGGTGTGCCAGGCCCTGGGTGTGTGTCGCGAGCACGTGGGAAGAGACACCCGACCTTCAGAGATCCAGTTCATAAGGGGAGACTGTAACATCCGTAGGTGGGGGGGGAATTTAAAAATAGAAAAACAATGCCCTCAAGAGGGATAAGAGACAAAGATATGAACAGAAACTTCATCAAAGAATATAAGTAGACAGAAACTAAGCACATGAAAAGATGTTCGACATCATTAGTGACCCAGGAAATACATATTAAAACTATGAGATACTACTATACAGTTATTAGAATTGCTTCAAAGAAACAAAAAACCAAAAAAATAGCAAATGCTGGTGAACATTTGGAGGGAAAGGAATTCTCATTCATTACTAGTGGGAATGCAAAATGTTACAGCCATTTTAGAGAAATTTTGGCAGATTCTTATAAAAGTTAAATATAAAATTACCATATAACCCAGCAACCCCACTTCAAGGGATTTACCCAAGTAAATTTAAACTTACGTTCGCACAAAAACCCACACATAATATTCATTGAAGTTTATTCATAACTGCCAAAAGCTGAAGAAAACCTAGATGTTCTACAACTGGTGACTATATAAAGAAACTGTGGTACATCTGTGCAATGGAATACTATTCAGTAATAAAAAGAAGTAAACTTTTGAATAAACTCATGCAACAACATGTATGCATTTCAAATGTACTTTACTAAGTGAAAAAACGAGACTCAGAGGATATGTATTGCGTGATTCTATTTATATGACATTTTATAGAGGCTAATCTAAAGAGATATAAAAGAGGCTTCAGAGGCTTCCAGTCAAGATGATAGAGTAGCCTCCTCTTACAACTACATCAAAATTACAACTAAACTACAGAACAGGGTGTTGCCTGAAGTCTAGCTGAACAGAAGTCCTACAACTGGGGATATATAGACAAGATCACCTTGAGACTGGTACGAGGGGTGGAGAAGTAGAACGAACTGATTCCACACTCTGTGTATCAGTTGAGAATTGGGAGGGATATCTTGGCTGTGGATGTACACCCAGAGAAGTGAGAGGTCCTGATACCATACCAGGCTCTCCAGCCCAGGATTTCAGTGCCACGAAGAAGAGTCCCCCCAACTTCTGGCTGTGAAAGGCAGCAGAGATTGTGGCTGAGTGAGACGAAAGGTGTCTAGAGAGGCAGACATTTCTCTTAAAGGGCCCACACATGGACTTACTTGTTGATGACTCACTTGCTCTGATATCCAGCTCTGGAGCAGCACCTTGAAAGGTGCCAGGGACATATAGGGAGAAACTAAATTGTCTGGCTTTGGGGCAAGGGCTGGAGGAGCAGCCTTCTCCCAGAAAGAAGTGTTGGCAGAGGGCATTGTTCCTTTGTTGAGTTATCCCTTTCCAGATGTACAGGCACAGGCAGACACCATATCTGTGTCTCCATCAACCTTGTTAACACTAGTCGCCCTGCCCTGATCATTCCTTGAGACTCCACCCCATCCAATTTGTGGGCCCACTCAAGCTGGTTCATAAAAGTAGCCTGTCTCAGTTCATGAGGACTTTCATAAAATCTCTCAAAGTCTTGCAAAAACCCAAACAAGTAGCAGCTGGCCTTGGCATGCTTTGTAACTCTTCCTGAGCAGCCCCAAGTCTGGCACTGGTGGTAACGAGCCTCGTTCCCAATTTGACTTCTTGAGGCACCTCCAAGCCCAGCACAGGTAGCAGCCATCTGTGGATTGCTTGGTGACTCTTGCCAGGTGGCCCCAGTAAGGGCACAGGCTATGGCTGAACTTGGCCTGAGGTGGGGCCCCAAAGGATGCCCCAGGGCTGACATGCTTGGCAGTATAGGCTTCGGACTGAACAGAAGCACCACCTGGGGCTGCATCCGAGGATGACACACCCAAAGGGCAGACTGGGAAGGCACCCGTGCTCTGCTAAAGCAAATCCTGCTTTGTAGTACCAGCCCCTCACGAACCAATCCTCACAACCAATCAGCCCAAATGTCAGTCCCTTCCACTGATGTGCAAACAGCAACCAAGACTCAACTACAACAGGAGGCTACATACAAAGAACACTCTTGGAGCACCTGGCTCAGATGACTAGGGAAGACTGTGCCATTGGCTTCCACAGGACAACTATGATGTGAAGCCACTCTACAAAGACCAGGAGGCATAGCAGACCTACCTAATACATAGAAACAAACACAAGGAGGCAGCCAAAGTGAGGAGGCAAAGAAACATGTCCCACGTGAAAGAAGAGAACAAAGCCCCAGAAAAAGAACTAAACAACATGGAGCCAAGTGATTTACCAGATGCAGAGTTCAAAACACTGGCAATAAGTAGGCTCAGTGAACTCAGTGACAACTTTAACAAAGAGATAGAAAACACAAAAATAGAGATAGAAAACATAAAGAAGAACCAATCAGAAATGAAGAATACAATAACTGAAATGAAGAATACATTAGAGGAAATCAAAAGCAGATTACATGAAACAGAGGATCAAGTTAGTGATTTGGAAGTAAGGTAGCAGAAAACACCCAATTGGAACAGCAACAAGAAAAAAGGAATCCAAATAAATAAGGGTAGTTTCAGGGGTCTCTGAAACATCAAGTGTACCAACATTCACATCATAGGGGTACCAGAATGAAAAAAGAGGGAAAAAGGAATTGAAAACCTATTTGAAGAAATAATGACATAAAACGTCCCTAACCTGGTGAAGGAAGTAAGCATATAAGCCTAGGAAGCTCAGAGTCCCAAGCAAGATGAACCCAAAGAAGCCCACACCACGACACATGATACTTAAAATGGCAAAGGTTAAAGACAAACAGCATCTTATCAGCAGCAAGAGAAAAGCAGTTAGTTACCTACAAGGGTGCTCCCATCGACTGTCAACTGATTTCTCAACAAAAATTTTGCAGGCCAGAAGGGATTGTCAGGAAATATTCAAAGTGATGCAAAATAAGAACCTACAACCAAGATTACTCTACCCAGCAAAAGTTATCATTTAGGCTCAAAGAACAGATAAAGAGCTTCCCAGAGAAAAAAAAAGCTAAATGAATTCATCACCCCCTAACCAGTATTACAAGAAATATTAGAGTGACTACTTTAAGAAGAAGAAAGAGGAGGAGAAGAGGGAAGAGGAGGAGGACAGATTTAAAATATTAATAATAAAATGGCGATAACTACATATCTAGCAACAATTACTTTAAATGTAAATAGATGCTTAAATCAAAAGACATAGTGTGACTGAATGGATAAGAAAACAAGACCCTTACATATGCTCCCTACAAGACATTCATTTCAGATTGAAAGACACACACAGTCTGAAAGTAAAGGGATAGCAAAAGATATTTCATGAAAATAAATTTTTTTTAAAAAGCTATGGTAGCAATACTTAGACAAAATAAACTTCAAAACAAAGGCTATAACAAGAGACAAAGAAGGAGCCTGTAATCCCATCTCTGGGTATTTATCCAAAGAAAACCAAAATACTATTTGAAGGGACATGCAAATTCACATGTTCATTGCAGCATTATTTACAATAGCCAAGGTATGGAGGCAATCGGAGTGTCCATCAATGGATAAATGTATAAAGAAAAGTGATACATATATGGACTGTAACTCAGCCATAAGGAAAGAAATGGAATCTTGCCATCTGCAACAATGGATAGACCTTAAGGGTATTGTACTGAGTGGTATAAGACAAAGAAAGACATATGGCATATGATTTCACTTACATGTGGCATCTAAAGAACAAAAGAAACTAACTAACAAGCAAAACAAACAAACTCATGGATACAGAGAACATTTTGATGGTTGCCAGATGGGAGGGCGGTTAGGGGGGTGGGTGAAAAAGGGGAGGGAATTAAGAAGTACAAATTGGTCGTTACAAAATAGTCATGGGATGTAACATATAGCATAAGGAATATGGTCAATAATATTGTAATAACTATTTAAGGTGTTAGATGGGTAGTAGATTTATTGGGGTGATAACTTTGTAAGTTCTGTAAATGTCTAATCGCTATGTTGTACACTTGAAGCTAATATAATATTATATGCCAAATGCAATTGAAAAAATTATTTAAAAAATAAGGCTTCAGTGGTGGGGATGAGGGGAGTGATTGACTACAAAGGTGCAACACAAGGGAAATTTTAGAGTCATAGAACTCTTCAGTATGGTATTGTGGTGGTTGATACATGGCTATATAAATATGTCAAATTTCACAGAACTGTACACTACAAAGGGGAGCCCTAATGGAAAGCACACTATGGCAAATGAATCTCACTGTACTACAGATGTATGCCATAACCTTATTGAAAAAGGTAAGGAAAAAAACGCTGCACTAAGTTGCTTTTGAAAACAGTGTTTTGACTGAGTATTACAAGGCTCAAGATAAAAAGAACTGTATATAAATGTTGTGTCCTGGTTGGGAAATTTATTTCTCACAGGGGTACATGATAGAAATTATGATACTACTTTATATACTAGTGTTAAATAAATAATTAAATAAATAAATTACACTCAAGAAGAACCAGGTTTCTCGTTGTCAAAGATAGAAATTAAAAATAAGAGGAGAGAAAGCTTAATTGTTATCTGTGGTAATGGATGAGAGTCATATGTATCAGCAGGAATTCTGTATGTATACATAGATAGATAGATAGATAGATAGACAGACAGACACAAGAAATAAATGTAGACAGATATATATTATATATATATATATATATATATATATATATATATATATATATAGTCTAGTAAACATACATGTATCTTCTTGTTCTATCATCTGAGAAGTCCTAGAAGCAATGATACCCCAGTAGCCACCAGAATACCCTGTACTCAGATCTTAATTGCTAAATATGATTATTCAATGAAAGTAAACAAGACTCTTCAGAGAAATGGCTGATTATTGGGCTGGGAAAAGGAAAATACAAGATGAATCTGGGACTTCTTGTAGTGTACCAGAAAGCAAGGAAACGGAAAAAGGATGAGGGAATGCCAACCTGAAAGATCTTCCAATGACCAAGGGTGAAACAATTTGGGTAAAAAAAAAAACAAAAATAATGATCATATATGATTATAACCCTCAAAGTCTTAAAAATCCATGAGTCATACTGATAGAAACAAATAATTGTATCAATAAATACATGGTGGGAATGGGAATCTTCCTTACAGAATAATTTGAAATACAAAATGCAGAAGGAAATGAGGAATATAACAAAATTACCATCAGAACATCACGTAATAATTACTGCAGGCAGAATGCACAGAATATTTGGATAGTCTCAAATTATCTGACCTCAAATATTTATTAATTACTGTAGCTGTTTTCAAACATATACCCATAAATTCTTTCATGCATCTCTCTCCAGAAGGTAAAGTTTAATTTCCCTCCTATTTGATACGAGCTAGACTTAGTAACTTGCTTCTAACAACTAGAGTATGAAAAGGAAAAAATAGTAACTTTATACATGGAGAAACCTGGCAGATATCATCTTAACCAAATGATCAAAGTTAACATCACCAGGGATCAGTCATGTTGATGTTATGTAACCCTGACATTGTGATGAAAAGGGCACTTCATCTCTGTGGTATTCTTTTCCCAAACAATAACCCCAATCTTATGAGAAAACATCAGACAAACCTAAATTAAGGAGCATTCTACAAAATATCTCACCCTTTAAAAGTGTCAAGGTCAGGAAAAACAAGGAAAAACTGAGAAACTGTCACAGAGTAGACTAAAGAGACAAGTTAATTAAATGCAACATTGTATCCTGGATTGAATCCCAGAACACAAAAAAGTATATCAGTGGAAAACCTGTAGAAATCTGACTAAAGTCTAATTCAGTTAATAGTATTGCACGAAAGTTAATTTCTTTGCTTTTGTGAATGTACCATAATTATTAAGCAAAGCTGGGTGTAGGATATAAGGAAACTGTAAATTTTAAAAATACTTCTTTCGAAATAAAATTATTTCAAAACAAAAAGTTTAAAAATAGACCATACTGAATTTCAAGAACCCAAAATAAAAATCTCTTAATGAATGAAAGTGACTGAATAATTGAGGAAACAAAATGAAATGTCATTAAATGAATTCATTATTCAGTGAGAAAGGCAAGATTTTACAGAACACAGTTGACAATTACTGGGAAAAACAAAAATGTCCCATATTTATACAAGAAAATTGGAACTACTTTATAAACTAGTTGGATGTGTATATGCGTATGTATGTATTGTGTGTATGTGCATGGATTGATATTCTCTAAATATTGTTCTGCCACTTTCTTTACTCAGAAATATAACTCAGCTATGGCCATGCCACCCTAAATGTGCCCGATCTCACTTGTCTGATTTCGGAAGCTAAGCAGGGTTGGGGCCGGGTTAGTACTTGGATGGGAGACCACCTAGGAAGACCAGGTGCTGTAGGTGTTAAAAAATATGTATATACATGTGTATATGTATACACACATATATACACACACACATATATAACTTATATATATGTAACTTAAATATAATTTGATGTCACTGTATGTGCATTATTTCATTCCTTTTTATATTTGCATAATTTCCACAGTATGGATGATTCATTTAATCATTCTCATATTAAGGGAAATTTAAAATGTTTCCACCAACTTGATTTTTCAACATTGGGGTGGTTACAAAGTTGAACCACATAAGGTTTTTGTCCTCATGACGCTTTCAGATAAGTGAAGGATACAATGTAGAAAGCCAATGAAACAGGGTGAAAGTGTTAAAATGGGGTCTAAAGGATAATGTAGTACAGGCAAGTGAGGCAAAATCAAGAGGTCAGTGAAGATTTCCTTTCTATTGTAAGTTTAATTTTTAAAAACACCCAACCAACAGCAGCAACAGTGCTATTTCCCCAACAGCTCTGCTTCTGCTACAGGAAAAAGTTGCCTGACCCAAGCTGTAGTATTGCTGAAGTGTGCTCTCTCCCCCACCTCCAACCAAGCAGATGCTCTACATAGATGCGTACCACAGAGCTTAAGTAAAGCAGTCTCAAGAATCTAGCTGAGGTGGATCTTGAGCATACTGTCACATATTAAAATTCCAAGCAGACCAACTCAGGGATTCCTATTACTGTGGCCAACATGGACACTGTAAGGACACTTAAAATGGCAGTGGTTATGATACAGCAATTCAGGTTCACAGCAATTCATAAGTATTATGCCCTAGATAACTGGATATCTTTGCCACAATAATCTACAATGCATACAGTATTTAGCTGTGAGTTCAAAAAGTGGACAGAATTTTCTGGAAGAGATGAGAAATATCATAGAAGTTGTGCTTCAAGTTAAGTCATTTGCTTGGATGTGGTCAATGGTATTCCGAATAGTTTGTGGAATTTCTGAAACTTATCCATGCCATATTTCCAAATGTCAGGGAATGAGTGACAGGAGGGATGGTAGAAGAGTTACTTTCTGAAGCAGGTGTAATCTAAAAGGAAATCAGCTTAGACTCTGCGTGCACCTCTCACATCAGAACATGAGTAAACTACCCTCAGTTGAGCAAAGTGATGGGATGTGTTGGGTCCACTTGTTCTCTGAAGCAAATCATGTCAGATAGCAAGCAGTCTCTTGAGTCCACTCTATGCAGCCAAACCTTTGGATCTGGAACAGATTTTGCCATACCGGGAGCATGCTAGAGAAATGAGGATGAGCAAAAGCCCCCTCAAGCTCTTCTATGGAATGAGCTTTGAAACAGCAATAACAAAATGTGCAGGAGGAATTGCTGAATACAGAGCCTCAGAGCATAAGACTATAGAAAGTGACTTCTAAAGGGAACATAGAAAACAATATTCTGGATATCATAGTCTTGTATAAGACCGCCTGGATGGTAAAATTCTTCCTCATTTCTCCTCCCCTCACACCACCTGGAGACTTTAACCTTTGTAGACATCCCTAGTGCCCTCTTGGTTCACCAGAACAGGACGTTGATTGGGTCAGAGGCTCAGGGCATCTACTCTCCAGAACTCATGTCTTCATTTTTAAAATAAACACGTGCACCTTTTTCGTTCCTTTGAAGAATATAGTTTTTACTTCAACATAGGGTTATTGTCTTAAAAAATCTACTTATATTTTAAAACTACTGTGATTAATTTAATTTCAAAGGTAGCTGCGTATTATATTGATTCACTGAAATTGTTTAGGGACAAGGATAAAAGTGAAGGCTTGTGTCACCTGGCTCTTTGCCAGGTGTACACCAGTGAGCTGACTGATCTCTCCTTTGTGAGTATTTAGGAAAACAGGGTTAATATCCTCTGGCAACAACTTCATAAAAATGGTGTTAGGGTTTCTTTAACTACATGTAAGCAGAACAAGCAGAGGAAAGGGCAATGAAATTTCTGTTCCAATTTTTATGCAGTTGGGAATAAGGTTTCTCTGTGAGCCAATTGGCAAACAGCTCCTTCTGAAACGTTGATATTTCTGGGTGATGCACCATTTAAAATTACAAAAGCAAAAAAAAAAAAGAGTGAGTAAACAACATAAAAATAAAATAAAATTACAAGAGCCACTCAAGCATCATGAAAGCTGGAGCCTGACCTCTGCTTCCCATTCCCAATCTATATCTGATCCCCTGCCTGGTTAGATAACCCTTCCTTCTCCATTCACTCCCCACCACCTCAGACAAAAACACATAAGAAAAGGGAAAGGTGTATAAGGCAACCTTTACTAAGGGCAATAGAAGGGGTACAAACCTTATGTGCAGCATCAACAGGTGAAGGAAAGATCACTTCCAGCTGGGGTGGTTTTAGAGGCTGGATGATGAAGGCTGGGCCCTTAA
The DNA here is from genome assembly GCA_003508835.1 of Eonycteris spelaea. Lineage (NCBI taxonomy): Eukaryota > Metazoa > Chordata > Mammalia > Chiroptera > Pteropodidae > Eonycteris > Eonycteris spelaea. The sequence goes on from PUFA01000438.1 coordinate 379,523, forward strand.
GAATGAGCAGGATCAAGATCTAGGAAGAAGAAGAGGGCAATCAGGAGGAAGAAAATGGTGTGCAAGGACAAAGAGAGAGAAGAAAGAATACTTGGGGCACAGTGAATGAGAGTACATTTTGGATGGCGCAAAGAAATGAATGACAAGGCTGAGAATATGTGTCTCAAGACTCAATTCTGATCAATGCTGAATGTCGGGATAAGGAAAGTAGGATTTACTTCGAGGGTTACTATCCAGGACCTTCAGGCAGGAGAATGACAAGTTTAAAATAAAAAAAGAGTGAAGTTTAATTAGATGGTAATGTGCAAATTAAATTGGGATGTGAGAAGGAGGTGCAGAAGGCAGATAGGTCAGAGAAGCGTTGCCAGTGTGAAGCAGTAAGGACCTAAACCTGTACACAAATGCTTACAGTAGCTCTTTTCATAATTACTCAAAACTGGGAGAAACCTAAATGTCCTTCTGTGGGTAAATGGACCAATAATCTAATACATCCATATAACAGAATACTGCTCAGCAAAAATAAAAGAATGAACTACTGATACATGAAACAGCTTAAATGAATCTCCAGGGCATTATTCTGAGTGAAAGAAGCCTGTCTCTAAATGTGACGTATAGTAGATTTCATTTATATAACATTCTGAATAAGGCAAAACTGTAGGAATTTGGAATTGATCAGTGGTTGACAGAGTTTGGGAAGATGTACTATGTGACTACAAAGGGGTAGCATGAGAGCTTTTTGCGAGTAATTGAACTGTGTATCCTGATTGTGTGGTGGTTACACAAATCTATATACTTGTTAAACTTCATAGCACTGTACACCCCCCCAAAAAGGTCAATTTTGCTGTATAATACTTTTGAAAAATTACCAGAGTTGTCTTCCATTACATGTAACATCTAAAAGAGTGGAAACATTTGTGGTAGTTAATGATTACATCTTTATAATTCACTAGTTATATTTACATTAAAAACTCTCCCTTAAATAGTAGAAAATGTATCTCTCAGCTGTAGAATAATCCTCTCATGCTTAAATATAAATTATTAAACATTATAAACAGCCAAAATGCTTATTTTTTTCCAACCCTTCCATCCCCATGGTAGGTTCTGTTGCTGGCTGCCACATCCCTCTGTGACCATCCTAGACAAGAGACCCCTATCTACCTCCTTTCCCTAACTGTGAGCTGGCTTCACTGGCCAGATTGCCATTCCCTGCATCAATGCACCTCCAAGTACCAGTGGATTCTGGATTATGGGGATTATCAGCTTTCTCCTTAACTAATATATTTTGTACAGCAATGATGTTCCCTCTGCTTTCTGATTACAACACGCATCTTGACTGTTCTCTTTTTCATGGTAAAAGTGAATGATACCAGCATAACTCAAGTGTGCCAATGAATAAATGAACATTTTACTTACAAATAAGCCTCACACCAAATAGTGAGATATAGGGAACTCTCTCCTTTCTTATTGTTACATGAATATATGAGAGTTATTTTCCAACATATTTCCTTGGTTCCAAAATAAAGTTCACTCTGTAGAAAGCAGAGTTTTCTGTGGACTCATTTGATTAACGAGACACTGGATCCTACAGAGAACAGGAGGAGGTCTGTCTGAAATCTCCATCTGAAACCCAAGTGGTATCATCCATCACTCATCAACAAAAAGGACATCCAACACTTGATGACTTGAGTTCAGCCTGAAAGAGAAAAAGTAGTGAATTACTTATGTAAAATTGCTAACGAGAAAAGTGGGTCTCTTAGCACCAATTAATTTGGGAGACAGTTTTTAAAGTCGCTGTTTCAGTAAGAGTTAAATTTCTTTTTCTAACACATCAATATGTTGTGAAAACCATCATTTCAATTGTAGCCATTAGAAAACTTTTCCCAAGTCTCAAACATTGATGTAACTAATTTGTCCTTCATAATGTGTCAAATATTGCTTACGTGACATCTTTTTTCAAAATACTTTTAAAGTATGCTGATTGTTTAAAACAGAGGTCCTTGACCCCTGGACAGTGGACGGGTAACTGCTTTGTGGCCTGTTAAGAAGCGGCAGCACAACAGGAGGTGAGGGCGGCAGGAGATCAAAGCTTCTTCTGTTTCTGCAGCCGCTCCCCAGCGCTAGCATCTCCATTGCCTCAGCTCCACCTTGGAGCATCAGGCCTTAGATTCTCATAGGAGCACCTGTCCCTGGTGCCAAAAAGGTTGGCGGCGGTCGGTTTAAAACATTAAACAAAGCAGAAATCTATTCAAGAAAAACTATTTTTGAAAAGCCCATACCCTCACTCCTAGGTTATTTTCCAGTCCCACCCCCATCTACCACCTTTGCCCATGTTAACGTTAAATAGGACTCCAGGGGAACTGGTTGACCATAGGGTCTTGGGGGAGGAGGGGAAGTGGTTGAATTGGAAGTGGGTGAGTGAAAGAGATGATTTGCCAAAGGAGGAGAGATGATCCATTAACCTCAGGAGGCTGGTCCTCCCTGGTAGTCCGAGAAAGGCGAATAGAAATTGCAGGGAGAAGACAGCAGTTTATTGTCTCTGATTGGCGAATACAAAAAAGATTGACAGTATCAAGTGGAGGGAATGCAGAGGAGGCGGGCTGCAGAGTTAAATGGGAGGAGTAGCTGAGGACTCGAGCTCACTGATGACGCGCGAACCTCACGTGACCAGGAGTCGACGTGTGCAGAAGTCCTTATAGTCCGGGGCCTGTTTCCTTGTAGCAGCTCCCTATTGCTCAGAAGGAGGAAAGTGCCTTGGAATCCTTTCAGGTTGTATGAGGTGGGCGCTTCCTTGGGGACCCTGGGGTCTAGGAGTCAGAGGCAGAAACCAAGCGAGGCCGGCACTGCTTTCCCAACACTACGGTTCCACCAAACTCCCATTTTTATGCAGAGAATTTGGGCTGTTAGGTTGGGGGAGGGTGAAGAGGGAGAAGGGTAGCCAATTAAGGGTCGTGCGTGAGAGACATGGAAGCAATTTGGAAATCAGCTGCGTCTCCCATTCCTTGCTTGCGGGGAACCGGTGGGGACGAGGTGGGAGGTGGGAGGGCGGAGTTGCCTTAAAAGGAGAGGATGAGGACGTGGGGAAACTTTAGACGAACAAGGCCTAGATTCGTGAAAGGGACCCGTGAATCAGGCACCGGCCCGCTCACCAAGCACTCCTGTTGGTCTCCAGGACTCTTGGACTCTTGGGCGCGACGCAAATCCAGTGAGGAGAGAGAAAAATCCCGTGGATCCCAGCAGGTCAGTGTAAGGGTGCAATTGCCCAGATCCCTTGGGGTGGGGGTGGGGGTGGGAGTGTGGATGACACCAAAGCACCTCCCTGGGTCGCTGCAGCCTCTCCCCATCCAGAAAAAGTGCTAGAGGCCTTTGCAGTCCCTGCGGCGGAAATGATGGGGGGGCGCGGGGGAGGGGGAAGCTGAAGAAGCTTGGGAGGGGGAAAGGGAAGGGAGGCCAGAGACTGGGCCAGCGGGTCTCAGGTGAGAGGCAGGAGGTTGGGATGGCTTGGGAAAGCCAGAAAGGGCGGGAGTGTTAGAGACCAGCAGAGAGGAAGGGGTTAATTGCTTCCGCGCAGCACGCATTTCTGGCTTAGGAGAGGCCTGTAGCAGGGCTTGCTGGGAAATGGTGGGCTGGAGCGGAAGGAGAGAAGACGGAGCTGGAAAGAGAGGGGAGGGAAGGGAGGTGGAAGAAAGGGTGGAGTCAGGGGAGTACGTAGCCTGAGGATCTAACCTCTATTTGGGAAACTTGGACTATTAGGGACCTGAATGCGAAAAGGCCAGTCTCTATGGGAATGCATACTCTGGCTGCTGGTCTCTTTGCCTGGCATCTAGTCATTTTTTTTCTGTTTTCTAGGATTAATTTATTCAAAAAGGAAATAATAGAAAAATACTCAACATGCAAAAGTCGTGCGAAGAAAATGAAGGACAACTACAGAGCATGCCAACGGCGGAGGAAGACCGCCCTTCAGAAGATGTGCTACAGGAGGCAGAACGAAATCCTCAACCTTCGGAAGAAGGTGTGAGTCAGGAAGCAGAAGGAAACCTTCGAAGCGGGCTGATTCAACCTGGCCAGGGATTTAAAGAGGACACTCCTATTAGGCATTTGGACCCTGAAGAAATGCTAAGAGGAGTAGATGAGTTGGAAAGGCTTAGGGAAGAAATAAGAAGAGTAAGAAACAAGTTTGTGATGATGCATTGGAAGCAAAGACATTCACGCAGCCGTCCTTATCCTGTGTGCTTTAGGCCTTGAATGTTTTTGGGGTTTTTTTTTTTTTTTTCATCTGATAGTAAAATCTGGCCCCTGCTTTCTGTCTGTTAGCATCTTCCAATGTATCTCTTACCTTTGCTTTACTTTTAATCACCTGGTGGAATTTCGTTTTAGGTAGTTTCCTTGTTACCAGCATCTCACTGAATTTTGTATTTTGATCCATTCTCCAGGTCTATTTTTCAGCTGGGAAGTTTTACACATATGCATGAAAATATGTTCGTTCCATATTGTAAAGTAAAACATAACAAGTTACAAAGCATATTTAGTATCAGCTCACATAATGTAGGTTAAAATCCCAAATTGTGTGTGTGCGTGTGTGTTATACATACATATATCAAAAACTGTGCTTATATTTCTGCGTGTGAGTTCTTTTGCTTATATGTATTTTTTAATGAACACATGTCACAGATTGAATTTTTTAAATAAGAGTCAAATAATTTGCAACCAGCTTTTAAGGGCAATGGGGGCACCTAAACTCTTGATGAAATAGCTATTAAGATGTAAACCTCAAATCACCTCTGGATCTCTAAGCCAGAGAAATAAAACTGGCAATGATTACAGATACACTTGTTTAAGACTTGATCTTTCCATGGGGAAACATTTGCCTCACAAGGCTGCTGTGGGGAAGAAAGGAGGTGACTCTGAGCTGTGCTTGGCTGGCTATTATTCCCACCTGTGCACAGAGAACCCTAACCCACCACAGAACATCAGTTGTTTGATGGCGGGCCAGGCATGACTCAACCTGTGCTCAGAAACAGGTCCAATAGGCAGGGAGGTGGGGGCTTCCATGCTAGTCCTCTGCTGGTGAACTCCACTCCGTCTCCTTCCTTGGGTCCTGCCATGCCCGTTGGGCACCACTGCCTCTTCTGGGTCCTGTGCTCTCTGCTAGCCCCACTGTTGCTGGGGCACTGGAGTCCTCAATGTCAAAACCCCAGTGAATTCCCTGAATTTCCCATGAACCCCGCTCTGTTTTCTAAAGCCTCTTTCTTCCCTAGAATGACACTTAACACAGGTGTGGACTGTTCCAGGATTGCTTGGGCCACAATGTCTTGCAGAGTTTTAGCAAAACAGCCCCTTCTATTTTCAGGACTTCTTCTCCAGGAGTCAGACATGACGAGTCCAGTTTTGGAGTTGGACCAGGGTGTAAGTCTGAGTGAAAAACGCTGTAGTCAGAGTTGCTGCCCTAGGTCTAAAGACAGATTTTGTCTTTTCATGTGAAATTATCTGTCCCTGAAGGCTCATGATGAGCCTGCCCTACTGGTTCAGAATACTCAAAATATGTATAAATTACACAAAGCAATGCAAGGCAAGAAACATCTAAGGAAACAGTCTCCTGCACCCCTACCCTATCCTCAGTTGAAATGTGGGAAAAAAAACAAACAAAAACTTCCAAAGGCTCTAAGAATTTTAGAAATGCATTTGAAGTCTAATGGCTACTATGTAAATGTTACAAATTATATTTCCTCTACAGATCAAACAAAGGCTCTCTTTTCCTTCTGATATCCCCACATACTTGTGTTTAACCGACACATCATGTTTTAATTTTTCATTGATTTTTTTCATTGATTATTACCAAGGAGCTAGTAGGTTTGTCCAAATTCTGCTATTGGCTCAATAATCTTTCACAACACTTTATTTCTCTATATTGTGAGAAACAATTCCAAAAAAGAAACTGCATGGAATGGATTGCACTCCAAATGTTTTATCAAAGTCTCGCATAATCGCCTGCATCAGAATCACCTGGGGAACATTTTTAAAATGATGGTTTTTGGGCCCCACCTAAGACCCTGCCTAACGGTGGACTGTAGAAGTAACAGTTCATAAGCTTCTCCAGGTGATTATGATACATGCTGAAGCATGTGGACAACTGGTGTATACAGTATGCTTTCCATTATCACAAATATGAACCAAAAATCATTAGAAGAAAATATTGGTGAATGTTTATTGAAATTCAGGATTTACAGGCCTATAATAACATTTATTTTTTTTAAGCATGAACTTGTAAAGGAAACAATTGATAGATTTATATACAAACTTTAAAACAATTCCCTTCAACAAAGACAAGATAAAAAGCCAAGAGAGGGACTGTATGTAAGATGCTTTTTTTTTTTTGACTGTACACTATGTTGGGCCATGCATTCACTTCTTCCAATGTCAGTAAAACAAATTCAGGTTCTCTTCAAGGTTATGGCAGCCTTATGGTTGCTGGTGGGGCTGGATTCCAGCTGGAGTGAGATGAGAGTCCAGGGGCTCACTGTGGCAGTTTTACAGACAGGATGAATCCATCTTCTGGTGCTCTAATGAGTAGCACTCAGGCAGGATGTGGAAGGGCTCACCCCAATGACATACCTTTCAGGGTGGTCTGACTTTGATTTCTCTACTCTAGGCTGCAGCAGGCACCAGATCCTTCTAGGCTGATGGCAGCACTCTTCTGGACATACTTACCTGGAGTGCGATGACTGTTCCCACTGCAGGTCAGAACATTTTGCCTTTCCCTCAGTTTCCTTTTCTCTTTTGGGGAACTTTTTAAAGGACTATATCAAGCCCCAAAGATTACTAACTGGAAATATTGGTCATGATAATATTTGGCCAAGTAGTTGTCTGAACTGGGTCTGACCAGGTACTTGGAGTTAAAGCATAAGGGGCTGACCCTTTTCTCAGAGTCCGTTGAAGTAGTTCCCAAAACAATTGGGGTGGAAATGGGGGTTGATCTCATAAAAGACCTCCCTTTCCCCTCTCCTACCTTGTTCATATTTCCAGAAGGGCCTTGATGTGCTCCCGCTGTTTTGGTGGTATAGTGACTTTAGCTCTGTCTGTACCTGGTGCAGTGCTTCTGATGTCTGCATCAGCCCAGGCCCAGAGGCAAAGGAGACCAAGGTGAAGGGAGCTTGCAAATGTACGTGGTCCTACAGCTCAGGAGAAAAGGGGTGTCACCTTCTGTGTAAGTACTCCTATGCACTCCAGGCCCAGCCGCAACTTGGGGGCCAGGGCAGTCAAACTGTGAATTAGTGCGAAGGTGCTTTCGAAGGCATTGATGATGGAGGAAGCTATGCCATTATGACCTTTGCTCTTTAGTTCTGTCATCTGAAGAACTGTTACTTTTTTCTGACATCTTAAAGGACTGTTGGGCAATAAGATGAAGATGAAATTCAAATTCTTGGGTTTAGGAAGGCAAGGTGGTTGGTATATGACGTAAGAGCCAGATAAACTTGGGTTCCAATCTGAGCTATTCCCTTTACAGTATGCTACTTTGCATAAATCATTTATCTTCTTTCTTGGAGGAAACCTACTGTTTTGGAGACTAAGCCATTAGTGGAGTCCCCAAATATAAATCTCTTAGATAAAAGAGAAAATTTCCTCTCCTCCACCATCATTGCTGTTGTCGTAGTCGTCGTCGTCATCGTCGTCGTCATCATCATCATTATCATCATCATCATCATCATCATCATCAAGGAATGGTATTGAATGAATACTCAGTGGATTTCTGTTGGGCACAGGCCACATCTATGAAGGTTTTAATAATCAATGTTCAATCCCTAGAAATTCATTATCTGGAAGAGTGAACCTGATATAATGGTAAAACACTTGTATTCTCTGCTTATAAGAAGCATGAGGCCAGATTGTTTCATTCATGTATAAAACAAGTATAACCCTATAAAACCCACAAGACTGTTGTAGAAAGTAAATGCAGAGAATTATATGAAGTTCCTGGCATATGATAGGCCGTAAGAGAATGTTAGATCTTTGATCATTATTATCATCAGTGTTGTCATTATTCATCATCATCATCATCATCATCATCAGGTGATATTGACAACAATATTCAAATAAGAACTCAGAAAATTTGTGTTTCCTAGGCTCCACATCACCCTTCTAGAACAAAGTCTATGCTTATTCCTTTCATCCAATCTTCTCCCTTGCATAAAACAAGCAAATAGTACGTAAACTAAATGGAATAACTGCCATTCATTTGGAATTATAAAAGAAATAATTGAATTCTATCTACATTTATATCATTTATGCACTCTGGTGCCATTTCTGTATTGTAAGACAAGAAAGAAAATTCCCTCTATGTTTCCATTTTATTTTGTAACCTACTGGAAAATTTGAAATTATGAGAAAAATCTTATTGTCATGAATTACAAAATATGATGTAGATATATATCATTGACATGGAAAGCTGTTCCTGACATACTGTTTTGTGAAAAATCCAGGTGCAACACACACACACACACACACACACACACACACATAAAGGATAAATATCAAAACATTTCAAGTGAATATTTCTAGATGGTGTTTTCATGGAAAATTTATAACTTCATCTTAAACCTTATATCCAGTTTTAACTTTTTCAATGAGCATGTGGAGTTTTTATGACTAGAAAACATAAAGGTGAAAATAATATCATTCTGTTTCTCCTTTCTCTTAGCCAAGATAGGGGTTGTTGGCTTTTCCAGTTCCTTATTTGCTTTCTGTTCCATCTTACTTCTGAGAAGAACCTGGTATAAGTGTCAAAGTTCTGTGTGTCCTGGCTGAGGAGTTCTCCTTCCCTATGCTGCCTCCTTGTCACCCTCCTTTGTCAACTAAATTTATACTGTATTTCTGTCTTTGATCACATTTCATAACTACATATCCCCATAAAGCGATATTAACTTTTCAAAAACAAAATAGCAATACACATAACTTTCAAAGAACATTATGAAACTGATTCCTAATTCTGTTTTAAAAAATACACAGGTAAAGAAAAATACTGGAAGGATATACCCTCAGTTGCATTTGCTAGAGATTCACGAATAAACATTTCATGTATTTATTCATTCAACAAATATTTACTGGATGAAAACTGTGTGTCAGGCTGTGCTAACCAAAATCAATTCATCCATCCCAGACTTTTCTCCTGAGACTCTATTCAACTGCCTTCTGATATTGATCACTTGGACTAAGATAAATGTTATGCAACCATACGGGCATAATCCTACATGGAAACATACTCATTGCTTTTAGCTAGTTTATCCCTAATCCTGAAGGTTCACCACAGACATAGGTGCTCACACATATATGCATTAACACATTTACATCTATATCTATATCTATATATCTATATCTATCTATACATCTATTTCTATCTATATCTATTTATCTATTGAAAGCCATATAGGTGCCTTCTTCAGATTGCTGGCAGCCCTCTATATGGACATGCTTCTCATCCTGCTCAGACTCTGAAATGCTTCTCTAGTTTGCCATACATTGTCTCCAGGTGGGCACTTTCTTCGATCAAAGAGAACCCCAATACCCCACACCTGGCTGTATCCTACCTGGGAAGCCCTCCTCACAATTTTTAGGCACTAACTCTCTATGATGAGCCACCCTCCCTGGATGAATGCCTTTCTCATCCTGCTCAGCTCACTTCTCTCCTTTGGGGAAGACACCTATCTTGCTCTTCCTCATCTAATGGTGTTAGGACTGAATTGTTTGGGAAGGGAAGGGAGAAGAAGAGATGAGAAGAAGGAGCACAACTTTTTATTCTGTTTTTATAACTGAACTATGTGAATATATTACCAAGCTAAAAATATAAAATATGTTGTGTTTAGGTAAATCCAAAGGTAAATAGAGCTTATGTGTTGCAAAATTGCTCAGAAAACAGTACTTGATCATAAACAGGTCACTACCTTCATACCCAGTTGAGGCTATCCTGTCAAAAACTCCATTAAGATGATATTACGGTTTCCTCTGACTACATGTAAGCAGAGTAAGTAGAAAAGGAGTCAATAAAATCTCTGTTCCCAACTTTGTGTGCTCAGAGAAGTATATATTTGTGAGCCAATCAGTAAATAGCTTCTTCTGAGCCTCCAAGATTTCTGGAGATGCACACTTTAAACATTAACAGAAGTCACTAAAGCAGAATGAGAATGGGCGCCTGTCTGCTACCTGGCACCTAACTGCCTGAGAAGATAACCTCTACCACCCCATGCCCCCATACACACACATAAAGGGGGGCAGGCCATCCTTTGTTAAAGATCACAGGTGGATGGAGGACCCATGTGCTGTGCATCAATGTCATAGATGGGAGAGACCACTTCTAGTTTGCATGGTCTCAAGTATTGTGTGATCAGAGCTGGGCCACATGGAATAAAAAGTACAAGGTTCTAGAAGGAAGAGGAGGCCAAAAGAGGCAAGGGGAAAGATGGAACTCTAACTCACATAGCCAAGACTTTCGACCCTCACTGGGTCTTCATTACTTTGACTTGGGTGAGGGTGTTCCTGCTTTGTTTGAAGACCTATTAACAACTTACCTGAAGGTACCTTGCAAGGGAGAACAATTGTTTTCATTCTCTCTCTATTGCCTCACAGACACAATCATTTTCTCTAAATCTGTAACTAGAATAAAATCCCAGCATGCCGGGGTGGTGGGGGAAGGGAGGTAGGAGGACACTGCAATTAGAAAAATCAAATAGCCCACACACCAGACGAATTACAAACTTTAAAGATATGTATATATTTATATTAGGAAATAAAATATTACCTATTTCAGTTTCATTCTGGGGTGAGGTTGTCCCAATTCAATAGGTACCAATGACTTCCAAATTCCAAAGTATAGAAAAAGGTAATGAAAACAAGTGTTGCAAAGGACTTGAATGGGTACTGACTTGGTTCCTCTTCCAGCCTACAAAAGACATTTGAGAGGCCAAGAAGATTGTTTGAGGTTGGAAGAGGATTTCTAATGAGAACTGTTGGCATTTCATGAGTATTTCTACCACAGAAAAGGAGTAGGGGTTCTTGTCACCTTAAGCTTAAGGGAAAAAAAAGCTTCATTGAAACTAATCAGAGCACCCTGGAACTTTGTAGCACAGTAGGTATCTAACTCATTTCTGAGAAATCTTAAAGGCAAGAGACTGATTAGCCAGCTGATTTGAAATCAGAGTGAAGAAAGTTTGGAGAGAGAGACTAGACTTCTTGAATTTGGGAGTTAAATTGAGCAAAGGAAGTGTGAGTGGTTCCTGTAAACATAACATGGGCCATGCGGGAGATAGAACATATCTGAGATCTAGGTAATGATGATCTTCTGGAGAATCTAGGAAACCTCATCAGAAATAACCTAGAGGTATACTATTGGAAGCTTAAAGGATAAAGGAGTCAAAAATGACTAGACCAGGGATGTGTATTTGCCCATTTCGATAGACAGCAGGTGAGAGCTCATGAACAATGGGTGATTCCTTACAGAACCCACAAAGGAACCATACAAGAGCAGGAGTCAACCTCAAATAGCCTTTGTTTTTATATACCTAAAAATAAAAAGCCAAAGTGAGAGGCAACAAGTGTTTATTTGAGATCCAAAAGAATGGTTATTCAGTAAGCACTGATGCAGGCAGAAACTCAAATAATGTTCCAATTAGGAGGTAAAAGCAATGAGTATTTATGAGAAAGGAAAGGGCAATAATGACATAAATAGAAGGAAGGAATTCTATGGGAGTTAATAAGGTAAGGGAAGAATTTCTATAGGTGCAAATAAGCTAATATAATGATGCTAATTCTGAAGAATGTCTATAATTTTCAGTTGGTAATAGAATGTCTGCTTTCCTGTTAGCTTCGCAAACAGTTGTTTGGAATAAAATGCTGTTTTAGGCCCAGTCCAAAGGTTATTTTGCCCTGTTTAAACATTCCAAAGGTTTGAGGAGTAAGATACGCAAGGCAGTTCTTCTGGAATGGCGGCTCTGACTCATTTAGAAGTGGCTCCATTTATATTATTTTTCACAATTTCCAGCCTGGAAAGTGCCAATATTAGATGGCCATAACAATACCAGTTAACAAGACATTATTATTATTATTATTGTTATTATTATTATTAATTATTATTATTATTAATTTATTTTAATTCCTCTCTGCCCTTGTTGAATGGAAACTCTTGTTACTAGAACTGACGGAGATTTTTTACTTTACAAGAGCAAGAAGGAAAGTCATAAGCTATACCTTAGATTTTACCTAAGGGACAGGAGAAAAACTAATACCAAAGGGCAGGTCTGCATGGTTAGCAGAAAGAAAAAAATTGTTTTATTATTGCATTAATCAAGTTATGCTTTATGTATAACTTTTGGGAGGACTGTCAAACTCTTTCCAAGGTTACTACATGGTTATACATTCCTACCAGCAATGTTTGAAGGTTACAATGCTTTACATCCTTGCCAACACTTTTTTAAATAGTCTTGCTAGTGATTGTGAGTGCCTAAGAGGCACATCCCAATGGTTCTGCTCTTGTCTAACCTTTCTGCAGAAATTGGTCCTCCTGATGGATTTAATCTAGGACCAAACTATACTCTACCAATTCACTTGGAAATGTTTGACCTAATGGTCAGAAACCACTCACATTTTATTGTTTTCCACACATGTCCTTTGACATGTGCGAGCATGTCCGCAGCTTTCTGACAGGGTAGGTAGATAGGTAGTTATGAGCCGAGGGAAAAGGACCATGAGGGATTAAGGGAGCCCCAACACCGGTTTAACATAAAACGCACATAACAGGACATTGTAGTTAAACACAAGATATCTGGTGGCTTCAGGCGACTCTCTAGTTTTCTTACGGTCAACAAGATTAACTAGGTCTACAAGATTAACTCGAAAAGATAACTAGCGCCTTCTGGCACCTCCCTTGTTCTCCCATAGTCAGTTAACTATAGATGACAACTATAGATGATCTTACGCTGGGGGCGCTCAACCGGTTTGGGCAAAATTAGTTAACTGAGCATACGCCTACCCTCAAGATCCCCATGGCGCAGGCGTATGGCTTCCCACTTATGGGCAGAAAGTACGCATGCCCCAGCTTGGAGTAGGTGGGTCTAAGGCCGGAGCAGGGAATTTGTCCTGCTGGAGGTGGGTGGGACAAAAGGAGGAAAAAGAATCATTATAAAACCCTCGACCCTCAACTTCTCGGCACACTTGATTCTCTGTCGAGCTGCCAGCTTGGAATTTTCCCAAGTGTACATTGCTTTGCTTTAATTAATAAAATCACTTCTGCTTGCTGCTCTGTGTCTGTTCTATCTTTCTTTGAGCTACGGACCTCCGCGAGTCTTTCGTGGGGGATCCAAGGACTCGCTCAACAGACATCTAAGCGCTGGCAACACTTCCAAATGCAATTCCTGAGCCCAGGCATCCTTCTCAGATCTTCTTATCAGAAAGGATCTGAATAAGTCATTTATAAGAAGCTATACTTGATTAACTGTGATGAGTGTGTGAAACTTTCCAAAAATGAGAAAAACCGAGAAGGCACCCTATGTGAAAGACTCAAAGAGTGCTCAGCTGCTTTCAGTTTATGAAGACCCCAGAGGCCTTGCCTTTGCCCTCGAGTTCTATGACATGACTCCTGCTTTTGTACTATTTGAAGATGATGTGAATGCTTATGTAGAAAGCTGTAGGGAATTTACAATCAGCTACTAGAACTAATAAATGAATTTAACAATGTCGTAGGATACTAGGTTAATATGGAAAAATCAACTGTATTCTTATATAGCATCAGCAAACAATGAGAAATTAAATTTTAAAATTTCCATTTACAAGCAGCAACAAAACCCATAAAATACCTAGGAGCAAATCTAACAAAATATGTTCAAGACCACCACAATGACAACTATGAAACATTGCTGAGAGGATTTACTAAGATATGAATAAATGGAAACTATACCATATTCATATATTAAAAGATGATTAATACAGCTATTTTCACCAAATTGATCTAGATTCCTGATAAAACTTTCTGCACACTTAAAAAAATAACCAGCTGATTCTAAAATTTATATGAAATTTCAAAAGACATAGAATATCCAAAGCAATTTTAATAGAGAAGAACAAAGTTGCTGGACTTTCCCTACCTAATTTCAAGGCTTATTATAAGGTTACATCAAGACAGTTTGATATAGGTGAAAAGGTAGATATATAGATCAATGGAACAGAATAGAGAGAACAGAAACAGACCTACATATATATGAGCACTTGATTTTTGACAAAGGTACAAAGGCTATACAATAGAGGAAGATAAGTCTTTCCAACAAATAGTGCTGTATTTATTAATTGCATATCGATATGGAACAAAATGAACACCAGAGTTTACTTCACACCATACACAAAAATTAACTTGAAATGGTTCATAGGACAAAATGAAAAGCCTAAAAATATAAAACTATTAAAGAAAATATAGGAGAATATCTTCATAACCTTGGATTAGGCAGCTCATGTCTTAAATAAAACATAATTCTACAAGAAAAAGTGGATTGAATGAACTTCATAAAAATTTAAAACTTGTTCTTTGAAGGAAACCATTAAATAAATGAAAAGGCAAGGCAAGAATAAGAGAAAAATTCACAATGTATGTATCAAAGAAACTAAATGTAGAATTATGAAGAACTTTTGCAATTCAGTGTTAAGAGGATGACCAACCAAATTTTAAAATAAAATATTTGAAAGAATTATTAAACAAAAGAAGATGTATGGATGGCTAATGAGTACGTGGAAAGATGCTGAACATATTAGTCACCAGGAAAAATAGAAATTAAAACCACAAGATAAAATTTTAAAATATTAACAAAAGCCCTGACCATACTAAGTTTTGGTGAGGATGAGGGGAAATTGGAACTCCAGTACTCCACGATGGGAATGTAAAATGGTGAAACCGTCTCAGAAAATAGATTCTCAGTTTCTTAAAAATTAAACTTAAAACTTCCATAATAACATAACCATTCCATTCCTAGGTATTTACCCAAGAAAAATGAAAACATTATCTATGCAAAAATTTGCATGTGCATGTTCATATTGGCTTTATTTGTAATAGCTACAAATTGGAAAGTTCCTAAATGTCCATCAATGTATGAATGGATAAGCCTTTACCATATCATGGAATACTACTTGGCAACAGAGAGGAATATGCTATTATTACATGAAAAATGATTATGTTTAATGACCAAGCCAGATAAAAATAAGAGAGTGTACGTTCTATGATTCAATTTATACAAAAACACTATGAAATGCAAAGTATAATGAAATAAAGTAGATCAGAGGTTGCCTTGGGATGGGGGTGGAAGGAGAGATGAATTACGAATGGTAAGAGACTGTTGGAGATGAATGGAAGTGATTGCTATTTTGATTGTGGTCATGGTTTCATAGGCTTAAATATATGTAAAACAGATCAAATTGAATACTTTAGGTACTTTTAAAACTTTAATTATACCTTAACATAAGCCGATATGCTTACTCATGAGTAGGTAACAGACTGAAAGGACCTTTGTTTTTTGGTCTTTTATCTCATGATATTCGGTTTATTTGTTTTTCCTTTTTTTTCATTTTTTTCCCCTTGCTTGCTTCTTTAAAGACTCCCTCAGCTATATCTCCATTTTCTGTAATTTGAAGACAAACAATAGTGTATGCTACCAAAAATCTGACTCCCCTTATCAGAAGATCTTTTTCTCTTTAATTACTAGGCTTCTAACCCAAACCTTACTTCAAAAATGTATTAAAACATACCATTTTCCCCAATAAACTAAAAATTACAAATATGAATGTATAAATGACAGATAGGGATGAATGTTAGTCCCTTTGTTGTTCCGAGCTGATTTGCCTTTTTTGTTTTCGTAAGAGATTCATTTTATTTTCTTATAGGCCTCTTTGGAGACACTCCCACTGACATTTATCATCACCTTAAAAAGTCAGAACGTTATGAAAATTTGACACTCCCATGGGATATATAAATTAATGTTCACTGTGGTAACTCGATTCTCTTTCAGTCCCTTCTGACTTGGCCCCCTGAATTTTACTTTTTCTCGGAAGTCTTGTCCTCAATTCTCCACTTTTGCAGCAACACCCAGGAAAGGGTGCTTCTCTCAGATGCCTTCATTCTCTACCAAGATCCCTGAATTTTGCTGCCTCTAGAAGGTTCTGTACTCATCCTCCATCAGAGACTCTCCCAGAGGAGGGGGATCTTTAATTTGGTTCTCTCTACCTTTGCACTGTGACCTCATTACAGGAACTTTACCACTTCCCAAAAGTTCTGACATCATCCCATTCCCTCAGAAACACTGGAGGGAATTTAACGTATTCTGAACCCCAACATTGATCCTTACTTCTCCCAGGGAGTCTGTACTTATCCTCATCACCGCCCAAAGACCCTGGTGAGGTTTCCTTCAGTTATTCTACCAGTCAAGTTCTCATCTCTCCATCCCAGTTATTTTTAAAATTGAGGATAACCTTGGTGTAGAAGGTACAGTATTGACATTCAGAGGGACCAAAAGCCCCTTCATGAACAATCACATAGCCTTGAAGAAGTGACTGAGTTCATCACCTTGCATTTTCAGATCATACTCTCCATCATCCCCTTCCTTCAGACAGATGAAAAAGATCATTCTAGGTACAAAATGTTGTTGTAAGGGGCACAGAGCTCTCCCTAAACGTTTCTCAACTGAACATGCAGGGACTCTGATGACTAAAGTGTCAATATTAAACAAACCCATTTTTGTGTAAGTTGTTTGTTCATACACACCACTGACAATCAATACACACTGCCAGCTTCTCAAATCAGGCCTTGTGGAAGCACTGTGGTGATACAAGCACCCTGAACTGGGGAACTGTGGTCCCAGCTCTACCACTAACTGGCAGTGCGACCCGGGGAAACTATTTTCCGACCTAGTTTGTGAAATGAAATTTGGACTGAATAAGTGACTTTCAATGTTTTTACCCCGTGAACAACAGTTAGAAATACATTTAAAAATACTTTTATGAGGTGACAATATTTCCAACACATACAACTAAAACAAGTTTCCGAAAATAATTCTTACTCAAGTGGATTGTTTTTTGTTCTATTATTTTTTGGGGGGGGGGGAAATGGCTTGCTGTGACCCACAGAACTGATTTCAAGAGCCATAATAGGTGACACTCTTTACTTTGAAGAACACTGGATGGCCTTTAAGATTTATTTAGGCTGTATTCTAAAAATTAGTGTTTGCATTGGAAATAAAAACAAAACATAAAAAATAACCTGTCTTGCTGAGTCTTCCTTGACCTTCCTCAGCTTGTTACAAAAGTCACATGTTCTGTATCTTCAGATGACAAAGTCCTATAGAAAATGGTCCCCTCCCAAGATATACAGTGGATGGTAGCCCTGGACTCAGCATCTCTAAACTCTAGTACCCTCATCTGTCAGTCACTATCACTTAATTGATTAGTCTATTTTATGGTCTTGTACTTTTCTAATGTTCTTATCCATTGAATTAAGTATCCATCCTATGTCATCAACTTGTTTATATTTCATGGCAGTGCACAGACATATGTACATACACACATACTCAATAGTGGCTTCAGACTTTGGTATACGTAATAATTATCTGGGGAGCTTATCTAAAAGGGGAGATATTCCAGAGCCCCACCCTGTGAATCTGGAGGATAGGAGCCAGAGGCCCTGCGTTCTCAAAACATTCCCCACCAAGGTATTTTTATGCAAATGATGAACTCACATTCTTTGACAAACAGTTGGAAGTACATCCTTAAAATGGTTGAGATGTTGATCTTTCCTTACTGATTGGTGGGGGAGGGGGAAAGTCCAAGTGGACTGAAATTTTGAATCCAAGTAGCTAAGGGAGGAAAGGTAATATTAACAAAAACTAAAAACTAGGGTGGAAGAGGAAAAATGCTTTTTAAATTGCTTTATTGATTTCACATTATGAAAAGAATACTGTTTTTTTGAAAACTAGGTGAAGTTGCCCTGCTGGACAGAAAGTTATATACTGAGACAAAATTATACTTAGGTAGAAACTGATAAGGGGAAATGCCAAAAGGTTTACAGAAAAGTAAATCACAAAACTACAAGCTTGTAGAGCAGAGGTCACATTATTAACCTCAGAGAAAATCTTAGAATTCAAGGTATAAGGCAAAAGTCATAATGATTATCAGGTTCAGGAGTTTGGAAGCGCATATGATGTCTCATTTGCTGCTCCCTAGTCCTTCTCCTGATTTCCATCCGCTGCACTACGATCTTTTCTGCATCATCTTCCACTTCATTGTGATCAACATGCCTGTTAGGTATGGCCCATCGAAAATTAGGGACAAGTCGCCTAACCCACCCCAGCCTGACATTTCTGCCAGGCTTCTGGCCTTCGCCCCTTCCCAAATGGCGTGGTTCCTCTCCTTTCTGCACGGGGGCCTGGTCTCCGCCTTCGTTTTCCTGTTGAGCATTTTCCATGTTGAGACTTTTTACCGCCTGTTCCTCTTTCGACGCCATCACTCCTAGGAGACAAGAGACACGAGAAAGAACGTTTTTCGCCCCCGGGACCGATCAGCACCGAGGACAGAGGCCCTACTACGCACCTTTTCCGATCCAGAGGCTTGGATCTCCAAGGCTTTTTCAAATCGCACGCTTCCCACCTGAGAGGCTCCGTACGCCCTCTAGGGGGCCCCCAGTCTCATTTCTCCCCCTTCCCTCTGGTTCCTGTCCCCTCCCTCATCCCAAACCCACCATTTTCCCTGCCGATCCGTGCCCAAGCCTCTGCAGGCACCAAAATGGAGGACGCGGTGTGGGGAAGGATCTGGGGTCTCAGAGTTTGCTTTCCGCTCGTCCCCCACCCCTGCCCGCCGCCGCTGCCCCCCGCACCCACCTGGGCCTATCCTCGCCGTCTCCTGCGCCTCCCGATTCTCGCCGCGAGCGCGCCGCCGCGACACTTGCAGCCGCAGAGACCTGCGGAGGGCCGGGGTGGGGGAGCGGGGACCACTGCAGCCGGGCGCCGGGCGCGCACCCGCCGCCGCCGCCCCCGCGCTCACCGCCGTTTCCACACCGAGGGGCGGGGCGGGGCCCCCGAAGCAGGTGTTTCCGAAGGGTCGTCGCCTCGGGCCGTCCCGCCCCGGTCCCCCCCCCCCCAGAAAGGCCCACCGTTTTCTGCGGCCACGCGCGGGGCCGCGGCAGGGCGTGGCGGCTGCGGTCCCCGCTCTGCTTCGCCCCGGGGCAGCCCGACGCCCCCGCCCCGAGGGCTCCACGGGCCGGGGCCGCCGTCCACACCAACCCCAGGGAGCACCTCGGGGTCCTTTACCTGCTCCCCCTCCGCCTCCGCCTCCGCCTCTCGGGGCCGCCCCTGGCCCGCGCGCCCTCAGGGACACCGCGAGCAGACGCCGAGAAGGGAGCGAGCGACGACCGGGTCTGACGCTGGAGCGGGGCGCGCGCGAGGCGGTGCTGGCGGGTCACGTGAGTCTGTCGTCACCGCGAGCGGCGACGCCCCCGCCCCGCCCCTTCTGCCCCTCGGGGTCCTGCGGAGCCCTCGGCCCGCGGCCCCGCCCCGGCCCCGCGGCCCTTTGAACGGCGCCTGCCCGGGCCCTGCCGCTGACCCTCCTTTGTGTGTTCCCGGGCCCTTCTCTGCCGCCGGGGAAGGGCGGTATCTTCTCGGGGGCCCGTGGGCCACCCCAGCTGTTGCTCTGGGGACTCGCCTCTTCCCTCCCAAGCTCCCAGATACACCCCCTCCTCCCACCCGGATTCAGGCGTAAAATTTAAGGGGATGTGAAACATTTCAGTAGTGAAAATAAGTCTCATTTTAATGCAATGTTTAAAAAACAAAATCAATTTAAGAATATCTATGATGATCAAGATTCCTCACCCACTCCACTGCCGACCTCTGATCCTCCTTGCTATCAATGCCCACGAAAAAGCAGGAGGAATGGGGGGAGGGGGGAGGGCGGGACAAGAAATGAGTCAAGGAGATGGAATTTTTCCTATTTATTCTTAATACGTTTGTTTGGTTTCTTTTTTTGGTTAAAATTCATTCATTTTATATAGTTTACATAAACTTTATATTAACTTTTATTATGGAAAATTTCAAACAAATGTAAAACTAAAACATTACAGTCTTCCCTGGATATCTGTGGTGGACCCCAGTGGATATCAAAATCTGAGGATGTTCCAGTCCTTTTTATAACATGGTATAGTATTTCCATAGAACCTATGCACACCCTTCCAGATACTTTAAATCATCCTTAGGTTTCTTATAATATGTAATACAATGTAAATGCTCTGTAAATAGTTCATATTCTGTTGTTTAGGAAATAGTAAGGAAAAAGTCTACATGTTCAGTACAGATGCAGCCATCCTGGGCCTAGCAATAAGTACATGTCAACAGCAATGTAATATTTTTTTTTTCTGAATATTTTCGATCTGCAGTTGATTGAATCTGAGGATGAGGAACCCACGGATACGGAGAACCCACTGTATAAGGAAAGCAAAGGTACTCATTACCCATTGTCTACAGTTAACAGCTCGTGGCCAGTTTTATTTCATTTCATCTATATCTTTACCCATTTACGACCCTTACAGATTATTTTTGAAACGAATCCCAGACATAATATCACTTTGTACATACATATTCCAAAGTCCATATCTACAAGGACTTTCTTTTTTATGTATAACCACCATACTAATATCACATCTAACAATAATAATCTTTAATGTTATTTTATGTCCAATCTTTGTTTAAATTTCCAATTCTGTCTATGGCCATGCTACCCTGAACAAGCCTGGTACTGTCTGATCTCGGAAGCTAAGCAGGGTCAGGCCTATTTAGTATGGGGATGGAGACCATCTAGGAAGATCAGGTGCTGTAGGCGTAAAAAATAAAAAGTAAGGGATTGTAAGCTGACGATGTCCTTGCAATCTGTGAGGTCAACCAAGGGTTGCCTCACCTATAAATAAATTAAACAAACAAACAAATAAATAAATTTCCAATTCTGTCATAGTGTTTTTTAACAGTTCATTTGGATAAGGATCCAAATGCGATATGATACCTAATGCTGCTTTCAAGATACTGTCTTTGTCTTTGACTATTTCACTATAATGTATCTTGGTGAGTGTATTCTAATTGAGGTTCGTTGAGCTTCTTGGATGTGTATATTTGTGACTTTCCTTAAATTTTAAAGTTTTGGCCATCATTTCTCAAATAATCTTTCTGCTCCTTGCTCTGTCTCTGCTTTCTCTGCTCCCCAGTCTGGATAACTTCAATTGACTTATCTAAAATTTCCCTGATTCTTTCTTCTGTCAGCTCAAATCTTCTTTCGAGCCCTTCTAGTATATTTTTCATTTCAGCTGCTATACTTTTTAGCTCCAGAATTTCTTTTGATTCCTTTTTAAAATTTCTTCCTGTTTATCAGTATTCCCTATATGATGAGACATAATTCTCCTGGTTTATTTTAGTTCTTTGACCATGGTTTATTTTAGCTCTTTGAGCATATTAAATACAGTTGATTTAAAATCTTTGCCAAGTAAATACAATGTCTGGGCTTTCTCAGGGACAGTTTTTATTAATTTCTTTTTTTTTCTATGAATAGGTCATACTTTCTTTGCATGCCTCATAATTTGTTTTGCTTTTGAAACTAGGTATTTTGACTATTATCATGTGGCACTTCTGGGAATCATATTCTTCCATCTCAAGGGTTTGTTGTTGCTGGCTATTGTGGATTCTTTGTTTTTGTGTTTAATAACTTTTCCAAACTATTTTTGTAAAGTCTGAATTCTTTATCATGTGTGTCCACCGAAGTGTGTGTTGCCCTAGCTAGTGTTCAGCTGGTGTTTTGACGATTACTTTAAATGTCTGGAGCCAATAAAAGAAAAAAAAGGGGGGGGGGAGGAGAAACATTCTCTCAGTCTTTGCAAATTGATCTGTGCTGGGGAACTCATTCTATGCTTACTCAGGCCATTTACAACTCTTCATTAGTTTTCACTTCTTACTTGTACAGAGTCTGAAAGTCATCCAGAGGTGGGAGATTTGG
The DNA here is from genome assembly GCA_003508835.1 of Eonycteris spelaea. Lineage (NCBI taxonomy): Eukaryota > Metazoa > Chordata > Mammalia > Chiroptera > Pteropodidae > Eonycteris > Eonycteris spelaea. Next base: position 401,558 of record PUFA01000438.1, read on the forward strand.
GTCTCCTCAGCTCTTTACAGCACACGGATCTCATTCTGGGCATATATGTGGCTTTCTCAATTCCTTTGTACGTTAGTGAACTTTAAAAAGCCCTTATTCCTCCAAATATCTCCTTTCCCAGACTCTTCCTTCCGGCTTTTCATTCTGTTATTATTTGTTCTGAGTGTTATCCTTTGCCCTAGGCTGCAGCGGCAAAAACTACTCCACTCCTGGGAAAGCTGAGTCAGAAAAACAAAGAAAAACCTTTGCACCAGTCCTTCAGGAGAACCTGCCAAACAGGTTGAAGCCCACAGCCATAATTTCTGGAGAATAAGGTCCGTAATTCTCATTCAGCAATCTTCACCAGTTTATATGTTGGGGATGATGGGCTGGCAGTTTAAAATACCACAGCATTCTCTTACTGCAATGCACGAGCTTCTCTCTTCAACAAGTTTTCCTCTGGTTGTTGTAAGTTTTGGATTAGATTCATTAGAACATCAAAAGGTAAAAGTCGACATACTCGACATACTCGACATACTCGCTGAGGGCAGCACAAGGGGCCATGCAGAGAAGATGTTATTGTTGCCTCTTTGTGGTTGATGTCTGAGGGTGAAGCGTCTCTGGGGTCAAGGTGTCACTGCCACAGACATGACAAAGGTCCTTGTTTTAGTAATCTATACCAGAGAGAAAGAAAATGATGTGCCACAGTTTATAAGTGCAAGAGATCATTTTGATAAATTGGTGTCTGAAAAGCTGAGAGAAATTTTGAACATATGTGGCCCATCTCTGAAGGGAGGCAAAACCTGAACTCTTTATTGTCTGCGTAAGGACTTCCCCAGTGTGGTGATGGTTGGCCTCCACTAAAAGGCAGCTGGAGTGGATGACCAGGCAAACTGGTATGAAGGCAAAGAAAACAGAGCAGCTATCGCAGCAAGGTGCAGGCACGTTCAAGACCTGGCGATCTCTTCCGTGGAGGTGGATCCCTGTGGAGATGCCCAAGGGAAGGGGCAATGCTTGGTCTTACTGAGTATGATGACGTAAAGCAGAAAATAAGGTAGTTGTATCCGCAAAGCTTCATGGAAGCGGGGATCAGGAGGCCTGGCAGAAAGGAGTCCTCTTTGCTTCAGGGCAGAACTTCAGGGCATGCCAGTAGATGAAGACTCCTGCCAATGAGGTGAGGCCAATTAGATTTTCCAAAGGTATTGAGAAGAATCTCAGCGGTGCTAGTAAAACAGAAGTCCACATCAGATCCAAATCTTGGATCGACGAACAGGAAATGGGATCATCATTCCTAAGTGTGGCCAAAGGATCCAATGATCCTTCAGTCTTCTTGGAAATTCACTACAGAGGCAGCCTAGATGCAAGTGAACCACCCCTGGTGTTTGTTGAGAAGGGAATCACCTTTGATAGTGGTGGCATCTCCATTAAGCCTTCCACAAATATGGACCTCACGAGGGCTGACGTGGGAGGAGCTGTTCAGCCATTGTATCTGTAGCCAAGCTCAGTTTGCCCATGTACATAGTAGGTTTTGCAACATTTTGTGAAAATGTGCCCAGTGGTAAGGCCAAGCCTGGGGATGTTGTTATAGCTAAGAATGGGAAGACCATACAGGTGGATAGCCATGATGTTAAGGGCAGGCCTATCCTGGCTGATGTGCTCTGTTATGCACACATCTTTAACCCAAAGGTCGTCATCAGTGCCACCACCCTAACAAGTTCCATAGACATAGCTTTGGGGTCCAGTACCACTTTACCAAGTCATCCTAGCTTTGGAACAAGCTACTTGAAGCCAGCATTGAAACGGGACCATGTCTAGAGAATGCCTCTCTTTGAACATTATACAGGACAGGTTGTAGACTGCCAGCTTGCTGATGTTAATAATATTGGAAAACATAGAACTGGAAGAGCATGCACAGCTGCAGCATTCCTAAAAGAATTTGTGACTTGTCTGAAGTGGGCACATTTAGTTCTAGAAGGTGTGATGACCAACAAAATGAGGCTCCATGTCTGCGGAAAAGCATGACCAGGAGGCCCACCAGGACCCCAAAAGAGTTTTTGCTTTGGTTCAGTCAAGACAGTGCTTAGTTCAGATACCCTAAAATTCCTTCATTTTGTCTTAAATGGTCAGTTGAGCTTCAAAATATTTTGGAATGGATGAAAATCTTTTAAAGGAAACAAAAGATGGTATTTAAAAATGTAGGACAAAATGAAATTTGTATGCCTTGATTTTTTTTTTTCATTTTCAAGCAAGAGATTTGATAAGATAAAGCTAATATCTTGGTAAGTATTTTTAAGATATTCTATATATGGATGATGAATTAAAAAAAATCTAATAACTTTTTTAGAGTATATGTTTTTAACTGAGGAAAAAATTGTATTTCAGATTAATCATACTAGGAATACAAACAAACTAAAAGTTACTATACAGTTGTCCAAAACAATAAATCCGGCTTTTTGTGCTCTCTGGGGAAAAAAAAAGATAACAAAAGTCTTGTTACCATTGTGAGTAGTAACTATTTGGGTACTATTTGAGTGTTTCTAAAAAACAATAATGCAATTTTAAAAAATTACATGTGTTCGAAAGAAATTTTCTTAAGTATAAAAGTAAACCCTTTTTTCCCCTTTTACCTCATGCTCTTACTGTGTCTGCTGAGAGAATATATTCCTTCCCTCAAGTCTCTTAAAAATAACATAGAAAAAAAGAACAGTGAACAAAAATAACTCATATAACAAAAGATCCAAAATTATCAAAGTGCATCATTATAGAAGATAATTAGTCCTGGCAACATTGAAAGAAAAAGCATCCGTGTTGTAACAACACCTCCCAAACACAAGAAACCAGCGCGTTATACAAACACACTTGCTCTACACGCCAGACTCAGTTGTTATCCAGAAATTACCAGTCCTCAAAATGAAAGAATTTGCATATTGAAACTCAGAGCTCTACTACTTAAAATATACCACGTAGACTTTAGGAGTGAAGTTTCATTTCATTAATGGCCCATTGACTTTACATCACATCAACTTCATTTCCCAGCCATAACTGCAGAGACTGAAATGTAAGTTTTCTGACTCTGAATTCAATCTATTTTTCACTACACAAGGATGCTTCTCAGTTCAATTCTCCATATCACAGATGACAGGGATGAAGTTATTCTATATCCTTCAACATTCTTCCTTGCCCCTAATAGGCAAGGCTGGTCTGTAAAACAACCTAAACTTGAGTCCACAGCTTTGCCACAACCCTTTCCACACATGGAAATATATGTGGAAAGATAAACATCAACTTAGGAATGTGGTTACCTGGGGAGAGGATGGAGTGAATGCAAAGGGAGGGCAACTCAGCTATCTTCATATCATGTGATTACTTAAAAATTAAATGGAATACTTTTTCATACATGTCATGGGATGAAGTAGCTGTATCTTCAATGACAACTATAGCCAAGACTTATTTTTAAGTGAAAATCAGATTGCTATACATCATGCGATTCCACTAAATGTATGTATTTATAAATACATAATACATGTGTTTCGATATATGCATAGCAAAAACTTTTAAGTCTACATACTAACTTGTTACACTTTCTATATCATTCTGGTTCTCTATTGCTGCATATCAGAAAGGCCCCAAATTAGTAGCTTAAAACAACACTTTAAAAAAATTATTATTGTTGTTATCATCATCACTATCATCATCATCTCTTATAGTTCTGTGGATTGACTGGGCTCATCTGGATGTTTTTCCCATGGCATCTCTTATGAAATTGTGGTTAAATCTCAGCTGGAGTTTTGAGCATCTGAAGACTTAGATGGGCTGGATCTCCTGGCAGTGGAGCTCAGCTGGGGCTGTTGACCAGAGTGTTTATGGTGTCAACATTAAGGTGTTTCTGTTACCTATTTCCATGAAACAAACCACAACAAAATTTGGTGTGGCTTAAATAACACCAGACAATAATATCTTTCACGATTCTGAGTTGACTGGGCTCAGCTCAGCAATTTTTCTGTTCCACGTGGTTTTGTTTGGGGATGTAGCAACCTGGAGGCTCAACTGATGAAATATCCAGAGTGGCTCACGCAGGGGTGGCAGCTAGCCAGAGCTGGAATAATTTTGCTCTGCCTACTTAATAAATTTTCCACAGCAACAGAATTAGAAAACCGACAAGAAACACAGTGTATACAGTGTTTCTTGTATACGGGAGTGTTACTGTGATTTGCCTTTTGCATTTGCTTTACATAATAATATATCTAAAATGTCATTCCACACCACTATGTATACAATTACATCTTTCTCTCAAATGGCTGACATGTCTATGTATTCAACCAGAACCCTATTGATGGACATTTGGGCTAAATCCATCTGCTCTGGGCTAAAGAGGACATTGTGTTGAACAGGATAGCGTCTAGGTACTTAGGGGCTTACATTCCTAGTGGTTTGTATGCAGAGGGAAGCAGGCTATTACACAAAGAGGGATAAGTCTAATGAAGTGAGAGGGTTGCTTGTCCACAATGGGTGGAACCCATAAACATCTATTCTACAGAATTCTGTTTTGGGCTATTAGACCCAAGGCCGGGCCTGCCCTGAGGAGATTCATCCTGGGTAGCATCTTGTAGAGGAAAGAGCACTGCTGAATCACGTGACAAACAGCCTGGCTGTTAATTCTGAGCTCTGCCATGCAGTCACTGAAAGCTCTTATTAAAATTAATGTATTTGGAGCTCCTTAGCGCCCATTTTTGTCCACCTTTCCCTTTCACACCATGCTTTCTCCTTAGGCAGTCACCTCACCTATACCTATATCTTCAACTGTCATTCACTCATGTATGATTCCTGCATTTCTCTCTCTAGCTCAGCCGCTGATCTAAATATCTTGCTGCATTCTTAACATTCCCAGTGAGGTATACAGAGTACTGAGAAATCAAGATGGATCATCATGTTCCCTCTAAAAAGTGTCCGTTATGTGTTTCCCATCTTAGTTAACATGCCTATCTATCACACAGATGGTCTGGTAAAACATCTGAGAATCACGGTAACACTCCCGACTTATGCATCCCCACCCAATTCTCAAAACTTTCATGAGCTCATCTATTTGTTCATCCATGCGTATGTCTATTTATCTAGTAGAGAGAGGAATATTGTTGGTTTAAGGGAGAAGGGACATCATCACACAGTAACAGTCCTGGAATGTGTGATCCATTGCAATGAGAAGGGCCGTCTTAGGAAGATGTGTTACGGAGGGAAAGTAGGGAGTATAGTTGCTGATTTGGGTAAGTTGGTAGGCTTGGTGATGGGAGCACATAGACAATCTGTTCTGTGATAACATCTATTTTTCCTAAGAAACAAGAAGCTGAAAGAGCACTGCAGAATGTTGAGGTGTGAGAGAGTGTTGAAGCTTTGTGCAGAGAATAGATGTTGTGCCACAGTGATCTCAGATATTGAGAAAGTATATTGACTATGTGAATGTGGTAAGATTGCCGGCCAGGCCTGCGTATTGCCCCATATCCTGCAACAGCTTCCCTTCTACCTTATCTCCCCACTTTTTCCACCAGATTCCAGTCACACTGGTTTTTGTCTTTTTCTGGAACAAGTCATACTCACTCCTACTTCAGAATGTACTGTTCCCTAGTCTAATCTCAAAAGATATTCACACTCACACAGCTTTTTCTTGTCATCAAGGTCTCAGCTGAAAAGTCACATCCATAGTGTGACCTTCTCTAGTGATAGAGCATGGCATAACTTCCGGGATCATCATGCGTGGTGTAGTCCAAGTAAGCGATGGTCTTTGAAGTTGTTAAACTAGGTGGCCATGGACATCCTTGACTGCCTTCTCCATAAATATTATTTTCTATCCCATTTCCGTGTTTTATTTTCTTCATGAAACTCTTCACCCACTAAAATTACATCGGTTATTGTTTATTTTATGTATATCCAAAGGAGAATGTAAGCACCATAAAGGAAGGGGCCTTTCCTATTTTGTTGCCTAGTAGCCAGCCAACCTATGAGGCAAAGAGTAAGTACTACGGTAAACAAGTGCTACATCTCTGGATTGTTATCTACTAGATACACCAAAACAGAAACAGATACTTAAAACTGAGTGGCAAAACCAATTGATATTGGAATCAGAGATCACAGTATGCCAAATAGTTAAACATATCTTGGACATTACCTATTTAGCAAATCTCAAACTATAGGAGACATCAGAATCTACCAGGGAAATACATATTCCTGAGCCTCAATCCCCAGGGAAGGGATTCAGCAGGTCTGGGCTGAGGTCTCAGAAGTTGTAGTTTTAACAAGATACTAGATGCTTCTGATAAAGGTGGCTGTGGCTCATGCTTAGACCAACCCATACTTTTAAAAATGATTTTTTACTAGGAGAAACTGCTTCTATACCATTAATCTATTACCTGTCATGCAGAGTTCTATTATATCTTCAGTTTGACTGCTGGCGTAATTACTGGGAAGCTCAATGTTCATCTAGGACCTTAGATCGATTGTTCAGATGGGATCGCATTTACTCTTTCTAATAATTTCCTAATTGTATATGAGATGGAGGCTTACTTCATGCTTCCTATTTTAGAACCTGCTTGTAGAAGTTAGTTTAAAGATGTTTTTTGCTTTGGCAATGTAAAATATGGACTTTGGGTGACAATGGATGTGTCAATGCAGGCTCATTGATTGTAACAGATGTAGCATTTTGAGGAGGGAGGTTGATAGTGGAGGCAGACTGTGTGTGGGAACAAGGGATATATGAGAACTCTGTACTTTTTGCTCAATTTTGCCTTGAATGTAAATTTATTTAAACAAACAGATATTGTTAATTCTTTGATTTTATCTCCTTCCTAAAACGGTAGACTTGGGAAAAAATTTAGAAAGTAAAGGTCTTTGCCACACTGGTGATGAGAAGTAAAATTGCTATTTAAAAGCCACAGTTGAGGACAACAGATTAGGAAGGGGTGAGAGAGAACCAGGAGTTCTTTAAACCCATCATGGATTTTACATGTGAAAAGTAGCACAAGACCCTTTGCTGCCACTGGTATTACCTCTGTGGTCTCTGAGCCTCATGACAGACGTACCCTGTCTTATTAGTAAAATTTGGGATGATGCTATACGTAGTTTCTAATCTTCCCCCCTCCACACACACTTCATGTTCAGTTGTGAAGATATTTTCAGATAAGTAAATTTCTCTCTATGACGATTTTGTGAATAAATTTAAAGACATATTTCCATCTCCTCTTTTGAATGTTATTTTTCTTATAATTACATAAGTAATAAATCCTGGTTGTAAAGTAAATTCACACAACATGAAAATATATAACTTCTGTCTTTCCTCATAGCCCTAGAAATATCCATTATTTGTAGTTTGCTGTATGCTCTGCCAATTTTATATTATTTGAATAGCTTTATAGTAAGGCTTTTTGTGGGAGAAAGTCCTCCACACCCAGCACCCTGAATTGAATGTTTGCACATTGTCCTGGCAATGCAGAAGAGTCAGACAAACTAAAGGCTGAGTGTTTCTAATCTTTATTTGAACGATTAGACCTCAAATCCTCTATTTTATTTATTAGACCTTCCCTTTTCATCATTAATATGAACTGGTTTATGTTCCCCTAAGCTTTATCTTCCTCTCTCTCATCTCATTTTTACAAACAATGAACTTCTCATCAGGGTTGGGGGAACTATAGTCACTGTTTTCCACTTTCCAAGCTCATTGTCATTCCTCAATCCACCCTTGTCTATTGCCTTTCCATTCTGCTGAATTCGCTCTCAACAAGGTCACCAATGGCATCATTGTTATAAAAACCATATTGATTCCTTTCAGCCCTTATCTGTAGTGTGAGCCCATATTTATTTTGTTTCCGATGAAAACAATACATTTCTTGTTTTTTTTTTTTTTGGTTGTTGTTGTTGAAAAAAATTGCAAACTTGAAGAAAAGTTGCTGGTGTAAAACAAAGAATCCCCCTCCACCTTTTCTGGACTATATGTAAGTAAGTTGCTAATGTGATGCCCCATAGCTCCCAAATAGTTTAGTGTGTATGTCTTACAGACGAGAACATTCTCCTATATAACCACAAGACAACCATTAAAAAATAAAATTATCATTAATAATATTTACCACAAGCTAATCCTCAGACCCTGTTCAGATTTCGCCAGTTGTCCCAATAATGTCCTTCACAGCAAAAAGCTCCAGGACAGAATCCTGTACTGTATACAGTTATCACGTTTCTTTATTCTTATATAGTCTAGAAAAGATCCTCAGTTTTGCCTTGACTTTCATGACCTTGACACTTTAGATTGTGGGTCAGTTATTTTGTAGATTGCCCCTTGATTTGGGTTTGTCTGACGTTTCCTCATGATTTTATGTAGCAATATTATAGAAGATGTCGTGTTTTCCTCATTGCATCCTAGCAGCCAGTGTCTAATTTGGATTTCCCTATTACTTATGATATTCTACTTTGGTCACTTGATTAAGGTCTTGTCTCCCAGCCTTTCTCACTATAAAAAACTCTGCGATTAATAAGCATTTGACACTATGCAACTATCCTGTTCCTTATTAAAGTTTTAAATTTATTTTCTAATAATACATTTATATCATGGACTCATGTTTTCCTGTGTAATTGAATTGGCTATAATGCATTCTATTGTTATTTTTTTGATGCTAAGATTGTTCCTTTTTGAGTTGCTTTTTTGTGTCCTTTGAATATGCTCCCAGTCTTCTTTGAGCACTTCCTTACTATCTGGCACAAAATATCTGCAAATCATCTTGTACTTTCCTTGTTCCAGACTTGAAATTAAACATTTCTTCAAGGAGCCATGGTTCGTTTTAATTAGGAAAAGTATTTAGAAAGCAAGATATCGGCAGTAGGTGGCCCCACTGCTGCTGGAGTTTTGTTGCTCCCAGTTTTTCTCTACGGACAGAGCTAGGGCACACACACTCACAAACACATTTTTTTACATCTATTTTTTTTCCCCTAGATCTCTTTAAACACCTTGGAAATTATTGGTTCCCATTCATAATTGTGATTCCATTCCAACACTCTCGGGTTCATTCCAATTTTTTTCTTTTCATATTTGTAACTCCCTTCCCCAACAGTGAGAAAACCTGTTTCCCAATGTCCTTAATATATTTACTTATGTACTGATATGCCTTTATGCAGTCGCCAATCACCTGTATGTATGTAGATAATTTCTCATTGCAGATACTATATGTTCTCCTCCACTGAAGGAAGACCTTTTCACCTCAATCAGGCTCTTATACCCTGACTAGCCAATACCACCCTCCTCAAATTTCCTGTGCTCTAACAATCCAAGCCAACCTGCCCGCTGCATGAAGGCCCTCTTCGTCTCCCCACTTGAGCTCCAAGCAGTGGTGACTGACCATTGCAGTTTTCCTAAAAATTGTCTCACTTTTAGCACTGAAATCTTTGGCACAACAGGAAATCCCTGCTCAGAATGTGAAAAGTTTTGGTTTTGGCAATGGGTTGAAGAAAAAGTACAAAATCTATAAGATGGATAAAAATTAGGAAATAAAAGCAACATTGTTTTTAGTGTCAAATGAGTAAGGCATAGATTATCCATTTTCTCTAGACCCTGTTGCTAGTTTTTCTCTACTACTAATGTTGGAAATTATATTTTATGTTTCAAAATAATGGACCATCTATTGTTGCATCACTTAGAGTGTTGTACCTTAAGTGTGCATTGTAATAGTGAGCAATAACACTCTGTCTTTAACTCTGCTGGTAGATTAATCATGGTGCTTTTTATTGAGATAGTACTATTTGATTGTTATCATTTCAATGTACTGACTATTTTCTAAAAGTTCAGATCAGGAAAATGGGAACAATTGAAATATCAATGGCTGCATGAACTAGACATCACTAAAAAAGTAGACTAAATAACTATATTATTTTAATGACAGATTGTGGAAAGATCTATAAAACTGAATTTAGGAAGGCAAATACTAAAATAGGTCCCCATCCCCCAGATCACGGACGAGTAAGGTTTTGTGTTGGTTAGGAACCTGGGCTGCTCAGCAGGAGATGAGCGGTGACTAGCAAGCAAAGCTTTATCTGGATTTGCAGCCGCTCCGCAGCGCTAGCATCACTGCTTCAGCTCCACCTCAGATTGTCAGGCATTAGATTCTCATAGGAGCACCCGTCCCTGGTGCCAAAAAATTAGGGGACTGCTGTATTAAAACAGAACATGCTGTACAATATGCAGAAAATAATTTTGAGTTAAGCATCGTGGAGGAAGTGATGTGGAAGCACATATGAAGACTGAATCTTACAATTATAGGATGAGACTGGCCAGTTTTTTCTAAATCAGTCTCTCCCCCCTCCACCCCCATTCCATGAAAAGACACCATGCTCAGTTAAAAATAATGGCAGCTAAATTAATTTGGGCATGCTAAACAAATGAATTACATTACCATATAGTTATTTTGATTGTTCTATGAAACTGAGTAAAATTATATTCAGTGATCTAGAGGATGCAACTAAAACTTCCTGTGGATGAACAAAAGGGGAAATCTTGATAACAAAGGTGAAGGCCCCTTACAGTGTAGAACCAATTCTGTCAGATCTTACCAACAGTCATGCTTTTTACAGTGGATAGAATGATACCTCAGATCATGGCCAATAAAACTGGGGCGGGGGTGGGAAATCTCTTTTAGTGCTTAGGAATTTTGGTTTGAAAAATGGAGATTTAAACTGTCTTTATTATTTCTATAATGATTTTAATGCAACTACAGAAAACATAAAACAAAATATGTTATATCTTGTCCAAATTCAAACTAGATTTTGATCACATATGTGCACACTTGGAAGATGGTGTGAATGTAAAATTTGGCAAATTGAATTCAGTCTATAAACTCCATACCAAAAAAATGAGAGGATCTTACCTGTTAAATACAGTGTATTATTGTACATAACATGGTGAAAAGATATGTGATTTACTTACCTGTGACTTTGAGTCTTTTATAAGGAAAGTTTTGGTCACTTTTCAGTTTCCTAAAAATGAGCAGAAGCTCTCAATGAGATTTTGGACTGTTTGGAAATGGAAAGAGATAGTCTCCTTAGGCATGTGCCTACAAGACACCTATCATTGTTGCGGGCCATAAAAAATATGTTAAAATGTTGTCAAGACAGAAAATCCAACTTCCAAAGTGTTTGTAAAGTAGAAGAAGAATGTCCTTCTGTAATTTGGAAATAGCATTGAAAATGAGAATGGAGAAAAGAATTAAAATAACCCAGAAATTTGTATGCTATTTCTCCAAAACTGTTCTGATGATCTTGGAAGAGGCCATAAGGAGCCTAGAAAAGGATAAGCTTATAGTATTTAATTTCCCCACTACATAATATAAAAGAAGAATATCCTAAACACTTCAGATAGTTGAGGCAAGTTTATGGAAAAGGAACAGAAAGCGAAAGAATATCTAACTGCATCATGGGACAGAAAGAACATGTCATTGCTACTTTTAAATTAAATATTGGTGATATCTGTTTGATCCATCTCATTTATGTTCTTATTTTCAAAAGCCTTACATTTATATATCTTAATAATAAGCAATAGAGAAGCACTTCTGGAAAATTATGATAAAGACCTCTGAAAATCCACTCCTCTATAAAATCAACAATGAGAATGCTGACAGATAAACTTGTCAAAATCATTTTTTCAGAACTTTGGAAGTTGACCAAAGGCTAAACAATCCAAGGATCATTTATTAAAGAAAATCAGTTAAATCTCAGTAAGAACAGTGAACTTTCCATCAGAGATCAGGAACTAAGCAAAGATACCTACTGTCACCCCTCTAATGCAATATAGTCCTGGAAGTTCTAGTCAGTGTAATGAGGCAAGAAAAAGAAAGAAAAGCATACAAATTAGAAGGAAGTAAAATATCTGTCCCTATTTGCAGATGACATGATTTTCTTTGTAGAAAATCCCAAAGAATCTAGAACAAAACTCCTAGAACTATTAAAAGTGTTGAGCGAGGTCCCATAATACAAGATTAACACACACAAAAATCACGTATTAACAGTGAACTTGAAGAAACTAAACTTAAAAACACAATACAATTTATAATCACTCCGGAAAATATTTAGTAGCACATTTTGCTAAATGTGTATAGGATCTATACAGTGGAGATTACAAAATGCTGATGAAACAGATCTAAGAAGATCTAAACAAATGGCGACAACTGTGTTCACGGATTGGAGGATTCGACCAAGTAAATATGTCAGTTTTCCCCAAATTGATATGTGGGTTTAATATAATACTGTCAAAATTCTAGCAATATTTTAATGGACATAAACAAGTCTATACTAAAATGGCAAATAAGTAAATGAAAAGATGCCTAACATAATAAAACATCAGGGCGGCACAAATTAAAACCACTCTGAGATATCACTACATCTATCAGAATGGCTAAAATGAAAATAGTGACAACAACATATGCTGACTGATGAGGATTGCAGAAACTCCATCATTCAGATATTGCTGGTGCAAAACTAGTACAGACAGTTTAGCAGATTTAAAAACTATAAACAGGCAATTACCATACATTACTATATCAATCAGCAGTTGTACTCTCAGGCATTTATCTCAGAGAAAAGGAAACTTATGTTCACACGCAAAAAAATTGTACATTAATGTTTATAGAAGCTTTATTTTTCTTAAAAAAAGAAAAACTGGAATTAGCCTGGATGTCCTTCAACAGGTGAATAGTTAAGCAACCTGTAGAAAATATGTAACCCAGAATACCACTGAGCAATAAAAGGGTATGAACTATTGATACATGCAACAGCTTGGTGAACCTCCAGGTAATTACACTGAGCGAAAAAAGAATTCTCAAAGGTTACATATATGTGATTCCACTTACATAACATTTTTGAAATGACGAAAAGTTTAAATCAAGAATATATTCATGGTTGTCCGGTGTTAGTGATGAGGGCATAAGGGTGGGAGGAAGGTGAGTTCGGTTAATGAGCGACAAGGAGGAATCACTGTGGTTTTTGAACTGTTGAGTGCTTTCACTGTAGTGGTGGCTAAATGAACATATACAGGCAATAAAATTGTATAGTACCTAACACACATAAAAAGTAAAAGTAAAATTAGGGAGATCTGAAAAAGATCAATGAATCTGTTGATATATGGGTTATGATATATACTATAGTTTTGCTAAATGTTACTACCATTGAAGGAATATGGGGAAAGTGCAAATGAGATGCCTCTATCATTTATTTACAATTGCATGGGAATCTATAATTGAAATTTGAATTGAAATAATTAGAGCTGTTAGTTTCCACTTAAGATGCAGAAAGTTGGAAAGAATGTAGTTCTCATCCTTGCAACAAAATGCCAGACAAGCTGCAACTTCACAAGTTTATGAATTACAGGAAACTAAGATTGCAAGGCAAACATAACCTAAAATCTACAGAAAGACATATGAGATGCAATCCTTTGCTTACATGGACATATGTTGGATATCATGCGATGCAAAAAGAAGAATTTAGCTAGAATGTTCAACCAATTACTAAAGTATTGATAAGCAAAAGAGTATAGACTCTCTGGAAACCACAGACACAAGAAGAATTCTCAGCCATTTTTAGGGTCTTTTCCATTCATCTTACTGAATGCTTGCAAGAATGAATGGAGTCAGGGTAAGAGACAGGAGAGAGCCTCCCTAAAGATGCAGAATTGGGGAAAGGGAGCAGAAGCTGTTGTGGAATAGCTATGAAGCTCTCCTTGTTTCCATATTTCCATTTCTCTAATTGAACAAAAATCTTAAGCTGCTAGAGAAAGGGCATTAAATCCTGTTGCCTTTATGGCACAAATGAAAACCCACTGCAGCTGATGGAAATTAACAGAAAAAAATATTCCTTGCCCCTGTGGAAAAGCAGAATACATCCTGGATCCAGATCTTTAGTGATCCTTTTCTCCTGGACTAGGGGGCAGGATCACTGAGAGGGACCTACCTCAAGGCACATAGATACAGTGCCAGCTGAGGCTGAACCAGAACAACAAAAAATGCTCTCCATTCTGCTGCCAGCACCTGGCTAGAAAATGTCAGATAACAAAAAAGCTCTGAGTGTCAAGAGCATGGAGGAAGGCCTTTTCTGAGGTTCAGGCAAAAAGAGTACCTAAAGCCGAATGAAGAGCAGACATTGGAAAATGTGTCTAGCAAACCAGCCCCTACCCTAAACACAAGTTGATGCTGGAAGAATTTGAAACCTGTGTTGGCACCGAGTATAATGATAACACAAACAAAACACAGCACAACTTCTAACTAAATTGACTCAGCACCCCACGTGCAAGTCTTAGTAAAAAATGTCATAATTATTTCCAGGCATAAATTCTCTCAGTCTCCACTGCCCCAAAGAAGAGATCCAGCTTTCAAAGAACAAAAAGTAAGAAAGACAATAATAAACTGTCAACAGACAAATCAACAAATTTAGACCCAGGTATGAATGACTAAAATGTTGGAACTATCAGACAGGGAATTTAAAATAAATATGAGTGATACAGTAAAGACTGTAGAAGAAAAGGTAAACAACATGCAAGAAAAGATGGTGAATTTAAGCAGAGCATTAGAAACTATTAAAAATCAAGTAGAAATGTTAAAAATGCAAAACAAGGTATAGGAGATGAAGAATGCCTTCTGTGGGCTTGTCAGTAGTTTCAATTAAGTTGAGGAAAGACTCAGGGAACTTGTTAAATGAATTAAAAATCCAGCAACCAATAATGTTACAGTTATAATGTCTACAGTTCAGTCAAAAATTGCAAGGCATGTAAATAAGCAGTATAATATGACAGGGAGAAAAAAATTCGATAGAAGCAGACTCAGAAATGACACAAAATTAATAGACAAGGATGGTAAAACAATTATTATACCTATATCTTACATGTAAAAGAAGCTAGAAGAAAGCAAGAGCATGTTAAGGAGACTCATGTATGATTTCAAAAGAGACTCAAATCAAACTTCTGTAGAAGAGAAGTACAATGTTTGAGATGAAAAATAAACTGAATAGGGTCAACAGCAAATTAGACTCTCCCTAAGGAAGAGGGATAAGGGTCAATTCAGGAGGAAGAGTTTATAGAGGGATATGAGAAAACTGTTTTTGGTGATGGATATACTCACTATCTTGAGTTTGGTGAAGATTTTACAGTCATATATATATATATATATATATATATATATATATATATATATATATATATATATATATATAATGGTTGAAACATGCCTAACTATATTTTTAATGTGTGCAGTTTATTGAATGTCAAATATATGTCACTAAAGCTGTTAGAAAAACAAAAGATATCACTGCAAACCTATTACAATTGTTAAAATAATAAATAGAGACAATACCAAATGCTATTGAGAATGTGGAACAACTAGAACACTCATACATTGCTGGTGGAAATGCAAAATGGTACATTCTGGAAAACAGTCTGGCAGTTTCTTATAAAGGTAAACATTACCTTTATTGTGTGACCTAGCAACCCTATTCATAGGTATTTACCCCACAGAAATAAAAACTTATGTTCACATTAAAACCCGTATACAAATGTTCATAGTGGCTTCATTTTTAATTGTCAAAACTTGAAACAACCCAAGTGTTCTCCATCTAGAAAATGGATAAATAGCTGTGGTTCCACTATACCATTGAATATTACTTAAAAATATTAATGACCAAACTATTGATATACAAAAAATCATTATGCTAAGTGAAAGATGCCAGACAAAAAAAGGTACACATTGTATGAGTTCATTAATATGGACTCTAGAAAAATTCTGGAAAAATTCTGGAAAAATTCTGGAAAAAAACAATCTCACAAAATTATAGGATCAGGAAACAAATTAGTGGCTGTTAGTTTCTGGGAGTAGGGGAAATTGGTTGACTGCAAAGAAAGCTCGGGAATTTTTTTGCAAGATGAAACTCTTGTATATCTTGATTGTGGTGGTGGTTACCCAACTGTATGCATTTGTCAGACTCTCAGAATTAAACACTAAAAGGCATGAATTTAACTTTACTTAAGTTATACCTTAATGAAAATAATTTTAAACACATGCATTTTGTTAATTGAAACCATAACTAGCAGATCAGTGTTATTCTGTGATTCCAATTTTGTATTTAAAGACAAATAAATAAACTAGTCAGTGAATACACCGATGTATCCATGTATGTATGTATACTTCCATATGTATAGAAAACCAAGTAAGGACCAAATGATAATAATGGTTATCTTTGGAGAGTGGGATAGGAGAATGTTCATTAGGGAAAACTTCACCTTGTATGGCTATGGGACAGTGTAAGCCCCACCTAAATTATTTATATTTATAATACATTACAAAACAGCGCACATGGAAGATGTTCTTTTATTCTGATAAGCAATAAGGGTACTGAGGAGAATAAAAATGACATTCAATATGCACTTAAAACATATTTGTCTAAGTTGCTGTTCCATTACAATTAATGTAGGAATGATAACTAGCTCCATATGACTTGTGAACTAAAATGTAAAAAACGTAGTTATATTCAGTGAAATATAGCTAAAAATGTCAATAAATGTTATCGATGTTCCTTCTGAGTTATAATTCATTAAAGGAAAATGTTATGCCCTGAGTGAACAATAATAGTATCTGTTAAAGAGATTAATATGTTCAGGAACTGTCGCTGGGTGTGATTATAATAGGGAAAATGTCAGGGGGGAATCTGGGCCTATCGTCATGAGCAGAGAATTTTAGGTGTTTCAGACCCAGGTAAGGAAAGTGGGATTGTATGTCTCAGCGACTTCTATCCTCCCTTAGCTGGACCAATAGATGGGCCTGGACCCCATGACAAGATCAGTTGCCCCCCAACACTTTTCATCTCGTACAATATGCTCACTAGAGTGGGAGAATCAGGAGAGTCTCACCTGCCAGTCCAAGGCCTGTCACTGTGTCCTTATCACCTTCACAAGCCCAACTTCAGGTTTCCATAGTAACAAGGACACGTTTCTGTTACCTCAGCAGCAGAGATTCTATCCAGGAGGCTACTCTTTATGTCTTTTCTACTTTGTTTACATGAAAGGCTGCATTTTTGCCCTCAGGGTTCAACACCTTCCTGGCTGACAAAGATAAACTGGGTCACACCTGTTTACAAATGCTCTAGTGCCTTGCCAGAACTCACAGGTAAAACTCAAATTCCAGACTATGGGCCCCTGCCTTCCTATCCTTATCTGGGGCCACTCCCCCTCTTATACTAACTCTGCTACACTAGCCTCCTTCCATCCCAAATGGGCCAAGCTATTTCCCACCCCAAGCCTTTGTGCATGCTGCTCTTCCTGCTCACACTTCATGTTGTCTTTTAAATGTAATTTCTCTGAGAGGTTTTTTTGGCCCCACCCCCACCTCCAATTAGATCCTCAGTTATTCTCTTATAGGACACCTGACTTTGCTCCATAAAGGACACTTGAATAAAATCTTGATAAATGGTCAGAAGGTTTGTTTCATATCAACTTATACCATTGTGTATTGTCAAGGTAAGTGCAATGTCCTACATGACATGTGTCCTGGGTGAACTGTCCTTCTAAGATCTTAGGCAAGGAAGAAAGTGGGTACTCGGTCTTTATTTCCCTCTGAGCCTCAGATTCCTCTTTCATAATATAGGCATAACCAGGCTCACCTCACAATGATGTTGTATTAAATTAGGCAATGCCTTTGCAACTGTAAATGAAAAAGTGGCCACATACTAAAACTGATGAGCTTAGGGGAGGTCAGCATGGTGGGCCCTACAAACTCAGAGACCAATATTAACCACATAGTCTGAACATATAAATTCCTAACTAAAAGTGGGCCGCGGCAGGTAGTCACATCAAGGACTGTAGCTTCCTTGACAAGGGTCAATCTTTACCTTAATTAACCCTGTCTATTGTCTTTTTGTATCTAAGATAACATACCCTTGGAACATCAGAGAAATCCTCCTTTTCTGGACCCCTCAGGGTACAACCTCTACAGTAGAGCACAAGACCACAGGAACCCCTCATTGTTATCTTGTTCCCCAAATATTATCTCTATGTGCTGCGCATGTTAATTATTAAATATCCTGTACTTACCAATGCAAAAAATAGTATGTGTCTGTTTTACTTTTTACCCAATCCCAGAAATGTCCCTGCTTTGCTTTCTCCTGCCCCCTTAATCTACCACCAATGAATTTCATGTAACCCTCCTTATGTCTCTTCCTTTGAGTTTAATGTATAAAATAAGCTGCAAAACTGCCATTCTCTGGAGCATTTTCTCAATCTGTTAGGATTTTACTTCCTGGCAATTGTTGTCAGTTTGACTCAAATGAACATAAAAATTCTCTAAGTCTCAACATTTCTTATGTTGACATAAGCAGTTGCATGAGTAACCCTGTTGTTATTGGGAATCTCTATGAAATGTATCTGTGTTCACGGAATTTCTTATTTCTACCACCTCCTGCCCCCATTTCATATTCTGGAGGCTGTATGTACTAAGTAGCTCTCAGGATAGAGCTGAATGTGTTTCCAAACGAGTGAGAAATATTGGAAACCCACACCTCTGTACTACTACTCTCCAGCAGACCCTTCTACAAACCAGAAAAAGTCTCAAACTTAATCCCTAAGGTAAAATATTATCAGAGAGTACTGAGCTGGTGCACAGGCCTCTAGATCATAATTGAAGAAATAGAACTCCTGCCTCTGATGAGAAGAAAGGATGACAGATTCAGAGAGTGTGAGACTGCCTATAAACGGAAAGGAATGTGGGATTCATTCAACAGGATGAGGGGTATATTTTTTCTTTATCTGTGACTAGAATGCTTGATAGAATTCTAAGATTGTGACTGAGATTCTGTAGGGCAGGTCACTGAAGAGAGTCAGGAGCTCTTCTAGGTCCCAGTGCCTCAGCCATCCCACGGTCCAACTGAGCATTCATCACTCTTTACACCTCCAGTGACCCAGGGGCTGCAGAGGTCATGGTGATGGTTGCACATGGTCCAGGTCCTTGTGGAATTATGGTGACCTCTGTGGAACCTCCTTAATTTATAAAGAGGAGGAAGGCCTCACTAGAGTCATCAGACTCCTCAAAGAGGAGCTGGGCCTGGTGCAGTGGGAAGGACTAATAGTCAATAGTGGGGCTTCCAGGTGAGCGGACAGGGCTCAGAGGTAACTGATTGGACACTCCAGGGGTCTGAGGCCATCCAGGTTTAGGAAAGATTGCAGAATTGTTATTTGTTTGCTTCTTTAAGATGCTGTGTGAGCTTCCAGGAAGTCTGGGTGAGATCAAAACCTCGCCTGACCTAACTGTTATGTGCCTTGAAGCATGTCCTCCTACCATTACTTCATCTATTTTCATGCAGTTTAGGGTGCTAAGAAGAGCCAGACACCACTTCTCTCTGCTTCATTTTGGAAGGCTGTCTAAGCTTACCTACTCTAGGTCTAACTTTTCTACCCTTGGAAATGGCTTTTGAGTGGATGATGTGTTCGCATCCAACCACTGCCTTTTTCTAGCACAGGGGTACAGGTTACAGGATGGTGGGATCAAAAGGGGCAGTGAATGGAGGGGAATTCTGTTATCATTAAGGGTATGATGCCACTAAAGGCTTATGAGAAGCCATGTGGGATAAATGAAACCCATATTTAGGAAGATAAGCAGCAATTATACACTACTGCGAGGGTGGGGACCACAGGCAGAGATTCCAAGGGTAGGGGTATTTGATCAGTTCTGGGACAAGTACAGGTACAAAATGTTGGGAGCAGAGAGTGGTGAATGGGAGCTAGATGCATTCTGAGGGGAGGCACACAAGTCAGTTGGAGATGCAAGATGGAAAAAGACATCATTAAGGCCACTCTCTTTGGAGTTCCTGCAGCTGCTTCTGAGGCACCTTCCCTACAGAGGTTCCTGGGTCCTGATTGGGGACAGGAAGGAGTCTACCACCCATCTCCACCAGTAGTCTTTGTAAGAAATGCACCTCATTGGAGGTGTCCATGAACTTAATGTATTTATACTTGATGGGCAGGAAGAGAAGCCACATACAGAAAATAATGCCTTTTTGCAGAGCTACTCCCACATGAATTCCAGAGCCCCAGCCTCCCGGCCACCTATCCCTAAGCACAGTGTACCAGGGCCCAGGGAAATGAACAAGGAATCTGCCACTGGACCTCCCTGACTAAGACTTCCATTTGCTGCCTTCCATCCTAATCAATTCTTCCATGTCAATCTCCATACCATATCACAGACAACCTACCTGTTCCTTGGTACAAGCATCTACTGTGGACTATGTGCCCACAGATATTTGATCAGCATAGAGATTAGATTTGTGGGAAGAAGTAGTGATAGGACTTAAGGAAATCTGAATTGCTTCCCCGGTGTGGCCAACAAATTCAGGACCATCCTGCTGTCAGTATGCCCTAGCCAAAAATCACAAGGAATACAAAGCTGGACTTTTTACTCATTGCAGTGAGGCACAATGCACACTATGGAGAACCATGAGGTGTTCAATAAGAGGGCATTAGGAATGAAGTATTATAGGAATTGGAATTATGTTAGGTGATTTTGGAGAGGGTTCAAGAAAGTGGGGGGTTGTTCCATGTTAAGTTCTGTCAGTAGGTGGGAGAAACTCTATGATTGGGTATATTAATAGATTTTTCCTGAAAGGAAAGAAGAATATAGCAAGACTAAAGCTGTAATTGGTTTAAAAAAATAGCATTAGCCACTCATTCATATTAACCAGAAGAGGGTGTTTGGTCATTTTTTTCATTTTTATGTGGTTTTCATGGTGATCTTGTCCTCCCACCCCAGATTTATTGATATATAATTGATATAACATTGTGTAAGTTTAAGGTGTACGGTGTGATGATTTGATACATGTGCATATTGTGAAATGATTACCACAATAAGGTTAGTTAACACATACATCAACTTATACATAACACATACATTAACTTTTTTGTGTGAGAAGAATTAAAATCTACATTCTTAGCAACTTTCAATACAGTATTGTTAACTATAGTCACCATGCTGCGCATTAGATCTCCAGAACTTATTAATCTTATAACTGGAAGTTTGTACCCTTTGACCACCATCACCCATTTCTCTCACCTCCAGCCCCTGGTAACCACCAGTCTACTCTCTGTTTCTACAAATTATGTGTTTCTAGATTCCACATATAAGTCAAGTCATAAAATATCTCTCTTTCTGTGATTTATTTCACTTAACAAATACCCTCAGGGTTCATCCATGTTGTTCAAATGACAGGATTTCCTTTCTTCTCATGGTTGGATAATATTCCATTTTATATATATATCACGTTTTCTGTATCCATTCATCCACTGATGAACACTTAGGTTGTTTCTGTGTCTTGACTGTTGTGTGTAATGTTGCAATGAGCATAAGGGTGCAGGTATTTTTTTGAGATAGTAATTTAATTTCCTTCAGATATATATCCAGAAGAGGAATTGCTGAACCATATGGTAGTTCTGTTTTTAATTTTTTGCAGAACTTCTATATTGTTTTCCACAGAGGTTTTCCCTATTTTCATTTCTACCAATAGTGTGCAAAGATTCCCTTTTCTCCACATTCTTGTTAGCACTTGTTATCTTTTGTGTTTTTGATTATAGTCATTCTAACAGATGTGAGGTGATATCTCATTGTAGTTTAGATTTGCATTTCTCTGATTGTTAGAGATGTTGAACACCTTTTCATATACCTGTTGGTCATTTGTATATCATCTTTGGAAAAATAAATGTCTATTCAGGTCCTTTGCCCATTTTTAAATCAGATTATAATTTCTTTGCTATTGAGTTGTATAAGTTCCTTATATATTTTGGATATTAACCTCTTATTAGATATATGGTTTGCAAATATTTTCTACAATTCTATAGGTTGCCTTTATTTTGTTTCTTTTGCTGTCCAGAAACTTTTTAGTTTAATGTGGTCTTACGTGTTGATTTTTGCTATTGGTGCTTGTGCGTTTGTGTTATAGCCACAAAAGTTATTGCCAAGGCCAATGTCAAGGAATTTTTCCCTATGTTTTCTTCTAGGAGTTTAGGGTTTCAGGACTTACATTTAAATCTTTCATTAATTTTGAGTCATTTTTTCGTGAGTGGCATAAGATAGGGGTCCATTTTTTTTCTTTTGCATGTGAGTATCTAGGTTTCCCAACACTGCTGCGTCCAGTGAGTGGTAAATGCTGCCATACCTAGCGCAGCTCTGGAAAATATACCTGAGTGGGAACAGTGAAGAAAAGAAAGAAGACAGAAAGCTGGGATCAGGAGGTCCACTATCCACTGATGATGCAGTAGTGGCACAGTTTTATTTTTCAAGTTGCTTTTGTATAAGAGCATACAATTGCCGGCTAGGATAAGATTATCCTTACCCAACCCACACTCTACTATGATCTTTTGCAGTTCTGCCTGCTAGAGGCTATGAGCGTACTTCCCTGGCTCAGAGTAATACCGCATTGTTCTCTGATCATTTCATACTTCCCCATTCTTAGGAGGGTTCATTGAGGTGAGGCAAGCCTTGGTTGACCTCACAGATTGCAAGGACCTTGTCAGCTTGCAATCTGCTCTCCATACAACACCACTTCTTGAAGAGACTATCCTTTCTCCACTGAGTGTTCTTGGCTGTCTTATAAGATATTAGTTGACCATATATGCATGAGTTTATTTCTGGGCTCTCTGCTCGTTACATTAGTCTATGTGTCTGTGTTTATGTCAGTATTATACTGTTTTGATTCCTATGATTTGTAATATGAAGATGTATGATGCCTCCAGCTAGGTTCTTCTTTCTCAAATTGCTTTGGCTATTTGGGGTCTTTTGTGGTTCCATATGAATTTTAGGATTTTTTCTATTTCTGTGAAAAATGCCATTGCTATTTTGATAGGGACTGTATTGAATCAATAGGAGGTTTAAAGTACTACGGACATTTTAATATTATTGATTCTTCCCATCCATGAACATGGACTATCTTTTCATTTATTTTTGTCTTCTTCAGTTTCTTTTATCAATGCCTTATAATTTTCAGTGTGTAGATCTTTCAACTCCTTGATTAAATTTATTTATATTATGGTTTTTGGTGCTATTGTAAATGAGATTGTTTTCTTTATATCTTTCTCAGATAGTTTGTTCTTAGTCTATACAAACAACTGTTTTCTGTATGTTGAATTTGTATCCTGCAACTATTTTTATTGTGATCTTTTTTTCTTTTACTTATTTATTTAAAATGTATTTATTTTTTAATGGTGACATTGGTTAACAAAATCCAGTAAGTTTCAGGTGAACAATTTAACATTAAGGCATATATAGATATAGATATAGATATAGATATAGATATAGCATTGTGTGTTCACCTCACATAGTTAGATTTCTTTCTGTTACCATATATTTAACCCCTTTTACCCCATCTACCTCCTTCCCCCTACCTCATCCTCTGGTAACTACTAGCCTATTGTCCATGTCCATGAGTCTCTGTTTGTTTGTCCTGTTCATTTGTTGCTTTTAGGTTTATATTCCACATATAAGTGATATCATAGGGTTTTCAACATTTGCTGTCTGGCTTATTTCGCTTAGCATGATTATCTCAAGGTCCACCCATGTTGTCACTAATGGCAGTATTTCATCTATTCTTATCCTTGAGTAATATTCCATTGTATATATGTACCAGGTCACCTTTATCCAATCATTTATTGTAGGACACTTTGGTTGCTTCCATGTTTTGGCCACTATGAACAATGCTGCTATGAACATCAGTGTGCAAATATCTTTTCAGATATGGATTTTCAAGTCTTTGGGGTAAATACTCAGTAGAGGGATTGCTGGATCATATGGTAGATCAACTCATAGCTTTTTGAGGAACCTCTGTACTGTTTTCCATAACAGCTGTACTAGTTTGAAGTCCCACCAGCAGTGTATGAGTGTTCCTTTTTCTCCGCATCCTTTTTCAGCATTTATTATTACTTGTCCTGTGGATAACAGCTATTCTAACAGATGTGAGGTGATATCTCATTGTGGTTTTGATTTGCATTTCCCTAATAGCTAGTGATGTTGAGCATGTTTTCATATATTTGTTGGCCATTTGTATGTCTTCTTGGGAGAAGTGTCTGTTCAGGTTCTCTGCCCATTTTTTGTTTGGATTGTTTGTTTTTTTGTTGTTGTTATTGAGTTTTATGAGTTCTTCACATATTTTGGATATTAGGAATTTTCAGAGGCATTGCTTGCAAATACGTTTTCCCATTCAAATGGCTGTCTCTTTACCTTGCGGACATTTTCTTTTGCTGTACAGAAGCTTTTGAGTATAATGAATTTATTTCCTATGTTTTCTTCTATGCACTTTATTGTTTCAGGTCTTATATTCAGATCCTTAATCTATTTTAAGTTAATTTTGGTGTGTGATGATAGACAACAGTCTAGCTTCATTCTTTTGCAGGTGGCTTTCCAGTTTTTTCCAGCATCATTTACTGAAGAGGCTTTCCTTTCTCTACTGTATGTCTTTAGCTTTTTGTTTTGTTGTTGAAGATTATTTCCTCATATAAACATGGATTTATTTCTGGACTCTTGATTCTGTTCCACTGGTCTGTGTGTCTGTTTTTCTGCCAATACCATGCTGTTTTGATTGTTGTCTCTTTGTAATATAATTTGAAGTTGGGCAGAGTGAAGCCTCAAGCCTCATTCTTTTTAATAAGGATGGCTTTTGGCAATTCAGGTTCTTTTGTGCTTCCATACAAATCTGATGATTTTTTGTTCCATTTCTTTAAAAAGTGCCGATGAGATTTTGATGGGGATTGCATGAAATCTGTATAATGCTTTAGGTAATATGATCATTTAACTATTTTGATTCCTCCAATCTAAGAACATGAAATATCTTTTCATTTCTTTGTATCTTCTTCGATTTCCTTTAATAGGGTCTTGTAATTTTCATTATATAGGTCCTTCACATGTTTCATTAGATTATTCCTAGGCATTGTATTCTTTTTGTTGTAATTGCAAAAGGAATTATTTTTTCCACTTCCTTTTTCTGGTGCTTCATTATTAGAATATTGGAATGCTATGGATTTTTGAATGTTGATTTTGTATCCAGAAACTTTACTGTATTTCCTTATTTTTTCTAGTAGTGTTCTTGTGGAGACTTTAGGGTTTTCTACATAGAGAATCATGTCATCTGCAAATAGTGGCAGTTTGACCTCTTCCTTTCCCATTTGGATGCCTTTTATATCTTTCTCTTGCCTGATCGCACTCCCTAAGACCTCCACTGTTATATTGAATAACAGTGATGATACTGGACAGCCTTACTTTGTTCCTG
Source organism: Eonycteris spelaea (assembly GCA_003508835.1). NCBI lineage: Eukaryota > Metazoa > Chordata > Mammalia > Chiroptera > Pteropodidae > Eonycteris > Eonycteris spelaea. Next base: position 426,836 of record PUFA01000438.1, read on the forward strand.
ACCTTAGAGGAAGGTTTTCAGTTTTTCACCATTAAGTATGTGTTTTGTCATAAATTAATGCTGTATGTTGTCGAAGACTTTTTCTGCATCTATTGATATAATCATTTGATTTTTATTTTTTAATCTGTTTATATGGTGTATCACATTAATCAGTTTGTGTATGTTGAACCATCCCTGTGCCCCTGGATGAAGCCCACTTGATTGTGGTATATAATCTTTTTAATATATTGCTGTATTCGGTTCATTAGTATCTTATTTAGGATTTTTACAACTGTGTTAATGAGAGATATTGGTGTGTAATTTTCTTTTTTGTCTGTTACCTTTACTAGAATTTTGGTACCAGGGTAATATTGGCTTCATAAAAGTGAGTTAGGAAGTATTGCTTCCTCTTTGATTTTTTGGAAGAGTTTGAGGAGAATAGGTATTAAATCTTTGAATGTTTGGTAGAATTCACTGATGAAACCATCTAGTCCTGGACTTTTACTTTTAGGTAGGTTTTTGATGATTGTTTCCATTTCCAAACTGCTGATCGGCCTATTTAGATTTTCCAGTTCTGTTTGATTTAGTCTAGGAAGTTGTATCTTTCTAAGTATTTGTACATTTCTTCTAAATTATTACATTTGGTGTTATATACTTTTTCATAGTATTCTTGTATGATCCTTTATTTCTGCAGTGTCTGTCATAACTTCCCCTTTCATCCCTGATTTGTTTATTTGTGTTCTTTCTTTTTTTTTTTTCTTTAGTGAATTTTGTCAGGGGTTTGTCAATTTTATTAACCTTCTCAAAGAATCAGCTCTTTGTTACATTCATTTTTTCTATTTTTTAAAAATTTCATTTATTTCTGCTCTAATTTTGATTATTTCTTTCCTTCTGCTGACTTTAGGCTTCATTTGTTCTTCCTTTTCTATTTTTTTAAGATGAAGCTAGGTTTTTATTTGGGCTCATTCTTATTTTTGGAGATAGGACTGTAATGATAGAACTTTCCTCTTATGACCGCTTTTGCCATGTCCCAAAAGTTTTGATATGTTGTACTATCATTGTCATTCATTTCTATGTATCTCTTGATCTCTCTTTTTATTTCTTCTCTGACCCAGTTATTCTTCAGTAGTATGTTGTTTAATCACCATTATATTTTGAATTAGCAAAATATAGCAAACATATTATATGTGGATTTTTAAAAATAAGCCACATTTTATAAGGCTTTAAAATGAAACTCTAATTTTAAGAAAGCAAGTTATTTTGAGGCACACATATTTCTACCTGGTTTTACCAATGACATCCATATACTTTATTTTAATTGAGAAATATTATATATATATTTACAGATTCTTTCTCTGATAAAAGCATTGTTTGGGTTATATGGTTTAAAATGGGAGAATTAAGAGTTCCCGTCAAGATGGTGTAATAGGTAAACGCTGTGCTGGCCTCCTCTTACAACCACGTCAAAATTACAACTAACCTACAGAACAATCATCAGTGAGAATCACTTGAAGTCTAGCTGAATAGAAGTCCTATAATTAAAGCTATACAAAAGAAGCCACAATTGAGACTAGTAGGAGGGAAGAGATGTAAAATGGGCTGGCTCCAAACCCACGGGTGGGCAGTGGTTGAGAGTGGGAGGGATATCTTCACTGGAGGCCCCTTGGAAGGAGTGAGGGGTCTCAGCCCCATACTGGGCTCCCCACCCTGGAATACCAGTACCAGGAAAAGAAGTCCACAGAACTTCAGGCTGTGAAAACCAGCAGAGTTTGTGGCTGAATGAGATGAAGGGCTGCTGGCGTTCCAGGCACTTCTCTTAAAGGACCTGTGCATGGACTTAATTGCTGACAGAGCTCCAGCACTGAGACAATAGCTCAAAAGGTGCCAGGGATATTCAAGGAGGAACCGAATTGTCTGGCTTCAGGGCAAGGGCTAGAAGGGCAGCTTTCTTTTAGGCAACAGTGCTGCAGAAGACATTGTTTCATTGTTAAGCCTTTCCCCATCCCAGTGTGCAGACTCCAGGGGTGCTATATCTGAGTCTTCATTAACCTGGCTAACACCGTTTTCCCTGCCCTGGGTATTCCCTGAGACCTCATGTCACCCAACTTGCAGGCCCACCAAGCCACTTCCAGTGTACTTTTCATACAAATCAATTGCCTGTCTTGGGTCATGCAGTGGACTTTCCTAAAATCTCGCAAAGGTTTACAAACCCCGAAAAAGTAGCATCTAACCTCAAGCATGCCCTATACCTCTTGCTAAGCATTCCAATCCAAGCACTGGTGGCAGCCAGCCTCAGTTCACAGCTTAGCATCTCCCAGACACCTCTAATCTCACCGTAAGTGGAAGACACTTGCAGATTGCTTAGTGGCTCATGCAAGGGGGGCCCAGACAGGGCACCAAGCCAGAGCACCACTCATCCATTTCCATAAACAACACCACAAAGAGCAGGCTGGATAGGCACCAGAGCCCAGCTAAAGTGAATCCTGCTTTGTGGGTCAACCCCTGCGTTAACAGCTCCTACACTGTAGTCATGGCCAGTCTTGATGTGCAAACAGCAACCAGGCTCAACTACAACAAGAGGGCACACACAACCCATATAAAGACACTCTTGGGGCACCTGGCTCAGGTGACCGAGGAGATTATGCCAATGGGCCCCACAGGACACCTACTACATAAGGCTACTCTACTAAGATCAGGAGACATAGAAGCCCTACCTGATACATAGAAACAAACACAGGGCTACAGTTAAAATGGAAGACAAAGAAACATGTCCCAAAAGAAAGAAGAGAACAAAGCTCCAGAAAAAGAATTCAACAAAATGGAGACAAGCAATCTACCAGATGCAGAGTTCAGAACACTGGTTTAAGGATGCTAAATGATTCACAGTGAAAACTTTAACAAAGAGATAAGCAACATAAAAATGGAGATAGAAAACATAAAAAAGAACCAGTCAGAAGTAAACAATACAGTCACTGAAATAAAAAATATATTAGAAGGAATCAACAGTAAATTAGGTGAAGCAGAAGATCAAATCAGTGATTTGGAATAAGGTAGCAGAAAGCACCCAATCAGAACAGCAAATAGAAAACAGAATCCAAAATATGGGGGGTATTTTAAGGGCCTCTGGAACAACATCAAGTATCCAATAATGACTTCATAGGGAACCAGAAGGAGAAGAGAGAGAGGCAGGAATTAAAAGCCTATTTCAGGAAATAATGATGGAAAACTTCCTTAATCTGGCAAAGGAAAATAGACACAGAGGCCCAGGAAATGCAGTGTCTCAAACAAATGACCCCAAAGAGACTGACACCAAGACATGATAATTAAAATGGCAAAGGTGAAGACAAACAGAGAATCTTCTTCAGCAGCAAGAGAAAAGCAGTTAGTTGCTTACAAAGGAAGCTTCCCATATGACTGCAGCTAATTTCTCAACAGAAACTTTTGCAGGCCAGAAAGGATTACCCTACCCAGAAAAAAACTATCATTTAGACTCAAAGGACAGATAAAGAGCTACCCAGACAAGAAAAAGCTAAATGAATTCATCACCACCTAACCGTATTAAAGAAATGTTAGAGTACTACTTTAAGAAAAGGAGGAGAAGGAGTAGGAGGAGGAGAAGGAGGAGAGGAGGAGGAGGGGAGGAGAGAAAAAGAAAAGATTAAAAATGTGAATAATAAAATGACAATAACTACCTATCTATCAAAAATTTACTTTAAATACAAATGACTAAATGCTCCAATCAAAAAGATAGGTGGCTGAATGGATAAGAAACAAGATCTTTACATATGCTGCCTACAAAAACTCACTTCAGATTGAAAGATAAACACAGACTGAAAGTAAAGGGATGGAAAAAGGTGTTTGATGAAAATGGAAATTTAAAAAAAAGTTGGGTAGCAACGTACTTTATACCAGAGACAAAATAGATTTTTTTAAAAAGCTATAAAAAGAGACAAAGAAGGACACAGTAATCCCAGGTCTGTATATTTATCCAAGGAAACCCAAAACACTACTTTGAAGGGACATGTGCATCATATATTCTTTTCAGCATTATTTATTAGTAGCTAAGATATGAAGGCACTCTGGGTGCCCTCAGTGGATGAATGGGGTAAAGAACAGGTGGTACATACCATACAATGGAATATTACTCGCCATAAAAAAGTGAAATCTTACCATCTGCGACAACATGGATGGACCTAGAGGATATTCTGCTGCTAGTAGGTAAGTCAGACAGAGAAAGAAAATGTTATATGATCTCACTTATATGTCGAATCTAGAGAACAGGATAAACACAACAACAGAAACAAGCTCATAGATACAGAGAACATTTTGATTTTTGCCGGATTGGAGGGGTGAGGATGTGCGAAGGGGGAGGGAATTAAGAGGTAGTTGCAGTATTTAATAAACTATGTATGGTGCCAGATCAATAGTGGATTTATTGGAGTGATCACTTTGTAATTTATATAAGTGTCTAATCACTATATTGTCACCCTGAAATTAATATTAATATTGCATATGAACTATAATTAAAAAATAAAAAATATAAAAATTAAAATGAAAGAAGTAGAAATTTGCAGTTGCAAAAATAGTCACGGGATATAAAATCAGCATAGGGAATATAGTCAATAATATTGTAATAACTAACACATATGGTATCTGATGGGTGCAAGACTATTGGGGGATCATTTCATAAGTAATATAAATGTCTAACCCTTATATGTATACCTGAAACTATTATAATATTGAATATCAACTGTAATTGAAAAATAAATTTTAAAATTTTTAATTAAAGAAACATTAGAAATACAAAGTTGTTTCAAATTGTTACAGCAATTGAAACTAGTTTTAAATTGTTTTCAGGTGTCAGGAAGGAAACTCAAAAAGTTCAACTTGTTTATCAATGTTTTGTAGCATTGCTGATTATTGGCTTTTCCCCCTCCATCCTTGAATGTATTTTCTTCATTGTCCAAACTGAGTGTGAATTCCTGTTGTGGTCATGAACAAAAGCCCATAAAAGTATATCCATAATTTAAGGCATCTCCCCTCAAAAGTGAAAGAGGCTAATCTAAGGCAAATCTTCAGGTAAGTATTTGAATATTTCAAAGTCTTTAGTCCATTCTCTGAAGCTACAGCCCATGAGAAACTCTTGAACTCACAGTCTTTGATTCCCCTTTACATGAAAAGTGTATCTGAGATGATAAAGATGGTGTACTTACAGATACTTAATGGTAATCAAACCAGTAGGGTGTGTTTGAGGTTTCTCACAAGAAGTAAAGATACTTAAGGCAAAGATCTGAGGCTAAAGAGGGATTATCCAGCAGAAGAGGAAGGGTAGAGACTAGCCAATATACAAGAATGTATATATATATAAAGTGGTTCATCCCTTGGAAAATCTATTATGGAAATCCATCCCAGCAGTTTGATGTGCTGGGAAAAACTTTGTAAAAATTAATAGGACAATTGTAGAAAGTTTTGAGCCCATTCTGCCTTCTTTGCTTCCCACTCTAGGCCTATGATATTCACCAGCCCTTTAAGAGGAGTGTGATGTTGTTACTATGATTTCATTTGTGAAACCAAAGAGAAGAAGAAAATCACTAGGTAAAGTAATTTAAGCATAATTTTATTTTACATGTTCTTTTACCGCTCTCAATGCAAAATAACTTTTAATAGCTTTTTCTTTCCTCCCAAATAATATTTTTCACTGGGGAAAATTCAGAAATTGGAGTCTATGCCACTGATAAACACATCTAGAATAGGAACTTGGACATCACTCAGCAAGAAGCCTTGGAAAAAAGGGGGTGGTGCAAGGTCCTCTTCAGGGAATTTCTGGAAGATTTTGTGCAAATGAGGCATTAAGGGTGAGTCAGATCGCATACTTTATATATAGTGGGAAGACTTTTCTTCAGCACCCTCCCTCCCAACTATGACAAGAAACTATCTGTATGTGATTGAGAAACAAAAATAATGTAAAAAAATAAATAGATATAGCTATATACAGTTATGCTATATACATACATATTATTTCTGTAATAAAATTCCAACCAGGTATATACTGTAATGTTATAAATTTTACATCAGTTATTTTACTAATTTCAAAATAATATTTTTTTCAAAAACTTATGCAGTGCAAGAATTTTTATTTGAAAAATATTTTTGTATATTTTTTATCTGCTCATAGCAAGAATGTACATCCTTGATAATTTATAGTCCCCAGATATATTTTTTTGTGTGTACAGTACTATGTAAGCAAATATACATAAACATGTATATCTTCTAATTTCAACCACTATATATATAGTTTTTCATATATTATATGCATGTTTATATGTATATATGTAATACAGTACACACATACATACAAAATACTTCTCTGATAAACATCTGGAAAATGCCAAACCACATTAACTGAAAAAGAAATCTGGAGATGGCATAACAGGTGAAAATTTAACTTGCAAGGAAATTATTTATGTGATTGCAATAAAAGTATATGTATCTACATAAACTACACAAACCTTTTAATGAAGGTATACACATTACTCAAAGAAAGATACATCTAGAAAAAGTGTACCAACCTATTTACATTGGATATCTTGGATATCTGTGACTGTGAGGGGATCATATAGAGGTAAGGTACAGAATGATTTCATTTTAAAGTATACATTTTAATGTTTAGCATTTTGTGATTAGGCAAATTTGTTGAAACACTTGAATACATCTAATAACCAATTGACAGAAAAGTTCAATATATTTACCATGTTATAAAAATGTTCATATGAGACTGCTTTGTAAAAAAAAAATCAACTTTGATTTGACAGTTTATCTGTGTATGTTTGTGCATTTCTGTTTTATACTTCCTTCACCCAAATGTTCACATTTTTGTGTGCAGATTATTTTTCACCTCTTCAGGGGCTAGACTTCCCACTCAGGGCATGAGATCTAGAAAGGGATTGTGGACAAGGGATGGAAAATTCAAGAAAGTTCTGGTTAAAAGCACTGGAGCTTAGGCTTCTTCTTCCTTTCTTTCCTTCCCCTTGCAAAGTCCTCTAGATTGAGATTTTGCAGAGCTACAGTTTGGGTCTACTAAGGGGCATGTAGCTCCATTGACTATATATACACATATATTTCAAGGAAAAGTCAAGATTTGTTGCTTTCTACTCTCATTACAGTAAACCACCAAACTGCTATCTCCTTTATATTTTCCGGGTCTGTTTGTTTGTTTGTTGTTTGATCATATTTCCGGGATGGGCTGGGGTGAATTCCAGCCATGTGACTGTTTCAGAACATTCTGTTACATTACCCTAACTTAAGAAAAGCTACATATTGCAGGAAGAATTAGTAAAGTTAAGTATGGAGCATTATCCCTCCATGGAGCTCAATTCCAGTCTCTGTTTCTCCAGTTAGCATTTTGAATGCCTCCAGACAATCTCCAGCACCACATTAATCCTCAGCAACCTTGTAAGCCTGCAATTTTGTTATCAGAGTTACCTTGTGAAGATTAGATGAGAAGAAAAAGATGCAATATAGCAACTACAGAACCTTGCCTACAGCTGGTGCTCAAAGTTCCCTGGGTTTGCAGAAGGAAGGAATACAAGTTAATGCAGCCAACACAGAGGCCTGGCAACAGAGTTCCCTGTGTTTAGATACAAGTAGCCAGATCCAGGCCCCTGAATCTAGCGGCCTTCTCTGCGGGGTGGTTCAGTTTGGCAACAGTTTTCCTTGGGTGTTAGATGGTAGGAAACTCAGGGGGCAGTGACTACAAGAAGTTTTAGTCTCCTCTGGCCCCCAGGGCTTTCTACTCTATGCCTTTAAGGGAGGGACTCCTGTAAGGACTCCATCTTGTTCACGCGGCCGTGGAAAAGTGGTTGGGATCAGCTCTCACCCACCTCAGAAGCCCTCCATGATCTTCCCCAGACCTCCAGCTCCAGACCACAGGTTCTCTTCATGAGCAGCCTGCAAAAGACAGTGGTGAAAGGTCACTGCCTTCAGGACACAACATGGGTGAGTTGGTCAACAAGAGGCCTTGGACTAAGATCCCCAAATGGCAGGAAGGGTTCTGGGTCCCCTCCCCCACTCCAACCCACAGGACACCTAACCAACACCTCTTTAGAAGAGGCAAGGTAGCAAAGGCCAGGCTGACTCTTTCCACCCTCTTGAGGAAATGGGCAAGATGGGCCCTGACACACCCATCCTGGTTCCATGTGGAAACCTTCTCCCATGGAGGTGGCAGAGGTGAAATTGATTCCCTGGTTGAGGGGAAAGACCTGAGTCCTGTGGTGCTCTCAGGTCCAGGGTTTAGAGGGAGAGAAGGGTTACCTCGGTTGGGGAGGGGTGTATGGACATTCTTTGGAATTCATACTAGAGGTGAAGAGGGGGGCAGGGAACCCACCATTACTCTTGAATGTTACATTGGCTATTCAGTGTCGATCGTATTACCCCAAGCAGTTTATTACAGTTTGCTTTGTGGCCCAGCAAGTGACCTATTACAGAATGTTCCTTGTTTAGTTATGTGCATTGTTCTATGGCAATTAAGTGAATTTGCTAATTTATATTTTTAAATCTTCATTTAGCCAAATTTTTGTCTGCCAATTTATGTGTCGCTCAGTGGGGCGTGTTAAATTTTCCACTATGACCATAGTTTTCTCTGTTTCTCCATCTACTTATATCAGTTATTGTTTTGCATATTGTGGCTCTATAAGATATGCACATAAATTTAGAATTTTGTAATAATAGCTAGTTATTGCGTTGAAACTTTTATCATAATAAAATTTTCTTTTTTCTCTAGTAATGTTTTTTTCTTTAAATTACACTATTTCTTTTAGCATTATGATAAAACCAGCTTTTAGTAGGTTAAAGTGTAAAGATTATACATTTTTGTCATTTTTTATTTCAAATTTTCTAGCTCATTAGATTTGGCATGTGTTGCTTTTAAGGAGAATTTGGAAGAATGTTGCTTATCTAGTCTGGTAATATTTGTCTTTTGATTTGGAATATTTAGTACGAAACTGTTAATGTAAATATAGATATAATTTGGTTTATTATATACCGTATTCCTGTACATTTATTTTTGCCTGTTCTAAGACACTTTCCTTTCCTTTGAAGTGATTAAAATATTTTAAATATTAAATTGGACCCTCGTTTGGCACAATAAACATTCTTTTGCTATGGTTGTAGTGTTTACCGTTAGATTACAATTACATTTTTGCTCTTTCACAGTTTAACATAAATCAGTTCTTTTAAAACTCCTCAGACAATGAAATGACCTTGGAACATTTTGATCCCGTTAACCACCTTTCAATTTATTGTCATACACACACACACAACACACACACACACACACACACACATATAACTCCCAGAAGAAATTATTATCATTGTGCTATATAGTCAATACTCATTTAGATTTGCCTGCATAGTCACAAATGTCTTTAGTCTTTCTTTCCTGCATCTATGTGCCTCCATCTGGGATCATATTTCTTCTGCTCGAAGAAGGACCTTTAATATTTCTTTCAGTTTGAGTCTTCTGGTCACAGATGTTCCAAGTTTTTGCTACATTAACATTACTGTGAAATGTACATCTTTTCTTTAGGAACCTTTTTTCTTAAAGCATACTTTTTTCTCCTATTAACTGTCTTTATTATGCTGACTTGATATCTTATCACTTTTGGAAACTTCACAACCAAGATCTCTTTAAATACTTCTGCACTGTTTCTTCTCCTTTCTTTCTGGGACTCAGACTAAACATGGGTTAGATAGATTCACTACGTCTCCTTTCATTCTCCCCAACTCTCTTTCGATATTCTCCATATTATGTCTCTCCAGGCTTCATTCTGAATATTTTCGTCAGACTTCTCTTTCATTTCTCTAATTGTTCTTTCAGGACGAATCTCACCTTTGACTCTGAACTCTAACACCAAACTATCAGGGTAGATTTTGTTATCCCTCTAGAGAAGAGGAGGCTAGTGAGAGTTAGAGATGATAAACAACTTGTCCTAGGTCACCTAGCCGGAAAGGGGCAGAGCGGGGACTGACATCACAGGTTAAACTCAGCACCCAAACATTTTCTTCTGTGCTTGTGTTCTTCGTGGCTGCAAATGCTCCCCACCTCTAATCTCCAGGAAGTGGAACCTCAGTGAAGTCTTTCAACGTTTTTAGCACCGTGATGTACTTCACTTTAGATTATAAAAATCGGTGGTATTTCCTCATTAGCTATGATATTTCCCCCAGGACTTTTCCTGGTATGGGGACCATTGATGTGGTGTTCTCAATTTCAGGCACAATACCCAAGGTAACACCTTACAAAGAAGACCAAGATACTGGGGTATTTACCGAAGGAGTATAACAATTGGTCTGAACATGTCAGTCCCAGCATTCATCCTTCATCCCACCAGCAGCAGGATGGAGATCCAGCAACAAGTGATGCCTACGTGGACACCCAAGTAAGATAGTAAGTGACCAATCAACATGGCTGAAACATACCAGGCGGTGGAATTCATAACTCTGTAGTTAAATGTCATTCTTCTCTCCAACCTGGAGGAATGAGGAATGTTAGGATCAGGTTAATGGTTGAGCTAACTTTATTTTAGCCCTGGAATCAGTGGAATGAACACATATAGAAGACTTTCTGGATGTATATGGAACACTTGTTTCTCTTCACTTCCCGACACAGCACTCCATACGCTGTTCCACACTATCACCGGAGAAGCAATTTTAAGAAACAAGACCAAAGCCACGTTAACACAGAAAATGAGCAAAAGTCTCCAGAGAGGGAAATGAAGGAGAAGAGGCAGGATGAGACTCCGGGAAGCTGGTTCAAGATCACTGTGCGTGTCCTGGAAAAATTTACCTAATATGTAGAAGAAGGTGAATGGTGGGAGTTGTGTTAGACCCATGTAGAGATACTAGGAACTTTTCTGGGGCAGAATATTTGGTAATCTGTCTTTTTATGACTAGGAGTTAACATCCTAGATCATCTCAGGGCAGACTCAGAGAAACAGTATAAAAAGAACGCACTGCCTGCAAGAGGAATGGGAGAGGTTGTCTAAAAGCAAAGGAGGAAACTGCTGCCAAGGAGATGGAGCACCTCCACACCAGAAGGCTCAGTTTGGCCAAGGCCGAGTGTGGGAGGAGGTTGAGTCTCTGTGGTCTTTGTCAGAGGAGCAGGCCGGGTCGGCTTTGGGTTGGACCTCTTGGAACTTTACAAGAGGAAGTACATGTTAATATCATAAGTTGAGTATCTGAGGAAACCTATTTGAATGGAAAGAAAGGGTATTTAGGAAATCCATGTCTGGTACAAAAGTTAGAAGTAATGGATGTTGTCTTATCTTTAAAAAATATTTGAAAGCCAGGAAAAATATCTGGAAGGAAGACATGTTTGAGTTTTACCTTAACCTTAGATTACGTCGGTCTACTCTTTCATATTTCCTATGGTCCTAGATTCCATTCGGCATACGATACGATGAGAAGTGGCTGCTGAATTTGATTCAAAGCACTGCAGTGTCCCCTTCACTCCAGTCGAGGTAAGAGACGACAGTGGGGTGGATGAGAGGCAACAGGGCAGATGAGCAGTGGCTCTGGTCTCATATTCTGCTTCTCTTGCCGCTCTCCCTATAGTTTCACTACGAGAAAATGCAGGCCCAGTTCTTCGTTGAACATGCCAGCATTGCCTTCGCATTGAAGAATGTCAATGGCAAGATTTGGGATGCCGATAATGAGAAGGTGTGTGTCAAAGGCATGACCAGCGCTAGCTGGGAATAAGAGGACAGGGACAAGGCTCAGATTTCCTGATACTTACTCAGCCCTCTGTGTTCTGCACAGATATTTATCTTTGTCACCCCCTCTGATGCACCCCACTCTGTGCAGAAGAAGCTGAATCAGAAAAGGTGGAGCAGACAAAGGTAATGCAGGCTCAAGACAAGTTATGCATCCACATCCAGGCCCACCTCTTCTTCCCCCACCTATTGCCCCCTTCACCACCTCAGACTCAGGGCCACTGTACCCCATGTCTAATTCTGCAGCTGACCGTGAACAAACTATATGATGTGTCCCAGGATTCTCTTGACGTCCAAAGATGCTGCTTTGACCCTGGTATGGCTACAGCGGTAATTCTAGGGCAGGTGAAGGCACAGACGTCGGTCTAGGAAGGAGACTCAAGGATGGTAACTTAGGGAGGGATTGGTACTGGAGCTGTACCAGCTAAGTCCTTCTCATCCTTCTGATTCCCTCCTCTTGGCTTCCTGGAGACTTGATGACCCATGGTACTGAAACAGCACCGAATCCTAGAATCTGCATGGCTGCCTCCCTGCAGATAGATGAAAAGAACATGTCCAAGGTGAGGTCTTAGGTCCAGTGCTGGGATTGAAGGTGAGGGTGGGATAGAATACGTAGTAGAGGTTGATTGATCTCAGATATCTTCCGTTGGGGTCCTCACTAATTCTTTCCTCATCATAATTTTCCCCTTTTAACCTGAACAACAAGAAGCCTTGCCAGCTGTATGACGAGTCCAACATTATGCAGAATGCCTTGAACATCAAGAACTTGAACCTCTCCAACAGTGAGGTGGAGTTTGGTGCACAGACCCTTCTTCGAAGGGAAGGCGGTAGGGCTCATGGGGTGGTGATAAGGGGCAGGGAAGTGGATTTGACAGAAAAGGTAGGGACCAGGGGTACACGTTGTCTTGGCTCCCTTCCTCTGGTCTATGTGGTTCCTCCCTATAATTACAGGTGAAGTCTGCAGGGGAGTCGGACCAAAGCAAAGGGCTGGAGCCAGAAGAGACGAACGCAAACAGAAATCCCCTATGCAACCATCTCACATAAGTCAACCAGCATAAGGTCAGTTGTACACTCTGTCACCCCCTGGGAGCCTGAGCTACCACTGACAATGCCTGCTTGCAGAAGGAAGCAGCCCTGATCCTCTGGGAGGACCACAGACCCTAAAATCTCCTTTCTTTGTCCCTCACGTGTGCTTTGAGGTCTCCTTTCCTTCCTCTGACCACCTCACTTGTTTGGCCTAGCCTGAGATCTGTTTCCCATCCATCTGCATGTAGCCTTCTTCAGCATGCTCTCTCAAGATTGTGCTCCAGGAAGCAAGACATTCCTTCCTCACCAGGACCAGGAAGGTCCAGCTTTGAGCCAGATGCTGGTGCCCTGCACTGAGAAGAGTCTCCCAGCCCAGAGTCTCATGCTGAGACAGCCTCTCTACTCTGTGCTGAGATGGGGCTTCCTTTCCCTGCCCTGAGAGGGACCTGCTTTATCTTGCTCCATAAGGTCTCTTTGCCCTTTCCAGGCTGAGATGAGAACTCTCCCACCCCATGCTGAGGGCTGAGGCCCTGGGTGGCTGCCACCATGACATCTGTTCCTCTGGCCCAATGCCCCACGTCGGGCCCTCCTTGGGAGAAACCAGAGTTCCCTGAGTCGAGGGAAATGGCGACCGCCATTGAGCAGAGGGCCTCCCGAGGTAGCAGTGGAAGGCAGAGGGCAGAGGCGGTCGAAAAGACAGAAGGACAGGCCTTTCAGAGCACTGCCCCTCCATCCCCCCACACATCATGTCTTCCTGCCTGGTCCTTCAGGGGGTCCCTGAGTAGCCTGACACGGGCGTGATTCCTCAGGCAAGGACCCAACTAAGACAGGCACAGGTGCACAGGTGCCATGAGGAGAGAAGGCAGTGATCATAGGAGGGGGTCACAGACCCTCTACCCCCCATGCTGAGCTGGGGCCGGACCCTTTACTCCTTCTGGGGAAGGTCTCCTGCCCCCGTGGCTGCTGCGTTTCCCATGTCCTGGTTAGACAAAGCTCCCACATGTAACAAAGGATTAACCAGCATCCAGTGGGCACCCATCCCAATAGGGGCATGTTTTACATGCCTACCTGGTGTCTCAGGGTCAGCCAGGGGCTGATGAAGGAGAGGGCTGCAGCGGGGAGCCATGTCCCCTGTCTCCTCTCTTCTTCCTTGACCCCCACCCCCGTGGCAGAACTTCTTTCCCTTCCTTTTGCTTTCTTTTTCTCCCTTGTCTCTACTCCCGTAAGTCTCTCCCATCTGCATTTCATTTCTGCCTTCATCCCCCTCCCTGTCACTCCCAGGCCCCTGAGCCCTCCATCATTCACTCCCCTACCTCAGCCTCTGTGATCATCTGTGGGGGGTGCCCTAGTCCTGGACAAATGCTGGACCCTGCGCGAGGTAGCAGAACTCTGGGCTCCACCTCATTCTTTTGTCTCTCTGGATCTTTTAGTGAGGACCTGGAGAAGGAAGATGGGGCGGGGAGGGAGGAAGGAAATCCTGGAGCCTGGGCTCCAAATGCTGCTTCCTGTGGCATTGAAGAAGGGATTCAGGGCAGTTTAGTTGGGAGCTACTGAGGAGCCCAGAGAGGGAGCCGGGCATCGAGGGAGGGAAGACCAGTGAGTGCTCTTCCTATGGGTCAGTCCATGGGGAAGGTGCTCAGATCCCTGGAAGCCTGGGACACTGGAGCATAGCTGGGATACACTGGACTGTGTGACTGGTATAGTTTGCTTGCTCCCATGAGGCACAGCTACTCTGCAGATTCACCTACTGTTTCTGTTTTGTCTTGATTTTGGCAGCACCATCCTGGAATTCTTCCCAAGTTATTATGCCTGGTAAGTGTGTTCCTTGATCACTGACTCCTCTGAGTGGCACTGACACTGCTCACATGCTGCCCTGAACCCCTTTAGCCCAAACGCCCAAGTTACATTTTTAGATTGGATGCTTAATCCTCATTGGCAGATTGGCCCATGTGGGAACCTGACAAAGGCTCTGGACCTTCTTCACACAAGTTCTCCATAGGCTTCAGGGACTCCATGTTGATGATCCAAAAGTAGTCCCGCTCATGGAATTTCCAAAGCCCTTCTGCACCTGACCTCAGATTCTCACCATCTCCTGGGCTCATCCTTTCCCTTAATCATCCAGGGCCACCTCCCTGGTCTCCACTGCTGACTTCCTCTTCCTTTTCCCAGGATGGCCAGGAGCCACCCCCACCAACTAACTTTGGTATTGAAGCCCACAAGAAGTTACCAACCTACAAGGTGAGGAGGGGGACCGAGCAGAGTTTAGGTGGTGCATGAGCAGGTGGTATCAGCTGTGGTCCTGAGGACTGTTTTTATTTCAGGGAAGTGTCTTTGGATCTGACATGCTGGGTCTAGTCCTGCAATTCCTGCAGCAGTAAGCACGCCTGGGAATCTGACGAAGGGGAGGGCTAGGGCTGGTGAGGCCACCCAAGCTCACGACCGCTGTCTGGGTCCATCATGTCTCATTTGGGGCTCGGTTCTCACAGGCCGCCTGTCCTCTTGCTCCCTCACAGGTACTACTTGATTTATGACTCTGGAGACCGCCACTGTCTCCTCTGTGCTTATCATGACAAGGCCTGCTTCTCCCTGACCATCCCCTTCAACCACGAGGACCCATCCCCGTGAGTATCACAGCTCAGACTCTGCTCCGGGGCCCTGTGGCTCCTCAGCAGACACCGGCCAGCCCATGAAAACACCCACACTGGCCAGACCACCACCTCTTCTTCCTCTTCTTCTCCTAGAAGCAGCTTGTTTGAGTACTTCAATGACAACAGGAATATGAAGAAGTTCAAGGACCCATGTGCGTGTGTGATGGGGATGATTGGGCATGGAAAGGGGGCATGAAGGAGTCAGTCATAGGGCCCGGATGTGGCTACCCTGACCCTCATTCTCCTTTACATACAGACCTGCGGGTCCAGCTGCTGAAGCATACAAAACATGACATTGTGTGCTCCCTTTGTGTGTTGCCCAAAACTCAGCATGACATCAGCTCCTTCGTGGTGGACATGTGGTTCCAGACGGTGAGCACCTGCTTCCTCCCTCAGCAGGCCAAGGAGGATGCAGGTGGGTAAGCGGTGTAAGTGGTGACCGAGCACCTGGGCTCTTCCCTTTCAGGAAAGGATGCTCTGCTTCTCTGTCTATGGCGTGTTCAAGGAAAGTGAGTGTGTAGAACCCCTCCCCAGATTTCCCGTTGCTCACTCCCTCTGGCTGGTCTTCCTCTCAGAATTCTCCCAGCTTCTCTGATCCCTTCCTTTTCCTTCCTGTCCCCTTGGAATTTGCCTGCCTCCACTCTGCCCCCAAACCATCCAGGTCTGACCTACATCCATGCCTGCACAACTCGGTGTCAAGGGCATCCACTGTGGAGTTTGAAGGCTGTCATCCTAGAAGCTTACTCTTAATGTTACTTAAACTCTTAAGTTTAATGGTGCAGTTGCTTAAACTCTTAATGTCTTCATTTGCAAAATGGGTTTAATAATATCCACATCTTGTGTAGCCATGAAAAGTGAATCAAGCGAATTTAAGTGGTGGTCCCAGGGCCCAGCACATCCTGGGAGCAGATTGCTCCTACTATTGCTCTCCTTATTCCTGACACACTGACTCCCAGTGTACAGTTGTCCCCTTTGGCATAAGTATCAAACCAGAACATGACTGGGAATGCTGTGTGAGCGTTTGAAGAAGCATTTGGGACTCTAAAGGGCTGTTGTTTGTTGTCGAAGTGGAGGGAAGGTCTCGGGGTTCTGTGCGTGCCTTCGCCCGGACCTTCATCACTACCCCTGCCAGTAGTTCCAGGTGAGTCTTGTGCTGTAGATGGGAACACCCAGCCCAATCTGGGCTCACGGGTGTGGGAATGTGGTGGTGCAAGTCCTTGGGGTTTCCTCAGTGTTGTGGGAAGCCAACAGGTAGATCCAAGGGAAGTCCAGCACAGGGGTTGAGAGCATAGAATTATACCGTAGTGAAGTCACATCATCTCTCTGTGACACAGTGTCTTCGTCTCGAAATGGGATTAGAATGTCCTCCCCCTTGGGCTGTTTTACAGAATAAATGCGTTGAGGTTAAACTTGCAATTTTAATGAAGCTGTTAGACAATCTTTCCAAAGGTGGGCCCTGTGGGAGGGGTAGAGCTAGCAGCCAAGGAATCTGGGGGACACGCATAGTCAGAGTATGGAAGAGATCTGGTTGATGAGTGGCAGTGGGGGCGAGATCATTCTCAGGGGTGTGGGGTGGTCTGTCCTTCCGTCAGCTGTCTGAGGTCCCATTTTTCATCCAGTCTGTGCATCATGAATGATGAGCTATTTGTGAGGGACGCCACCCCAAGGAGTCTCCGAGTGAGTTCTCCATCCAAGTGCCTACACCCATCACCCTCCCTGCCCACCTTCTCCCAGGAGCAGCAGGAAATGGTGCAGGCTTTCTCCACCCAATCTGGGATGAATCTCCAGTGGTCTCAGAAGTGAGTACTGGGTATGCATGGGGATAGGAGGGAGCTGGGGGTGGGGAGCAGAGGAGTGAATAGTGGGAACTTGCAGGTAATCGTTTTGCTTGTTTGTTTCCCTCATCGGTGTGAATGTTTCACCCTCAGTGAATATAAGCCGCCTAGTTGTTTTGAACATATGCGTACTCCTTTATGAATTTCATGGGCCTCATTCCTTTAATGACTGACATTTGGGTTTCAGGAGTTATTCCCACTACACACTGTGCCGCAGGGCTTATTCCCCTGCATATGTCACAGTAAACCTGGAGGCATGTTTCTGTCGCATAGATTAAGCAATGGCAATGTGCTGTCAGGGAGTGTCCACTTTGGTCCTAATGAATGTCACCTGCCCTTCCTCCACCCCAGATGCCTTCATGACAATGACTGGGTCTACACCAGAGCTGCAGAGGTGCTTGAGAGCAAGGTGAGGTCTGGAATTCAGGCCAAGATGTATAGAGGCCGGGCAGTCCGGGAATGGGACTCCAGGATATTGGCAGTGCTGATCTCCCAACTCCTTCCCTTTCCTTCCTCGAGGCCAAGCACGAGATCCCAGACGAGGCCCATCCACAGGCTGATCCAGGATCCTGAGAACGTGGTCCCGACAAGAAACCCTTGGGTGCCATTTTCATCCTCATCATCTTTCTTGTTTTCTCTTCACTCTGAGTATGCCCCTGTGATGGAGCCAGGAGGTCTGCTTGCAACATTGGGCAGCCAATGCTTAAGTGACACTCATCTACCCAGAGGGTCAGTTGCTCTGTTTGTCCCATCCAGGATCCCTGATTCTTTTCATAATAAAGAACGACATTTCATGTTATGTCAAATCCCTGCAGAATCCATTTGAGACAAGCATTATTAACACTGGTCTACAGAGGAGGGAAGGGAAAGTCAGAGAGGGTCAATGAGTTCTGGGGAACAGTGGGGCAGAGACCCAAATCCTGGAACTCCCTAAAACCCAGGCCCTGTGTGCTCGATGGCCGTGTGACTGCCGATGTGGTGATGTTCTGTTACCCTCGTAAACACGAAGGTTGTTGCCTTTGTCCCCAGTGTATTAGTGAAAAATTTTTAGGCAAAGAACAGTAGTACTTTCTTAGCCATACAAATCTGTTTAAATTTTATAACAATCCATTTGGGGGAAAACAGCAGTAAAGAGCACATGAAAACCTGGGAAGTAAAAATTACACACATACAGATGACATTAGATAAATATCCTTGACATAAAAAGAAATCAGTATAGAGTTCAGGAATTGAAATTAACCTAGTATTGTTATTAAAACAATAGGAATGACCCACCAATGTATGAAAAGTTATCCAACCAAGCAAGTGTAAAAACACAAGTGCAAATATTGAGATAAAATGCTAAATGAGAAAAGAAAGCTGAAGATTGTTATTTTCAGGAAAGCACACTGTATGTGTGTATACTGTGTATATGAATTGCATAAAGCCATTACTCATAAAAGTACAGTATGTCAGGTAAAAACATGTGGAAATGCCATACCTCTGAGAGGCAGGCAGTTTCTTTTTTTACCTCTGTGTCCCTTCTTTCTTGTGTGCACGACAACTAAGATTTTGGAAGATAGAGAATCATTTGTATGAGGAAAGCCCTTCGGGGTCAGTTCTGGAATGTTCCAGAGGTTGCCCTTCCCCTATACCCAGAAGCAAAGTGAGAGGACGTGGGTTTAGATGGAGGGGCTGCCATGGTGGCCCTCGAAGGGGAAGGCGCTGATAAGAATTTAGCCCTTCAGCCTTGCAGCTCCCAGGCAGCTCTCAGGATGCTGCTGTCTGCAGCTGAGGACCAGGAGTGCTCTTTGGTCAGAACCTCCCCCGTTCATGAGAGGCCCAGACCGAGCCCAACACTTTTCTGCTTACTTCATCTCTATTCTCTGTATTCGCTTCCTGTATTCCTCACCCTCAGTGGGGTCCACACCTAACTTTGTTCTAACTGGCAGTGTCATCCCCACTCCTATCATACACACTCTGGATGGATGGCAGGAATAATAATAATAATAAATAATAATATCAAAACAATAACAACAATAGTAAAAGATACCAATAATTGTTTATACATAGTGCATAAATTACTTGGTCAAGATCATGCAACTAACAAGTAATGGTTCCCAGAACCCAATCTAGGCCCTTCTGTTCTAAAATCCCCCTCCCTGTTTATACATTGAGTGTTCTTCTTTGTTAGGCCAGAGGCCAGCACAGGGGAAGGGATTCGCCCAAGATCTTGTAGTCAGTTGATGGATCTTTCACTGGGACACATGTTTGATGACTCCCATCTTCTGTCTCTCCAGCTCACCAGTTATTCTTTCTCTTCCGTACTATTTCTCCTTCCTGGGGCTCAGTAAGAAATGGCTTCCCCCATGTCAAACCAGAAGGAAAATGAGACAAGAAAGCATGAGGAAAAAGAAAATGAAGAGATGGGATGAAAGTTCACTTCTTGCTACTACGTTTCCAGATGCTGTTTCAAATCTTCTATTTAATGGTACAGAAGAGGCGCAGTGAGCTGGAAGTAATACACCTCAAAGTCCTACTATGTGCCCGACATTCCTTTGGCTTTTCTCCTTCTTTGCTTACCACAAGTCTGTGAAAAAGGCACCCTTAGTCCCATTTTACAGATAACCAATCTCCGACTCACAGAGGTGCATAAATTTTCCAGGGTCAAACATCTACCCCTTGCCCTCTGCACAAGCCATCCGGCAGCCTTCCATTTAGATGAAGGATTTCCAGGGTTAAGGACTGATAGTAGGAAACTCCCCTGATGTGAAACCTGGGCTGTCATGCTTCCATTAGGCCTGAAGAAGATGGTGGGGATGAAATCCTGCCCAGTGGACTAAGAGGCTTGCGTGTGGGAGTCATATGGACTGTTTGATTCCTGAGGTGTTGCACTGAATCCGGGAAGCTTACAAAAGCTATTGCCCTTTGAAAGGGAACTTGAATGATAAGATATTAACGTGTACAATTATTACACGAAAGGCATTTTACATTTTACCTCATTTAACAACTCCATCAAAACTAATAATTGTTCAGATAAAGGAACTGAAGTTAAAAGGTAAGTAACATGACCTAGAGAAACAAACGTATAAACTGCTGATACAGGACTCAAAACCTGAAATGACACAAAATATTAGGCTTTTATTCTTTTTGTCCTTTGAGCTTACATTTTCTATATCTCAAAGCATTATTATTCAGTTGCTCTTTTTAAAACAATGCACTGAAGTATTATTTAAATGTTTAAAATCACCATAAAGTATAAAATGCCATGTTAATAGCAAAAGTTAAAAATCAAATTGCATGGGAAAAGTTGAGGAAATTATTTACCACCTATATTCTGACATAGGACTTATATAATTGATACGTGAAAGCTTCTATACAATAGAGATAGGTCCACGATACCAGAGAGAATGTACATATAAAGCAATATAAATCCACAATAAACACTTGAAAATATGCCAACTGAGACAAATAAAAATGAATTAAGTGAAACTGCGAACTCGTAAAATATAATGTAGAATATGATTTAATTCTGCAAATAAATATATATCAACATGAGTGTATGTGTGTGATTATATGTAGGTGCATTAGACACTGAGGAAATTATGGAAGAGAAGCACAAATATATTAACAGATATATCTGTATTATGGTGGACAAAAAGGGGGCTTATAGGGGAGAATAATTTCGGTTTCTAAATATACATTCCTATATTATTAAATAATTGATGACCAGCATAAATTATTAATTGGTAATCTGAAAAGGTTACTAAAATAAAAAATTTTAAACAATAAAATCTGCAAATCAAGTCACAAACGATAATGCAAAAATACACTTACCGACTTAGGAATATCTTAATATACTGCTGTGTAGGAATACCACATTTAAAAAGTTTCTCAGATAATTAAATGTGTGGGATTTTTTTTAAATTTCCATGTTTGTAGGATTTAAAATACAGAATTCCTAAAAAAATAAAAGATTAGAACTATAAATAATTGTAAACCAATTATAAATACGATGCTTTTATATTCTCTGCTCTGGAAATAATTTCACTGTGTTATGATTAAGGTTTTTTGGGAAAAGAAGCAGATCAGAACAATTTAGTTGACAGTGTTTCTGCGTGTGTGGGGGGCGGTAGCGGTGTGTTTCTATTTCTCAAACTTCTTCACAATTATCCACACACTACCTTGCGCAGCTTTCTACTCAGTTCACCTGCAGGCTGAACTTCCAGCCCTAGAGCTTAAGATCCCAGGATGGACTTGAATATAGAAGGCCTGCTGCCCGTGTGGCAGAAAGCCCAGAAAACTTTGACTTATACAATGGGATCCATGCATTTCTCACACTCCTTCCAAATCCCCTACGCTTTACCAAGTCCCTTAGCTGAGATTTTCATACCTGCAATTCTGACTCTGATCCCCACATGACCACTTTCTTCATTTCTTATGGATTATTTTTTTCCCAATGAAGAGGCATAATTTTTAGAAACAGAAACAAAATATTTTCTTCAAGTAGATTACAAAAAATAAGTACAGCGTGATCTCGAATCTCTTTGTAAAAGTCATATGTGTATAAAGAGACTGAGAGAAGATATTAGTTTTGCTTCCTGCTTACCCCGCATCTACATCTCAGTTTATTAATGTGTATTGGGTCTACTTTATGCTAGGCACTGTCAGCCAATTCCTTATCTGCATCCCAATCTACCCTCTCTAGATCTGTAGACTTGCATAACTGGAAATGTTCACAGAGAGCAAAACGAATAGTGTGCACCCCATAGGGTTGCGAGGCATGACCTCAAAGGACTCCATGTTAAGCAAGGTTACTCCAAGCCTGGGATCCCAGCATCAAAACAGCCATCTTGTTATTACTGTTTAATCATTACAGGTGCCAGTTTTTGAATTCCCATTATATGTCAAGCACTGTGATAACCTCATCATATGTTATTTAATTCTCAGAAATATCCTGAGAGGGTGTTATGTTAATTTATAGATGAAATACATAAGACAGAAAAGGCTGGGTTATGCTGTGGCAATAGACAATCCTCAAATCTCAGTGGTTTACTCTTCACTTATACTGCATGCTCATGGCAGGTACATGTCCATCACAGAATGGTGGATATTGCGAGGTCTGAGCGATCCTTATGGGAATGACTTAGAGGGCCGAACTGACAGAGTAGCCATCATCTAGAAACTTGTGAGTGACTGTGCCTGAGGGGAAGAGGACCCCGGAGTGACTCAAGCCAACAGCCATGTGTTCTGGCCCAGAAATAACACATGTCACTCACAGCCCCATCCAAATAAAGGAGGTCAGAAAGTGCAGTTCTACCAGGTGCCTAGAACAGGAGAGAAATGGAAACCCTTGGCCAACAGCACTACTGACTACCACATGATGGAACTGATGCTCAGAAATACTGGTATTGCCTGAAATCACATAGGCAGTAAGTGACAGGCCACATTCCACACCTAGGATTTCAATAGTCCATGCTCTTTTCCTTCCTTCTACGTTGTTTACTATCCTCTTAAATAAAGTTCGTATATACTTATAACAGAAATTCCTTTACTTCAATGCTGCAATTCCATCTCCTTAATCGCCTGACATTCCAGCAACTGAATTGAATGGGCATGATAGACTTGATTAAATCCCCGTTATTGGTAAACCACAGGTCTCTTCCAAGTAAATAAATTTATTGGCTATCTGGATATCCATGCTATTCAAGGATACAAATTATAAAAGAAAAGCTGATGGTAGATGAAAAGACTGTTGGTTTTTAAAAATAATTAATAAAAATAATCTCATGTCTTTCCATATTGTCGAGGAAAAAAAATAATAAGCAAAAATTAATGAAATTGATAACATGCAAAAGAGTCAAATAAAAATGCTGGGTGTTAGTGCTTTCAAAATATAAGAAAATAAAGAAACCTCTGGCAAAATGAGTCACTTTGGCATGAAAAAGTTGTCATGCTTGCACTTATGGTAAAGATGTAAAAGATAAGGCAGTATGAAAAATGTATGCTGATAATTTGAAAATTTATATTAAATCTAGGAAAAATATAATCTTTTTATACTGAAAAATAAAAAAATGCTTATATTAAGAGTAGTCTTGATGAAGAATGCATAAAAAGACAAAATCACTGGTCAATCTTAACTATAGAAATGCAAAAAAAGAAAATAGAAATAAGAAAATAGCAAACTAAACCTAGCAATGCTAAAAGAGATGATACAGCATGACAAAGTTGTATTTATCTCAAATTTGCAATGTTGGTTTAACATTAGGAAAGCCATAGTGTAATTCAACACATTAAGATAAAGGAGTAAGGAAAAGAAGGTATCACAAACATTCCAGAAAAAAGTCATACAAAAAATTCATCAACTGATCAAGATCAAGATTAAACAACAGTAATAGCTCTCAACTAACCAGGAATAGAAAGATATATTTTTTTCTTTTTTATTTTTTTTAATTTTTATTTTTCAAATAGAATTGACACTCAGTATTATTTTATATTAGTTTCCAGGTGTACAGCGTAGTGGTTAGATGTTAAACAATCTATGAACTGATCCACCCAATTAGTCTAATATCCACCTGGTGCTATACATAGTTATTACAATATTATTGACTATATTCCCTATGCTGTAATTTACATCCCCATAACTGTTTTGTAACTACCAATTTGTACTTCTTAATTCCTTCACCTTTTTCACTCAGCCACCCAACTCCCCTCCCATCTGGCTATGACCAGTTTGTTCTCTGTATCTATGAGTCTGTTTTCGTTTTGTTTGTTCGTTTATTTTGTTCCTTAGGTTCCATCATATGGCATTTGTCTTTTTCTGTATGATTAGTTCACTTGGCATGATACCTTCTAGGTCCATCCATGTTGCAAATGGAAAATTTTCACTTTTAATGGCTGAGTACTATTCCTTTGTATACATGTACCACCTCTTCTTGATCCAATTGTCTCCGTATCTTGGCTATTGTAAATAGTTCTGCTGTGAACATCGGGGTGCATAGACCTTTTTGAATGAGTCTTTTGGTTTTCCTTGGGTAAATACCTGGAAGTGGAATTGCTGGGTCATAAGTTAGTTCTGTTTTTAATTTTTTGAGGAACCTCCAAACTGTTTTCCATAGTGGCTATACTAATTTTCAATCCCACCAACAGTGCACAAAGGTTCCCTTTCCTCCACATTGTCTCCAACACTTGTTGTGTGATTTATTGATGATAGCCATTCTGACAGGTGTGAGATGACATCTAATTGTCGTTAATTTGCATTTCTCTGATGATTAGTGATGTTGTGCATCTTTTCATATGTCTATTGACCTTTTGTGTGTCCTTTTCGGAGAAATGACTATTCAGATTCTTGGTCCATTGTTTAATTGGATTGTTTGGTTTTTGGTTTTGAGTTGTATGAGTTCTGTATAAATTTTGGATATTAACCCCTTCTCGAATGTATCATTGGTAAATATCTTCTCTCATTCAGTAGGTTGCCTTTTCATTTTGGTGAAGGTTTCCTTTGCTGTGCAAAACCATTTTAGTTTGATGGAGTCCCATTTGTTTCTTTTTTCTTTCGTTTCCCATGTCCTAGGAGATATATCAGAAAAAAATTAATAACAGCAATGTCAGAGAATTTACTGCCTATGTGTTCTTCTAGGAATTTTATGATTTGGGGTCTTACATTTAAATCTTTAATCCATTTTGAGTTTATTCTTGTATACTGTGTAAGAAGGTAGTCCAGTTTCATTTTTTTTGCATGTCTAAATCCAGTTTTTCCAACATCATTTATCGAATAGATTGTCTTTACCTCATTGTATATTCTTGCCTCCTTTGTCATGTATAAAATGACCATATATAGGCATGGCTTTATTTCTGGGCTCTCTATTCTGTTCCATTGATCTATATGTCTGTTTTATGCTGGTACCGTGTTGTTTTGATTACTATAGCCTTGTAGTATAGATTGATATCAGGTAGCATGATACCTCTGACTCTGTTCTTTCTTCTCAAGATCGCCATGGCTATCTGGGATCTTATATGGTTCCATATAAGTTTTTGGATTATTTCTTCTAGTTCTCCCAAAAAGGCCATCGATGGTTTGGTAAGGATTGCATTGAATCCAGATTGCTTTGGGTAGTATGGACATTTTAATGATGTTAATTCTTATCCATGAGTACGGTATATGATTCTATTTATTTGTATCTTCTTGAAATTCTTTTTTCAACGATATTTTTTGAGGACAGGTCTTTGACCCCCTTTGTTAAATTTATTCCTGGGTTTTATTTTTGATGCAATTGTAATGGATTATTTTGTTGATTTCTCTTTTTGATGGTTTATTTCTGGTGTTTAGAAATGCAACCAATTTCTGAATATTAATTTTGTATGCTGCTCCTTTACTGAATTCATTTATCAGTTCTAACAGTTTTTTTGGTGGCATCTTTAGGGTTCTCTCTATATGTATCATGCCATCTGCAAACAATGACAGTTTTTCTTCTTCCTTTCCAATTTGGATGCCTTTTATTTATTTTTCTTTGATTGCCGTGGCTAGGACTTCCGATACTATGCTGAATAGAAGTGGTAAAAGTGGACATCCTTGTCTTATTCCTGACCTTAAGGAAAATGCTTTTAGCTTTTCCCCGTTGAGTATGATGCTAACTGTAGGTTTGTCATATATGGCCTTTATTATGTTGAGGTATGTTCCCGCTAGTCCCACTTTGCTGAGACTTTTTATCATAAATGGATGGTGGATTTTGTCAAATGCTTTTTCTGCACCTATCGATATGATCATATGATTTTTATCTTTCATTTTGTTTGTTCGGTATATCATGTTCATTGACTTGCAGATATTGAACCAACTTTGCGTCCTAGGAATAAATCCAACTTGATTATGGTGTAAGATCTTTTTAAGGTATTGCTGTATTCGGTTTGCTAACATTTCAGTGAAGATTTTTGCATTTATTTTCATGAGGGATGCCAGCATTAATTTTCTGTGATGTCTTTGTCTGGTTTTGGAATTGGGGTAATTGTGGCCTCATAAAAAGTTAGGGAGCTTTTCCTCCACTTGAAGTTTTTGGAATAGTTTGAAAAGAATAGGTAGGTGTTAATTCTTTTTTGAAAGTTTGGTGAAATTCACCCGTGAAGCCATCCATTCCAGGACTTTTGTTTGTGGGGAGTAGTTTTGATTACTGATTCAGTTTTATTAGTAGTAATCAGTCGGTTGGAGTTTTTGTTTCTTCTTGACTCAGTCTTGGGAAATTGTATGTTTCTGGGAACGTATCTATTTCTTCCAGAGTGTCCACTTTGTCGGCATATAATTACTCATAGTATTTTCTTATAATCCTTTGTATTTCTGTAGAGCCCGTTGTTGCTTTTCCTCTTCTGTTTCTGATTTTATTTATTTGATTCCCTCTCTCTTTTTTTTTGATTGGTATCATTAAAGGTTTATCAGTTTTGTTTATCTTTTCAAAAAAGCAGCTCTTGGTTTCATTGAAGTTTTGCATTGTATTTTTAGACTCTATTTTGTTTATTCCCACTCTGATTTTCATTATTTCCTTCCTTCTACTCTCTTTGGGTTTTACTTGCTGTTCTTTTTCTAGTTCCTTTAAGTGTGAGGTTAGATTGTTTATTTGAAATGCTTCTTGTTTCTTGAGGTAGGCCTGCATTGCTATAAATTTCCCTCTTAGGACTGCTTTCACCATGTCCCATTGATTTGAGTCATTATGTTTTTATTTTCATTTGTCTCTAGATATCTTCTGACTTCCTTCTTGATCTCATTGCTATCCCATACATTATTTGGTGCCATGTAATTTAGCCTCCATGTGTTTGTGTATTTTCCAGTTTTTCTCTTGTATTTGATTTATAGTTTCATACCATTGTGGTTGGAGAAGACGCTTGATATGATTTCCATCTTGTAAATTTACTGAGGCTTGTGTTGTGACCTAACATGTGGTCTCATTGAATATGTTCCACGTGTACTTGAGAAGAATGTATATTCTGCTTTGGAATGAAAAACTCTAAAAACATCAATCAAATCCGTCTGGTCTCATGTACCCTTTAAGGCCGCTCTTTCCTTTCTTAATTTTCTGTCTGGAATACCTGTCCGTTGGTGTCAATGTGGTGTTAAAGTCCCTTACTATGATTGTATTACTATCGATCTCTCCCTTTTTCGTCTGTCAATATTTGCTTTATATATTTAGGTGCTCCTATATTGGATGCATAAATGTTTACTAGGATTATATTGCCTTTTTTGATTGATCCTTTTATTATATGTGATGTTCTTCTTTGTCTCTTATTATAGCCTTTATTTTAAAGTTTATTTTGTCTGCTATAAGTATTGCTACCCCAGTTGCTTTTCAAATTTCCGTTTGCATGAAATATTTTTTCCATCCCTTTACTTTCAGTCTGTGAACATTGAGATTAAATTCAGTGGAATTTTTTTATGATGACATTGATTTAATATAACATTTTTTTTCTATTCT
This sequence comes from Eonycteris spelaea, assembly GCA_003508835.1. Lineage (NCBI taxonomy): Eukaryota > Metazoa > Chordata > Mammalia > Chiroptera > Pteropodidae > Eonycteris > Eonycteris spelaea. The sequence continues at coordinate 454,525 of PUFA01000438.1, forward strand.
CTAGGTAGATTTATGTTGTTGGACTGATCATTATCTGAAATGAAATCCAGTAACACTAAGATTTGGGTAGCATTAGAAAATTTCAACTCACAATTCACAATCACCTACTGCTTGCTGTGTTGCGCATGGGGGAATATAAGCACTATAAAATGATATCTTCCTGACCTATTCCTTATAAGTGAATTAGGCAGCAAAGATAAACTGTTATTTATGATTTATTAAGCTAGTAAATTTTTTGTGAACAAACTAGACCAGTGTTTTATCTTTTTAAATGAATTCTGAGTCATGACAGGTAGTACAAGGACACTCCCTCCCTCTCCAAGATATGGATCTGGAATTTTTTCCTTTTTTCATACCTTTCAGTTTTAGCCTCAGCAAAGGGGTGATAAGTCAAAATCAGTCTTTTCCATCCTAGATGCCATCTCTGGCTAAGGCATGACTTTTGGGTGATTGTAATATTAATTATAATCTCATCTGCATTGAAAATACTGCTTGCTCCCATTATGCACCTGACTTCATGACGATTCTTGAACCACCATATGAGGAAGAAAAAGCAGGAAACGGAGCTCCTCACCTACTAGGAGGAGACAAGAAGGCTGCATCAGCACCACGTTTTCCCCTGCTCAGCCTCCAGGGAGAACAAAAAGTTCATAACCATCCATTTGGGCGTGACTCTCTTTCTTGAGTATGCCCACAGGCTCCCCCTTGAGTGTGTACTTTTGCTTTAAACAACGCTTGAGCTTTCCTGTTTGTTGTTCGCCTTGGCTTTGAATTCTTTCTCACAGAATAAGACAAGAACCTGGTAATCGGAGCTCCTAGCTTTCTGGCAACAAATCTTCTCCTTAAAATGTCGCACTTAATTGTATTGTTAAGTAAATTGTAATTTTTTGAGTTCCCAAAATAATTTTTTTGTAAAAACTTATCATTAAAATTTTCAAAAATACATAAAAAGTAATATTTCTATGAAACGCCATATATTCATTACCCAAATTCAACAACTAACCTTAAACTTACACAAATTGTAATTTTCAAAAGGTTTGATTTCTAATAGCAGCATTTTCCTTTCTCAGAAAGGGAAAAAAACCTAAAGTAAAAAAGCTAATACGAAATTTGATTAATAAAGCAAAAGTCAGGGAAGAGATAAAAATAGAACAGTGAGATTCAGCAAACATAAAATAACAAAGATAAAATGTATGATCCAAGTAATGTGACTGTTTTATATCCCAATGTCCAAAGCAAATTACTCTACTAGAAAAATGTGCAAAGAACACAAAAACGATCAAATGAAAAAGGAAAAATGAATATCTAATGATCATGATAAAAGATTCTCAAGTATATTAAAAATAAATGAAAAGGAAATGAGATTTTTTTAGTTAAATTGTTTTTAATCTATCAGATTTGTAAAGATAAAAAATATCAATAATGTTTGGGCTGGTGAAGATGTGGAGAAATGGGCACTCTTAAGCTACTGACATGAAGAAAATGGGCAAAGGATCTGAATAAATGTTTCTCAAGGAAGATATACAAGTGGATTAATAAGCATATGTGTAATATTGTGATTATAATAAGAAATGTATATTTGGTCTTACTCCCTGTTTCTGGCACAGAGCTTCCAAAACCTTTTGAACAGCAATGAAAGCATCTTTTGTTATAATATTCAGTCTTTTGTCTCCGTTGCTGAAATTTCTTTCAAACCCATAAAGGTGAAATAGATGTATTGTCATTCATAAAGACCCTTTCCACAAAACTGAGTTTTATTTTAGTGAGGCGACTTTTTGAATATTCCCTAAAGTGGCGAAACCAACAAGTATTAGAGGGTTGGAAATTTCAGACCCATCCCTTGATTTTCAGGGTGGGAGAGGGACTGGAATTTGAATCAATCATCAATAACCAATGATTTATTCCATCATGCCTCTATAATGACTCTATGGAAAAATCCTTAAAGGAGGAATGTTTCTGGTCAGAAACTGCCTTGAAAACATTATGTTAAATGAAGAAGTTCAGTCCTAAAAGAGTATGTATATATTATATGATTTTTATTTAATCAAATGTCCAGAATAGGAAAATCTACAGAGACAGAAAGTATGTTAGTGGTTGTTTTTGGCTTGGGGATGATAAGGGGATAGGTAAGTGATAGCTAAAGAGTATTTCTTGAGTTTCTTTTTAAGATGACAGAAATGTCTTAAAACTGACTGTGGTGATGTTTGCAAATATCTGTGAATACAGTAAAAACACTGAAGTGTACACTTTAAGTGGGAAGATCTATAATATGTGAGTTATAGCTCCATAATGTTTTAAAAAGATATAAAGATAGTCTCAGCCAGGGTTGGTTATTAACTGAATATGAGGGACAATGAAGAGAGAAGGATAATGGCCAGATTCTGAGTTGGCCAACAGGGGGATACTAAGGCAGAAAACAAAGAAAAAGAAGCAGGTTTTAACGTGAGAATAAATTACTAGAGAGAGTGAGAAAGCATATAGAGAGACTGTTAAACTTTTTGAGGGGTGAGGAACACAGCTTCTTTTGAGATCTGCTAAGAAGTATAATCTCTCTGCCATGAAAAAATGTGAATATATTACCCCCCTTATACATACAGATAATTTTGCATAACATTTAATAGGTTCCACAGGCTTCCGTGTTGAGAATAAACTAAGTTACTCAGGATGATTTACAGAGTGTATTCCTCAGACATGGCATAAATGAAGGACTACCAGGGTGCGTATGGACTGCAGATAGTGACCCTGTAGCAAGGCTTGGTTTTTTCCTGAGTGCCCTGAAGGTGAGGAAGTTAAGGTGAAGATCCCAGCAGTCTGCACTTTCTGAGCCAGATGAGAGATTGCAGAGACTTCTACCTGATTATGGTGAAAAAGAGGAGAGAACAGGCTGACTAGCAATCACTTGTCTTCGATTCTTGAAATACCCCACCATAAAGGTGTAGAAGAGCCCATCTGGTTTCCACTATAACAGACACCCCCTCGCCCCACAGTGAGTCATTAGTTGGGAATTTGGGGGAAAATGGAGGGAAGAAACCAAAATAATTTACTCAGGTTAGTACCTTGGTAACTTGTCCATCTATATTTTTAGAGTAAGCAACAGTCAAGAGCCTGGATGTAGGAAATGAGAGGCTCTGGAACGAGGCAGCGGAAAGACCAGCCTCTTCTCAGCCTCTTGTCAAGGAAGGGATGATCTGACTATCTGCATCCCTCAACCTGCCTGAAAACCTTCATTGGTATTAGTCATTAAATTTCAACAGATGACTTCAGTTGTTAGCAAATGCTTTTCTATATTTCATGAATGTTTATTATAATAGAATAAAATATAAGTGTTTATTAACAAAACTTGAAATTTGTTCCAGAAGGAAAAAGGTAGATTTTTTACATAAAATGACCAAAGTCTGATAACTGGACTTCTCCCTGAAGATCTATTTCAACAGATCATTTTCAAAACACCAACTGTGTTCAGGAATGTTTCTACCTTTTTTTTCCATAAAATTTTGAAACAAGCTAGAATGTTCTAAAAATGAAGTTGTGTGGATACCAAAGAAAATACTTTCTGTGCAGTGATGGAGAACGTAAATAATCCGTTTTTTTACTTCCCAGTTTGAAGCATGTCTTTTAACAATGAAATTTCATAGTTTTCAGTTTTTTGATGCATACCGATTTTTTGAAGGAAATAAAGAAAAATCATTACGAAGCAGGTGTAATACAGCCAGGGAGAAGAGGAGAAAGCAGAAAAGGCCAAAGCCAATGTCAAGGCCCTGGTGGTGGAAGGAGGGAGATGTAGACACTCCCTGGTAAGCAGAGAACGCCCCAACTGCAAGCGGTGAGGCCACTTGGGGGCCCTCGGATAGAAGATCCGGCTGAGTGACAGGTGCACGCTGGGGCCCTGAGCAGAGACGCATGAAAGGGAGGGAGTCCTGCGTGAGGGTTTGGGGGAGGGTCCTGTTGAACTCCTCGCCGACACGCGCGGGAGAAGGGGAAGGGCGAGCTCGTAGGTGACGCGAGGCTTCACGTGACCCGGAGCTGCAGAGCGACGCAGCCTTCGGTGCAGTCGTCACTCCTGTCTGGGTACCAGCTCCCCGCTGCCCTGCGCACGGCGGGCTGGCATCGGGCCCGGGGCAAACCGAGCAGGTAAGGGCCCGGGGCCGCGCGAAGACCGGGGCGGCAGCCGCCCGCCAGCCCCGGAGGCCGGCGCAGGGGATCAGCGCAGCGGTCCCCGCCGGCTCCCTCCACCCCAGGAATTCGTGAAATAGGGAACCCCCCTGGGGAGGGGTGCTGGGGCGGCAGGGTTCCAGGGAGGGCGGCAGAGCAACTCAGCGACGGGAAATCACCCCGAGTTCCTGCAGGAATACGGTGAACCCCGAGGGCGCCGGGGTGGCCGGGGCGCGGGGAGCCCGGGCGGAGAAGGGGGTTGGCGGCGGCGGGTGCGCGCCCGGCGCTCGGCTGCAGTGGCCGCGGCTCCCCACCCCGACCCTCTGCAGGTCTGCGGGTCTGTGTCAAGTGTCCAGCGGCGCACTCGCGGCGACAATCCAGAAGAGGAGGAGGAGACAGCAAGGATTGACCTAGGTGGGTGTGGGGGACAGTGGGGGGGGCGGGCGGGGGCTCAGTTTAAGACCACCCTCAAGTTCCCCATCCCCCGTTTCCCGTCCTCAGTCCTCCATTTTAGTGTCTGCTGAGGCCTGGGGATGGATCTGAAGGGAAAATGGTGGGTTTGGGGCCAGGGAAGGGAGAGAAATGAGAGGAAAAGGGGAGAACTTGGACTGGGGCCCCCTAGAGGGTGTAGAGAGCCTCTCAGGTGGGAAATATGAAATTTAAAAAATAACCCTTGATATTCAGGGCTCTGAAAGATGAGTAGGAGGCTTCTGTCCTCGGTGCTGATCTATCCACCAAAAATTCAGTCCCTTCTCTCCCATTTTATCTCCTAGGAGCAATGGCGTCCGAAGAGGAACAAGTGGTAAAAAATATCGACGTGGAAAATGCCAACCAGGAAAATGAAAAAAAGGATGAAAAGGAGCAAGATGCTAATAAAGCAGAGCCCTTGGCCCTCCCTTTGGCAGCTGGTGAAAACTGTGTGCCTAGAGGAAATCGTAGGCGGTTCCGTGTTAGGCAGCCCATCCTGCAGTATAGATGGGATGCGATTCAGAGGCTTGGAGAGCCACAGGCAAGGGTGGGAGAAGAGAAAGTGGAAAGGGTTGGGGAGGAGATGAGACAACTCATGCAAAAGCTGAGGGAAAAGCAACTGAGTCACAGTCTGCGGGCAGTTAGCACTGACCCCCTCACCATGACCATCATGATGAGTTTTGCCTTATGCCTTGAATGTTCATGTTTTCCCTGAAGTTAATAGAGAGACACTTGCTTTCTAAACATACATGTTAGTAATTTACCTTTGTTGTAAACCTTTGATGTCATTAGTTTCTGGTGGGTCTCTTTACTAGCTTCTAGTTGAATATTGTCTTTTTAATCCAGTCTGTAAGATTTTGTTAGAAAAATTTTACCTATTGCATGGAAAGATGCTTATTTTAGATTGTAAAGTTATAAAGCAGTTTTAAAAAACAATCTCTGTATTCTTTTTATTTCAAATCTTGTATATTTAATACATGAAGAGAAAAATGCTGAAATTAAATATACCAAATGATTAATACAGGGACTCATTTTTGTGAGATGGATTAATGTGTTTTATATTTGTAGTTCAAGAAGAAATGGAAACTATTTGTAATGATTTTATGAAAGCAGGGGGTCACTTAATAAACACTTGGTTATGAAATTTGGATATTTTAGCCAGATGAATAAACCCATGACTTCCTTATAAATTGGGTCCTACATTTGCTTCACATGACTGTGAAACATGTTCAGGAATGTGTGAGCTGTGTTTACCTATTTTTGGCTCGTTTCCACATATTAGTCAAGACCCTCTATCCTCAGATTTACCCTTCAGATTTTTAGCAGTTTCTAAAGATAGGTCTCATCAGTTCACCATCCCTCCTCTCCTCAGGACTGTGATGGCTGCTGGTCAAGCTATGACTTCTGCTTGACAAGAGGTAGGCACTTAATAAAGTGCAATTAATAATGATTGAGTCAGGAGCTCTTGAGTTCTTGTCTCAGGTCAGTCCTAGAGTAATATAACCTTGGCTATCTAATCTTCACTTTTCTAAAAAGATCAGCAATTCCTAAAGGAACTCTAGAGTCATATAATGTCCCAGTGTTTCTAAAAGTATGCTAATCCCCACTTTTGTGAGAGTCATTTGAGGACTTTCTTGAAAATGAGGACTCCTAGTCCTACCCTAAATCTGAATGGGGCTCCAGAACTTTCATTTTTAGCAAGTTTTCCTGGTGATTCTGATGCACATTAATGTCTAAAGGGTTACTGGTGAGTATATATTTATTATGATCTTAATTCTTAAATAGAAATAATAACTGGAAGAATGTGAAGGTAAATTTAATAGAAACATTAAAGGCAAAGGATGAGAAAAATTTTTAAAGACCTTTATATTTACTACATAATTAAAATTGAAAATATGTACACTATAATTTAATAGTGGTTATCTTGTGAGATATTGGGTGATTTTTTTTTCTTTGTATTCAGCTACATTTTTCTTAAAGAATATGGATTACTTGTGCTAAAAAGAAAAGCCAGTAATGTGTCCAGATCCAAAAAAAAACTCTTCAGTGAACTTATAAATGCAATGGAGGCACTTCAAAATTCTCATGTCAGAACTTAGATATATAAATTTCAAGTTACGTTTGGGTATGGTATTCATACCCTGCTATAGTTGTCCCTCCTATTGAATATGGGCAAACACATTAGGTCTTACTTCTAATCAACAGAATGCAGGAAAAGTGATGTGATGTCACTTCTGTGATTGTGTTACAGAAGACTGTGATTTCTATTTTGCTAGGAGACTTCCTTCTTATTCCCGACACCCCTACTGGCTTAAATGAAACAAGAGATCATGTTAGAGAGGCCCATATGACAAAGAACTGAGAATATCTTCCAACCAACAGCTACATTAATGTCTAAAGGGTTCAGTCCAATAGTCCTTGAGGAAGTGAATCCTTGCAAACAAAATAAATGAGTTTGGAACCAGATCCTTTCCCACTCAAGTCTTCAGATAAGATTCTGGCCCTGGCCAACATGTTGATTGCAGCTTTGCAATAGACCCCAAGACAGAAGACAGTTTAGCTACACTCAGACATTTGACTCACAGAACATTTGGGATAATTGATGTATGTGGTTTTAAGCTTCTTAATTTTGAAGTAATTGCTTCAAAATTAGATAACTTGTAGGTATCTCTAAAGGATAATGGTACTTCTTAAACATAACCAAAGTGCCATAATCACACATAAAAAGGGGACAGCAATTTATTTATGTCTAGTCAGTGTTCAAATTTCCAGTGTTCTCTTAATTTGTCAGGTTGCAAACAACAAGGAAAACCTAATGTAAAGTTTTTCTACTAGGAAGGTGACAAGAGTGTGTTTGAAAAAGTTTCATATCTAACATAGGCCTGGAGCTACAAACTGAAAAATCTAGCAAATGCTAAGGGAAAAACTGATCTGTTTTATGCAATGAAAATACAGGGTAGGATGAGATTCAGAGAGGGTCATCACACATACAACTTCATGACCCAAAATGGTCATTTGACATTCTAATATCTGCGTTTTGCAGAAGTCTTGGAAAAACAGTTACTATATTTTAAAAATTTGCCAAAATAACCTTTTTACCTTTTTCAATGAAAAGTTTGTACTACTATGTTACAGTTAGAGGAAGCATGAGACTGAGATAAGAACAAGCAGGTATATTAAACCATTTCATCATCCAGTTTGATTCGATAAAGCATGGAGTATGTCACTAAGAAGTCATTTTTTTTTCATGAAACAATTTAGATGACTAACATAAGTACATGAAGGATATAATTTGTGGGTTGTCGGAATTTTGAATATTGAAAATGAGGATGCCCTCTGAGAGTTATAAATGGATAAATTTGATAAACAATGGACATAGTTTTCCATCTCCAAATAACACAAGAGATTATCTGTAATATGGTACTGAAAAGGTTGAGAACATCTAGTATTTTAATCAAGGTCATTTGGGAGTTGTCTAATGGAAGCTGAACCATGGAAATGCTTCAGGAAGGAGAATAACAATAAAATACCCAAGTGAAGCAGAGTCTTGAAGATCTTTAAGCTATTTGATGTTAAAAATGGATAGAAGCCCAAGGAAACATTTTAGAAGATTTAAAGGAAGAGAACTCTGAAATAGGTGGCATAAATGTAGGTAAAAAGTGACAAAAAAGAGAAAAAAAGTTACGGAAACATGGCAAAAAAATCAGCAAAATGAACTGAAGTGGGGGTCTGAGTGTAATATCCAGCTGGCCCAGTGAGGATTATGCATTCAAAAAGGCTATTAATTAATGTATATTTAAGGTACTAAAAATAAATCTTAACAATATAAAATTTCAGTTTATGCAGAACTGGAAAATAAAGTCTCTGAATGTTAAAGCAGTGAAATTCATCACACACACTGTGAATCAATGTAATAAGCTAAAGGAGTTAATTTTTAAAGTTTTGGTTCCAGAAAATAACAGTATTTACAAAACAAAGGAAAAAAGTAGATGGGCAGATATATAGGTAAGCTACCTAACACCTACAGCAATCCCCAGACAGAAAATTGGATGTGTAAACAGTGCAAAAGCCAGCAGTATGCTGGAAAATGTCTAACGACTGGGTTCCAACACACTATTGTAGTGTTAGACTATTTCCACTGTGTAAATATTCTTATTACAGTTGTTTTTCAGCTACCAACATGTTACTTAATGCAGAGTTTGAGAAGAAATATACACAATTAATTGTTCTGAGCCAGTAAAAGCCAGCTTCAGCACACCACTGGTTCATAGCCCACCCTTATCAAAGTGATATTAAAACAGAGACAATACCATGCAAGGAAAATGAAAGATGAGAATGAAAACAAGAAATGTCTTTTGTAAAAGAAATGTAGGATAAGTATAAACGAGAGAAATAAAAGAAGAAGAGACCAAGGCAGAGAGGCAGAGGCCCAATGCGATGAATATTCTTGGGAGTTAAACAGACTACATAAGTGTATGTGTGTTTGTATGTATGTTCATATGCATGTGTGTGTGTGCATGCGCACGTGCATTTGTGAGATAAAGGGGGGAGGGAGAGAGAGAGAGAGAGAGAGAGAGAGAGAGAGAGAGAGAGAGAGAGAGAGAGATTGGCAGATTATCTAGATATGGCTATTCCTAGGCAATTTAAAGGAGTGTTTGTAGAAGCAAAGCCTTTACAGTTGGGCAGACCTTAGTTCAAATATTGGCACCATCATTTATAAGCTTTTTGACCTTAAACAAAATGGTAAACCTCCCTTAGTTAAATTTCTCTTATCTGTAAAATACAGAAAGTGTTAGCAAGATGCCTGTCATATACTAAGCTCTCAGTAAATGTTAGTTGTTAATGTTATAAAGCATGTAAAATGAAATAAGTTTTAGTTCACTAAAAATGAGTGGTCTAATGTTCCAAAGTTAATAAAATTAGTGGATTTTTAAAATGTAATTATTGTTCCCAGAAGTCAAAAATTTGACATAAAAGGGATTATATTTGGTTTGAAAACATAATTTGTCCCATACAATGCTGTACAATTTTTAAATCATTGTTGATATTTAAAAATTGAGAAATTGCACATGAAATACAAATTTTAGGTTTGTATGAAAAAATCAGTAGGTGTGTCAACCGTAGGCCTGCACTCCCATGTTGGACCAATTGACTAGAAGAAGTTTGGTGGCACCTTCAATTCTTAAGAAAGACATGTGTTTCAAGTTTTACTTTTGAATCCAGCTTTTCTTATTTGCATTATCTAGTTACCTCCCTGGGACTTAGAGGCACTTCAATTTATAGCCCCCTAATCCATATCAACTGCATTTACAAAGTAATTTGAAGTGATGGTTTAGAAAATGATTGCGATTTGGCAAAATTTGGGATTCAAAACTTTAGTATGTTCTAATCTACAGTTAACTATATGTTTAATCATGAGCCACAAGTGGCTTTTGAGAACTTGAAATAAGAGTAATGCAGTTTGATATGTGCAAAAATGTAAAGCACACACAGGATTTCAAACACTCAGAACAAGAAAAGAATGTAAAATATCAATAATTGTTATATTGGTTATATGTTGACATTTTAGATATACTGTGCTAAATAAAATATATTACTTTTTACTTTTAGAGAATGTATTTACTAGAAAATTTAAAATTAGATTATACTTCTATTGAACTGCACCATTCAAATCATTTTTAAGATATATTTCTTAAATTTAAAAATCTTATTTTTAACATTTCTAATAATAAAAAATGATACATATACATTTGGACAACACAGAGAGCATTAAACAGGAAAAAAATCATTTGAATCCTGCTAAAAATTGTTAAATATTTGAGTTTCATTTCTTTTCATCTTTTTTTTCTAAACAAAACATTCATGAATGGAATCCTGTTCTATAAAAATAAGGTCATACTGTGTGTACTATTTTGTATCTTCCTTTTCCACTTAACATTTTAAGATTAATCTTTTTCCACTTTCCTTAAGCATTATTTGAAACAAAGTTGTTATTTAGATCAGCAGTCCCCAACCTTTTTGGCACCAGAGACTAGTGCTCCTGTGAGAATCTAATGCCTGATGATCTGAGGTGGAGCTGAAGCGGTGATCCTAGTGCTGGGGAGCAGCTGTAAACACAGATGAAGCTTTGCCTGCTAGCCTGCCACCTACTTCCTGCTGTGAGGCCACAGATTGTGTGGCCTAGGTGTTGGAGATCCCTGATTTAAATGGATTAGCAAATTGAATATAACAATAACAAAACTGTGAGAAAATATAGATTATTATTTAATTTAAACATGCTAAAGACATTTCTCAACACACAACCTAAGGCAGAAATTACACAGAAAATAACTGATTTTATTGCATAAAAAATAAGCTTTTATGTAGTATAAATATAATTTTAAAAGGAAAATAAAGTACTGGAAAAATAACACATAAGAAAGACAAGGGTTAATAGCATATAGTTAATTGGATAAAATCAATTAGAGAAAAAGAAAAACAGAAATATCAAAATGGACCAAAAAAGAAAAAGGTAAAGAATTTTACCATGAACTAATAGACACGTGGAAAAAAAATGATCAGGTTTATCAGTAATCAAGAAAATGCAAATGAGAACAAAAACATTTTCAAATAACAAGCTGGTAAATAATTTTAATAACAGCCGATATTTATTGACCACTTATAAGTACTTTTCATGCTTTATTCAATTTCCCTAACCACATACATTGCATTCAGATATGATGTTTAGGCCCATTTTATAGTTAAAAAGAATGAACTACATACTCAAAGCCACACCACTATTAAGTTATGTAGCTAGAATTCGAACACAGTGTGACTTCTGAGTCTGTGCCATTATAAGTGATTTCTACCTAGAGGTGAGGGTTCAGAAAAATGGCCACTTTCATGCAGTGCTGGTGAGAATAAGAACTAGTACAACTTTTCTGAAACATAGTTTGATAATATGTATCAAAAGCTTTAAAACAATTCTACAGCCTTTAACCCAGGAATTCTACGCCTATGACTATATTCCAGCTAAGAAGTCATACAGATGATCTGTATCTGAACTGTAAAAACATTCAAGTGTGCAAGTATGTAAATATATGAAATAACAGGGTGTTTATTCTAGCATTTCTGAAATACCAAAAAAAAATAGATAAGATTTTAATACTTATAAATAAGGAGAAAGATAAATACATTAAGATGCAGTAATACTTTGGAAAGTTTTACAGTCATTATAAGTAATGGAGTAGTTCTGAACAGAATGAAATGAAAATTTCTCTAAGAAATATTGTGATATCAATTATACTGGATAGGAAGTTTCTGCTGTATGTAAAGAATAATTAACTGAAACTAGTTTAAATATTAAAGTTTATAATTTTACATAGGAGGAAGAACAGAAGTAGGTAGGGCAGGCTTCAGGGCTGATTGATTCAGCAATGAAAGGATGTCACCAGGGACCCAGGTTTCTTCCATCTCTAGACAACTTCTGCCATGCCTAGTGTGAACTTCATCCTAAAACTGGTGGTTACCTCTGATGCAACAGTGTGACTGCTTACAGTGATTGAGGATACATTCTTCTCTGTTTCTGTCCATCAGGAGAAAATGGAAAACCTCTCTCCCAACCATGGAATATAAAGCCTTCCCTTCTCTGATTGAGCCATTTTAAGACTGTTGGCCACCCTCAGCCAATAGCAGTCTTTAGGGAAATTCGAGGTCCTGACAGGTTCAGAATAATTAGAACCTGCATCCAGAAGCTATCAGTGAGGTGGGGTGAGGTGGACATCCTCCTCACCCCACCTCACTGATAGCTTCTGGATGATAGCTTTTGGAGTTTTGTTAGGGAGGAAGGGAAAATTGATGTTGGGTAAGCACACACTATACTGCAAGCCTCAAAAAATAGGAGTTATCCAGGACACTCTGGACCTCCAAGAGACCCTGAGTGGGAGATCAAACAGCAAAAAAGACATATTTAATAACCTTTGGAAGAAAAAGAAGCACGGCATACAAAAATAAAACCGTCCAGAAAATGCCAACGTTTATGCGGAGGGGAGAGAGAGAGACAGAGAGGAATATGAGTCCATGAAAGCTCCCTGGCTGGTAGAAATTTGAGGAATCCCTGAAGCCCTAGGATTAAAAACAAAATAGATACCATGTCCAGTATGAACACTCACAACGGCTAAGTGGAAGTCATGTGGGTCTGTGCCCACAGATGCCCAAGAAATTGTTAGTCAGTGAGGAACAGAACCAAGAGAATTCCAAGATAATAAATTGTTTACAGAGTTTCCACTTTTGTTACATACAAACACCTTCTTTCACAGAATCTTTCCCTGCTCCATGAACCAATGCCAGATGTGCTGGGAACATCCTTTCTTCCATAAGTAGGTAGACAGTTGGCCTTGAATGTTGTTGAACAACATCTCTGAAAAGGACTTTAGTTTTCTTAGCTTTGAATCTTACTAGGGTTTGCATGGACTTCCACTGGTACTGTTTACTCCCTGGGTAGTCTCTTGACCTCTACCTAAGCCAGGCTACTTTCTCCCCATCACTAGCCTTTTCCAGAACACCTGGAAAAATATTCCAGTCTTATCCACTTTTCAAGGCTCAAATCAGATCCCTCTTTCTTATGACAGCTTCCCTGGCTCTATGAGTACCACCTTGCTGTTACTCTTATTAAAGCTGACAGAACTCCAATGTTTTTAATTTTCCCCCCCAGAAGTTGTTATGTGTAATCCTAGATCTGCCCAGACAACCTTGTGTTCTTCCACTGTGATGTCTTGGAATGTGTTTTATAATTGTTTTTGCATCTTTCACAGACCTCAGGTTGTTTAGTGATCAGTGAAATGGTCTGTTTCTCCTCTTGCCCTTCTCCATTCCAGTCTCTACATGGCAATCCAAGGAATATTTAAAGGAGAATTATAAATGTTTCTGCCCTCAATTATATTCCTTAAATGCCTCCATCGCATTTAAATACTTAAAAATAAAAGAAAACAAATACTTACCATGGTCTTCAAGCCCTACAAGACCTGGCTTCTGGCTACATCTCCCACTGAGATAGGCCATTCCTTCCCCCATTGGTAAGCTCGAGCCACACTGGCCACCTTTGGTTCTAAATGGGACAAAGGCTTTTCCTGCCCTAGAACCTGTGCCCATGCGGTTTCTCCTTCTAGAAAGCTAAGCACCTCCTAGCTCCCTAGTTAATTTTTATTTACCCTTTAAGACTTCGCTTAAATGTCATGCCCACTGAGAGTCTCTCATTTTCTGGTTTAGCCACTCATGTTTTCTTTCAAAGAAACTTTGTTCTCTTTATCAAAATTTGGGACTACAGCTTGTTTAATGTATCTCTCCCTCACTAGATTGTACATTCCATTCTCAAAGGGACCATGTCTGTTTTTTCATCAGTCATATCCACCATCTAGCCATTGCCTGACACATGGTAGGCCCAAAAGATAGTTGTTTGAGCCTATTAAATTGTCATTTTAAGGTCAAAACCAGGTATATATCAGCAACCTCATAAGGTTTGACCTAATACTTATTGAATGAATGAGAAAAGAGAATGAGAAAGTAACCTAGAGAATACATTTTAATCCCACTATACTATCTAATCTGCTTTAGAATAGGTTTAGGAATCTGGCTGAGTTGCTGATCTGCGACTTTACCCCTAAAGTAAAGAGCATTTCTGACCCTTGTCATGAATGTCTCTCCCCAGTGAATTCCTCAAACTCCATACTTTACACCCAGGCTGTTTGTGTCTTTTCTTAGACTCTATCCCCTTTCACACTTTTATATATTCTCCTTCTACGATTCCTCTTTGACAACTAACTCATCAAGGGCTTATAGACTTCTACATGATGTGTCTTTACTCCCCTTCTTTGCTGGTAAATTAACAAATACTCTATGCTGGCTCATAATAGTATTTGCTTTAACCAAATGAAAGAATAAAAGAGGAATCAAAGAATGTATTAAGTGGCAAAGAAAGAAACTACTACCTGAGTGGATTACATCACTAGAATGGAGTACCTGTGAAGGTTGGAAGCAAGGAGAACTTAAGGGATTTTAGAGCTGCCTCCACTTCACACTCTCACTTTTACTTCTCTCTCTTATCCAAGAATCAGCAAGCGCAGCAGTAATGTGACCCTTGACTCATCAGCAGGGTGACTTGGAAGGGAGGTATCATAGAATCTACAGGGAAATTAAGAGTTGAGCAAAGTTTGAAAATTACTGCCTTGAACCAAAACAAAACAGGTATTGGAATTTCCTGGATATCTCAAACAGACTTAACTCAAGTCCAAGAAGATATAATGTTTGAGTTTTGATTTGAGTTAGCAGTATTTGATTCACAGTAAGTTTTGTGTAAACACACAGTGAATGGATTAGTGAATGAGTTGTCTTAGGAAATACAAGCCAATGAAAAACATTAAAGTATAATTCTCACAGTCTTTTTAAAGCTGTGTGTATATATTTCAAACAGAATCAGGCTCATTTGGTGTATATTGTGTCAAAATCCTATGTTATAAAAAAATAGATTCCTTTGTTGCTGATTTATTTTTGTCTTACCTTATTTAAAGTATGCCTTTTGAATTTTGGTTTTCAGTTGAGCATGTAAGGAGCTTGGAATTCATCACTCTCATTTTCACAACAACAGAAAATCTGACAAACTGAAAATCAACAATTCTTAGACTACTGGAGAATGGGAGCTGAATATGGTGGGCTAGGTAAAAGCGGTGTTTGCCTCCTCCCAGAACGGCATTAAAATTAAAACCTAATTTAAAAAAATCAACTTGTAGAACCACTTAAAGTCTAGCTAATCATAATGCATACATTTGAAGATATAAAGAAAAAGCCACATCAGTACTGATAGGAGGGGCGGAGACACAAAGTAGGTTGATTCCATACCCGCACATGGTGATTGAGCATCCAGAGGGAGAACATGGCTTCAAAGTCCTCCCTGAAGGAACAAGGCACCCTAGCTCCACCCAGGGGCTCCCTAGGCCAGGATTCCAGTCCTGGGAAGAGGAGTTCCCACACATTATGAACACAAAAAATCTGGCCATCTGGGTGAAATGGAAGGAAACTGAAAACTCAGACATTCCACGGGGCCTGTGCACAGACTGACTTACTACAGACACTCACCCTGGGCTCCAGCAGACGGTCAGCACCTTGGGAGGCTCAGGAGACATATAGAGAAAGACTGAGTTATGTGGCACTGGAGGGAGGGCTGGAGGGAAAGCCACCATTGTTTCTTTGTTGCCCCCCCGGGACACTCTACAGATGGGTGCCATCTTGCCTGTGTTAAACCACCCCCCCTCTACAGGACCAATTCTGAAGCTGAACATGGCCTGGTGAGATTGTTTTGCTCCACCCTGTGTCTCCCTGAGATCCCACCTCACTGAACCACAAATTATCCATGGCAGGCCTGTTGTCAGGCAGTTGGTTCCACCCTGAGTCTTCCCTGGGCTGTACATTCATCATAAATAATGGCCCTTGGCTCGTGAGGCCTGCACATTTCAGGAGAGACTTTTGGTGGTGGGCCACCAGTGCCAGCATGAGCAAGGTAATTGCATTTGTCTATGGGCTCGACTCAGATGGCAGCTGGTCTCACTGTTATCTGTGACTTTAACAGGAACCTGTGGGCTCAGCTCTGGCATCAATTCTGAATCTGCATTGGTCTCATGGGATCAGCTCACTCCACCCTGTGTCTCCTTGAGATCATCCAATCCACAAAATACATGTGGCAAGCCCTTTCCCAGGCAGCCTGCCTGCCCCACCCAGTGGTTTCTTTGGGCCATGAATTTGACAGCAAACAACAACCCTCAACTCATGTGGTCCTCACACAGCCTATGCATCTTGAGAGAGACTTTCGATGGTGGGCTATAAGCCCTCTCTGAGCTACACTAGTTTCTTAAACAGATCTCGAGGGTCTGCAGGGCTGAGGAAGGCAGCATCTGGCCTTGCTATGATCTGAGACTTTTACAGGAAGCCACAGATTAAGCACTGGCATGAAACCTGAATCTGCATTGTCTGGGGAAAATCTGTTCACTTTATCCTGGTGACTCCGTAGGTCCCTACACCACACAACTCAATGTACACCCAAAGGCTTTACCAGCTGCAGAGTCTTACAGGAAAATAGCAGGAAGCCTCAGCCCTTGAGGTGCACTGGTCCTTTTGCTAAGCCATCTTAGGCCTGTACTGGGGGTAATCAGACCTTGGCTTGCAACATGGTCTCTCCCACTTGCCTCCAGATCTAGCATGGGCAGCAACCATGCACAGATGGCTTTGAGCTCCTATCAGGTAACCCTGAGCAATTGAAAGCAGTGGCTGACCTTGGCCTACACGGGAGCCCTTCCAAGGGGCCATAGAACCAGCACACCTGAAGGCTGGTATCAGAACACAACAGAGCATGACCTGATAAGCCCCATAAGCAGCACACCCAAAGTGTGGTCTCAACAGGAACAAGGAGCCTGCTAGTGCAAATTCCACTCTGAAAGGCCAGCCCCTATACAGTAATTCATACCTTGTGGGCATGGCCAATCCCACAGCCAGTCAGCCTGAGAGCCAATCCCATCTACTAATGTGCTAATAGCAATCAAGGTTTAGTTACAATAGAAGAACACACAACCCACACAAGGAACATGCCCAGAGTCCCCAGCACAGATGATAAAGGAGAATATGCCACTGGATTACATAGGATACCTACTACATAAGGCCACCTGGCCTAGGTGAGAGATGTAACAAATCTTCCTAATACATAGAAATAAACATAGAGAGGTGACTAAAATGAGAAAACTAAGAAACATACCACAAATTAAACATCAGAAGAAAATGTCAGAAAATAATTAAATGAAATGGAGGCAAGCAACCTACCAGAGACAGAGCTCAAATCACTGGTTATAAGGATGCTCAATTAATTTAGGGGGAGAATAGATGATCTCAGCGAGAACTTCAAGAGAGAAATGGTAAGCATAAAAAAGGACATAGAAACCATAAAAAGAACCAGTCAGAAATAAATAATACAATAACTAAAATGATAATACACTAGAAGGACTCAACAGTAGATTGGATAAATCAGTGAGTTGGAAGACAAGGTAGCAGAAAAGCATCCAATTGGAACAGCAAAAATAAAAAAAAGAATCAAGAAAATGAGGAAAGTTTAAGAAACCTCTAGGACAACATCAAGCGTACCCTAAGAGTACGCTTCATAGGGGTACCAGAAAAAGGAGAGAAAGAGCAAGAAATTAAGAACCAATTTGAAGAAATGATGACAGAAAATTTTGCTAATTTGGCAAAGGAATTAGGCATACAGCCCAGGAAACACAAAGAGTCTCAAACAATAGGAACTCAAACAGAGCCATACCTTGACACAGGTTAAAGACAAAGAGAATCTAAAAAGCAGAGAGAGAAAGATAAGTAGTTACCTACGAGAGAGCCCCATATGACTGTCAGCTGATTTTTCAACAGAAACTTTGCAGGCCAGAAGAAACTGGTATGAAATATTCAAAGGGATGAAAAACAAGAAACTACAACCAAGACTGCTCTACACAGCGATGTTATCAATTAAAATTGAAAGTGAGATAAAGAGCTTCCAAAACAGGAAAAAGCTAAAGAAATCCATTACCAACAAGCCAGTATTACAAGAAATGTTAAGGGGACTTCTACAAAGAAGAAGCGGGGGGGAACCCATTAATGAATAATAAAATGGCAATAACTATGCACCTATCAATAATCGCTTTAAATGTAAGCGAATTAAATGCTCCAAGCAAAAGACATTGGGTAGCTAAATGAAAAAGAAACAAGACCCATACATATGCTGTCTACAAGAGACCCACTTCAAATCAAATTACACAAACAAACTGAACCTAAAGGAATGGAGAAAGATATTTCATGAAAAGGGAAATTTTAAAAAGATGAGGTAGTAATACTTATATAAGAAAAAATAGATTTTGAAACTAAGGCTATGAGCAAGCAGAGTTATCTGGGGTCTAGATGAACAGAAGCCCTACAACTAGGGAGAGAAATAAAAAAATCACTTCAATGAATGGAGGTAGGAGGGGTGAAGACTCAAGGCTGCCCATCTCAATTGGCTGAGTGTGACAGAGGATACTGTCTGCAGCTGGAAGATATTCCTCTTAAAAGGGCCATGTCGGCGACTGGACTTTTGCAGTGACAGACCTGCTTGCTCTGAGCAACAGTGCTGGGTCAGCTGCTGGGGGTGGGGAAAGGGAGGGCACCAGGGACTTACAGGGAAACATTGAGTTGTTGGAGTGAGGGCTGGAGGTGAGGCTCTCTCCAGGCAGAAGTGCTGGCAGTATCCATTGTTCCTCTGTTGAACCCTCCTCCTTCTCAGTGTGTGGACACAGTGCCCCAGAGCAGAGATGTCATTGAACTAGATACAAGAGGTTGCTCTGCCCAGAGGATTCCCTGAAACTTCGCCTCCCTCAACTCACTGCCCTACCCGAGCCACATGAATTTTCTTCTTAAAGACATCCCTCCAACATTTCCTGAAATACTGGCTTGGTGTTGATAAATTCCTTTTCTTATTTTTGTCTGGGAAGCTCTTTATCTGTCTTTCGACTCTAAATGATAGCTTTGCTGGACAAAGTATTCTTGGTTGTAGATCCTGGGTTTGCATCATGTTGAATATTTTGTGCCAATCCCTTCTATCTTGCATAGCTTCTCTTGAGAAATCAGCTGCCAGTCTTATGGATGCTCCCTTGTAGGTAATTAACTGCTTTTTCTCTTGCTTCTTTTAAGATTCTCTCTTTGTGTTTAACCTTTGGTATTTCAATTATGGTGTGTCTTGGTGTGGGCCTCTTCGAGTTCCTCTTTCTTGGGACTCTCTAAGCTTCCTGGGGTTGTATGTCTATTTCCTTCACCAGGTTAGGGAAGTTTTCCATCATTATTTCTCCAAATAGCTCTTTAATTTCTTGTTTTCCTTCAGGTACTACTATGGCATGAACACTTTTACACTTAATAGCGTCCCACAGCCTCCTTAAATTATTATTATAGTCTTGGCTTCTTTTTTCTTGTTATTCTGATTGAGTGTCCTTGGTTTCCCTATCCTCTATATTAGTGATTCAATCCTTTTTTTTAAATCCACTCTGTTGATTCTCTCTAATGTACTCTTCATCTCAGATAATGTGTTCTTTATTTTAGACTGGTTCCATTTCCATTTTTATGTTTTTTTATCACTATGTTAAAGTTCTCACTGAGTTCATCTGCATTTCCCCTAAGTTCATTGAGCATCCTTATAACCAGTGTTTTGAACTCTGCACTCATTAGATTGCTTGATTCCATTATTCCTAGATCTCTGTTCTGTTTTCTCATATGGTTTATGCTTCTCTGTCTTCCCACTTTGGCTGCATTTCTATGTACTAAGCAATGCTCCTAAGTCTCCTGGTCTTATTAGCATGACTTTGTGTAGTAGACATCCAGTGGCACAGTCCTGAGAAGGGTTAAACTGCAGGCCAAGTTTAGCCTTAGCCTGTGTCCCTATGGGGCCATCTGTTAAGATTCAGCAAGCAATCCACAGATGCTGTGCTTATAGTTGCCTCATTTAGAGTTGAAGAACAGATAAAGAGCTTCTCAGACAAAAAGAAGCTAAAGAAGTTAATTAACACCAAGCCAGTATTGTAGGAATTGTTGAAGGGACTTCTTTAGGAAAAAAAAAAAACATGTATAAAAACATGAATAAAGAATGGTAATAACTACACTCCTATCAACAAGTTTCTCAAATGGAAAAAAAAATTAAGTGCTCCAACCAAAGACCGAGTAGTTGAATGAATAAGAAAACAAGACCCCTAACACATGCTGCTTACAAGAAACTCACTTCAGATTAAAAGAAACACAGACTAAGAGGAAGGTGATCAAAAAAGATATTGCTTTGATGGACCTAGAGGATATTGCACTGAATGAGGTGGGTTGGATAGAGAGGGACAAGTATTCCATGATTTTACATACATGTGGAATCTAAGGAACAAAATAAACAACAACAACAACAGCAACAACAACAACAAAACTGAAAGAAGCTTGTAAATGCAGAGAATATCTTGAGGACTACTAGGTAGGGAGTGATAGGGGGATGGCGAGGAAGGGCAAAGGGATTAAGAAATATAAATGGTAGTTACAAAAGAGACATGGAGATATAAAGTATAGCATGGGAAGGGTGGTTAGTGATGTGTAATAAATATGTAAGGGAGAAGAGAGGTACTAATTTGATGGAGTGATCACTTTGTAATTTATATGTATCTCTAATCAGTATGTTGTACAATTGAAACTAATATATTACTGTATGCCAACTGTAATTGAAAAGAAAATCTCATCTAATGGTACAATGTAAATACAAGCAACTAATTATTATATTTCAATAAAGCCGAAAAAAATACAACATCCTTTCATGATAAAAACTCTCACCAGATTTGGTATAGGATAAATGTACCCATCATCATATAGGCCATATAGGGCAAGCCTACAGCTTACATAATTCTCCATTGTGAAAGGTGAAAGCCTTTCCTCTACAATCAAGAATAAAAAAAGATGCCCACTCTCTCCACTTCTGTTCAGTATTGTACTGGAAGTCCAGGCCACAATAATTAGGGAAGAATAAGAATTTAAAAAGAATCCAAATCACAGAAAAATAAGTAAAATAGTTTCTGATTGCAGATGACATGATCCAAAACACTGATAGAACTAATAGACTAATTCAGTAAAGTTGCAAGTTACAATGGCAACAAATAAAAATGTGCTGTGTTTCTAAACAAATGAACTATCTAACCTGCATGCTATGAACTATGCAAAATGAAAATCAAGAAAACAATCCAACTTACAATAGCATCAAAAAATACTTCCACATACAGTTTGCACTAAACAAATTGACATGATTTAAAAATATTTTTCAGTTACAGTTGATATACAATATTATATTATATAGTTTCCTTTCTAAGTTTTAAATTGCACACCATTCTGAGAAGCTTGATGAAAGCTCATATCATCTAGTTTTATTCCACAACATATGTGGACCATGCCTTTGTCCAGAATATCCATGTTCTATATACTACCTACCTATTAGTCACTTAGTAACTGTCTCATTAGTATCAGGTGTATAGCATACTGGTTGGACACTTGTATACTTTACGGGGTGATCACCTAGTAAGTTTAGTACCCATATAACATCATATATAGTTATTACAGTATTGTTGACTGTGTTCCCTATGCTGTACTTTACACTTTTAACTGGAAATTTGTATTCCTGGGCCCCTTTAACATTTTTCACCTATCCTCCCAATTGCCCCCTCTCTGTGACCATCAATTTGTTCTATGTATCTGTGGGTTCATTCCTGTTTTGTTTGTTCATTTGTTTTGTTCTTTACATTCTATTTATGAGTGAGGCCATGTGGTATCTGTTATTCTCTGTCTGGCTTGTTTCACTTAGCATAATGTCCTCAAGGTCCATACATATTGTCACAAATGCCTTGATTTTCTTTTTTTATGGCTGAAAAATATTCTATTAAAATATATATATAATAAAATCTATATCTATATCTACATCTATATATATACACACACACAATTTATACATTTAGCCATCAATGGACACTCAGGTTGTTTTCATGCCTTGGCTATTGTAAATAATGTTGCAATAAACATAGAGGTATAGATATTTTTTGAGATAGTGATTTCATTTCCTTTAGATATATTCCCAGAAGTTGAATTGATGAATCATATGGTGGTTATAATTTTAAATTTTTGAGGAAAAGTCATACTGTTTTTCATAGAACTCATACCAATTTACATTTCATTAACAGTATATCATTCCATTAATAGAAAGGTTCCCCTTTCTCCACATCCTTACCAGCACTTGTTATTACTTGTCTTTTTGATAATAGACATTTTAACAGGTGTGAAGTGATATCTCATTGTGGTTTTGATTTACCTTTTTTTTTGTTTATTAGTAATGTTGGAAAGTTTTTCATGTATCTGTTGGCCACCTGAACATCTTCTTTGGAAAAATGTATATTCATTTCCTTTACCCATTTTTAAAAATCAGATTTTGTTTTTGTTTTTGCTACTGAGTTGTATGAGTTCCTTATATACCTTGGAGATTAACCCCTTAGCAGATATGTGGATTGCAAATGTTTTCTCCATTTCTGTAGATTGCCTTCCATTTTGTTGATTGCTAATTTTGCTGTGCAGAAGCTTTTTAGTTTGATCTAGTCTCTCTTGTTGATTTAGCTCTTGTTGCTTGTACTTTACATGTCATTTCTATAAAATTATTGCCAAGGGAAAAAGTAGATTATATGAAGCAGAAGATCAAATCAATGATTTTGGAAGATAAGGGAGCAGAAAATACCCAATTAGAACAGCAACAAGAAAAAAAATCCAAAAAAAAAATGAAGATCCTTTAAGTACACCTTCACATTAGGCCATCTGGCCAAGGTTGAGAGATTGAAACAAATATTCTGACACATAGAAAAGAACACAGAGAGGCTAATAAAACAAAGAGAAAACAAAGAAATATGCCACAATGATACAACTGGAGAAAACTCCAGAAAATAAGCTAAGTGAATGGAGGCAAGCAACCTACAAGAGACAGAATTCAAAATAATGGTTATAAGGATGCTCAACGAACTATGGGGAGAATGAATGAGCACAATGAGAACCTCAACAAAGAGGTAGTAAGCATAAAAAAGACATAGAAACCATAAAAAACAGACAGAAATGAGAATACATTAACTGAAATGAATAATACATTAGAAGGATTCAACAATAGATTGGACAGAAGGAAGATCAAATCAGTGAAATAAAACAACAGACAGCAGAATACACACAATCAGAACAACCAAAAGAAAACTAATTTTAAAAAATGAGGATAGTTTTAAGAGACCTCTGGACAACATGAAGCGTAACAATATCTAGATCATAGGAGTACCTGAAGGGGATGAGAGAGAGCAAGGGATTGAGAATCTATTTGAAAAAATAATAACAGAAAACTTCCTTAACCTGGCAAAAAGAATTAGGCATACAAGTTCAGGAAGCACAGAGGGTCCCAAAAGAATTCAAACAGAACACACCAAGACACATCATAATTAAATGCCAAAGGTCAAAGACAAAGAGAGAATCTTAAAAGCAGCAAGAGAATGGCAGCTAGTTACTTACAAGGCTATCTTCATAAGAATGTCTGTTGATTTTCAATGGAATCTTTGCAGGCCAGATGGGACTAGCAAGAAGTATTCAAAGTTATGAAAAACAAGAATCTACAACCATGAATATTCTAACCCAGCAAGGCTTTCAATTAAATGGAAAGTTAGATAAAGAGCTTCTCAGACAGGATAAAGCTTAAGGAATTCATCACCAACAAGCCAGTATTACAAGAAATGTTAAAGGAGTTTCTCTAAAAAGAGAGGGATATAAAAGCAAATAGAAATAACAATAGAAATAATAAATGGATAAGAAAACAAGACCCATGCATATGCTGTCTACAAGAGACCCACTTCAGATCAAATGACACTCACAGACTGAAAGTAAAAGGATGGAAAAAGATATTTCACACAAATGGAAATTTTAAAAAGCTGGGTTAGCAATACTTATATCACATAAAATAGACTAAAACAAAGGCTACAATGGGAGACAAAAAAGGGTATTATATAATGATAAAAGGATTAATAAATTAGGAGGACATAATCCTAATAACCATAAACACACCCAACATACGAGCACCTACATACATAAAGCAATTATTGACTGGCATAAAAGGAGAAATTAATAGCAATACACTCATAGTAGCAGACTTTAACACCCCATTGACACCAATGGACAGATCTTCCAGGCAAAGAATCAACAAGGAAACATTGGGCTCAAAAGAAACACTAGACTAGATGGATTTAATAGATCTTTTCAGAGCATTTTACCCCAAAGCAGAAAAATAAACATCTTCTCAAGTGCACATGGGACATTTTCTAGGATACACCACATGTTAGGACACAAAACAAGTCTCAGAAAATTTAAGATGGTTAAATCATATCTCCTTTGATCACAATGATATGAAACTAGAAATCAAACTACGAGAAAAGCTGAAAAATACACAAACACATTGAAATAAATAACATGCTACTAAACAATGAATGGATTATCAATGAGATCAAGGAAGAAATCAAAAGATACCTAGAGACAAATGAAAATGAAAACACAAGTCAAATCCATGGGACACAGCAAAATCAGTCCTAAGAGGGAAATCAATTTATACAGGTCTACTTCAAGAAACAAGAAAAAACTTAAATAAACAATCTAATCTTACATTTAAAAGAACTAGAAAAATAATAGCAAACAAAGCTCAAAGTGAATAGAAAGAAGGGAAATAATAAAGATCAGAGCAAAAGAATTGAAATAGAGTCTAGAAAAACAATACAAAAGATTGATGAAACTAAAAGCTGGTTCTTTGAAAAGATAAATAAAATTGACAGGCCCTTAGCCAGACTCATCAAGGAAAAAAGAGAGAGGACTCAGATAAATAAAATCAGAAATGAAAGAGGAGAAATAACTACAGACTCCACAAAATTACAAAGGTTCACAAGAAAATACTATGAGCAGCTATATGCCAACAACTTGAACAATCTACAAGAAATAGACATATTCCTAGAAACTTACAATCTTCCAAGACTGAGTCAAGAAGAAACAGAAAATCTGAACTGGATGATGACCACCAATGAAATAGAATCAGTAATCAAAAACCTCCAAAACACAAAAGTTCTGGACCAGATGGCTTCATAGGCGAATTTTACTAAACAATTGAAGAATTATCACCTATTCTTTTCAAACTATTCCAAAAAAAATCCAAGAAGAAGGAAGCCTCCCTAACTGTTTCTATGAGATCACCATTATCTTGATTCCAAAACCAAAGATATTACCAAAAAAAAGTAAAAGAAAACTATAGGTTGATATCTCTTAAGAACATTGATGCAGAAATCCTCAAGAAAATATTAGCAAATCGAATTTAGCAATACATTAAAAATATCATACACCATGGTCAAGTTGGACTTATTCCTATGATGCGAGGTTGGTACAATATCCACAAATCAATTACTGTGATACACTACATTAACAAATCAAAAGATAAAAATCATATGATCATATTGATAGATGCAGAAAAAGCATTCAACAAAATGTAGAATCTATTTTTGATTAAACCTCTCAGCAAAGTGGGAATCGAGGAAACATACCTCAACATAATAAACGCCATATATGACAAACCTACAGCTAACATCATACTCAATGGGGAAAGGCTAAAAGCATTTTCCTTAAGATTAGGAACTAAACAAGGATGCCCACTTTCACCATTCCTCTTCAACATTGTATTGGAAGTCTTAACCACAGTCATAAAACAAGAAAGAGAAATAAAAAGGCATCTGAAGTGGAAAGGAAGAAGTCAAACTCTCATTATTTGCCGATTATATGATACTATATGTAGAGAACTCTAAAGATTCCACAAAAACTGTTAGAACTGATCAATGAATTCAGTAAAGTAGCAGGTTACAAAATAAATATTCAGAAGTCAGTAGTATTTTTATACACCAATAATGAACTTTTAGAAAGAGATATTAAGAAAACAATCCCATTTACAGTTGCATCAAAAACTATTAAATAGTTGGGAATCTAATTAGCCAAGGAGGTAAAAGACCTGTTCTCAGAAACTTATAAGTCATTGAAAAAAGAAATTGAAGAAGATAGAAATAAATGGAAGCATATACCATGGTCATGAGTAGTAAGAATCAACATCATTAAGATGGCCATACTACCCAAAGCAATCAATAGACTCAATGTAATTCCTATCAAAATACCATTGCCATTTTTCAGAGAGCTAGAACAAATAATCCTAAAATTTATGTGGAACCATACAAGACACTGAATAGCCACAGCAATCTTGAGAAAGAAGGACAAAGTTGGAGGTAACACACTACGTGATATTAAACTAAACTACAATCCTACAGTAATCAAAACAGCATGGTGCTAGCATAACAACAGATACATTGATCAATGCAACAGAATATAGAGCCAGAAATAAATCCACACCTATACACTCACTTAATATATGACAAAGGAGATAAGAATATACAATTGGGTAAAGACAGTCTTCAATAAATGATGTTGGAAAAATTGGACAGATACATGCAAAAAAAAAAAGAAACTAGAACACCTTCTTACACTGTAAGAAGAATAGACTCAAAATGGATTAAAGACTTAAATGTAAGCTCCAAACCATAAAAATTCGAGAAGAAAACATAGGCAATAAACTCGGATATTACTAACAGTAATTTCTTTTTGGGTATATCTCCCCGGGCAAGAGAAACAAAAGAAAAAATAAACAAATGGGACTACATCAAACTAAAAGTTTTTTTTGTACAGCAAAGGAAACTATCAACAAAACAAAAAAAGACAAATGACTGATTTGGAGAAGATATTTGCTAATAATATATCTGAAAATAGGTTAATATCTAAAATATATAAAGAACTCATATAATTCATCAACAAATAAACAACCAATTCAATTAAAAAATGAGCAGAAGACCTGAACACATAATTCTCTAAAGAGAAAATACAGATGACCAATAGATATATGAAAAGATGCTCAAGGTCACCAATCATCATTGTGGTTTCAAATTAAAACCACAATGAAATATCACCTCACACCTGTCAGAATGGATATCATCAATAAATCAAAGAACAACAGGTGTTGATGAGGATGTGGAGAAAAGAGAACCCTCATACATTGGTGGATTGCAAATTGGTACAGTCACTATGGAAAACAGTCCAGAGTTTTCTCAAATAGTCGAAAAATGGATATACCTTTTGACCTAGCAAATGCACTTCTGCTTATTTATCCAAAGAAAACCAAAACAATAATACTTAAAGATCTATGCACCCTAATATTCATGGCAGTACAATTTACAATAGCCAAGATATGGAAGCAACTGAAATGCCCATCAACAGACAGTTGGATAAAGAAGTTATGGTTCATACATGCAATGGAATATTACTCAGCCATTAAAAAAATGAAATACTACCATTGGCAATGCATGGATGGACCTAGAGGATATTATGCTGAGTGGAATAAGTCAGAGAAGATAAATACCATATGATTTTACTTATATGCTGAATCTAAGGAAAAGAACAAACTAATCAAAAAACAGATTCACAAATATAGTGGACAATTTGGTGACTGACAGAGGAAAGGGGTTTGGGGGGCTGGGAGAATGAGAGAAGGATTTAAAAAGTACAAATTAAATTTGATAGATGGTCATGGGAATGGGAAGCATGTCATAGAGAATGTCATTAGCATTAATATATTGGCTAAGTGGAAAACCAGAGAGAGAATGAGCAATTAGTAGGATCTTTTTATAAACTATATAAATGTCTAACAATGTACTGTATTCTTGAAACTATTTTTAAAAAATCTAATAATAAAAAAAGAAAGATTCTGGGAAAATATGGTAGAGTGAGAAGATATCCTCAGTTCTCTCCCCTTGAAACAACAATAAGCCGAACATCTAAAATTGAACAAAAAACCACCCAAACTGCACATCAGCACATCTGAGCGTGGGATCTGCACATAAGAGCTACCACAGGTCAGAACCCAGGGTGTCGGTGGGTGGACTGGGACAAATAAAGAGCTGCCTCTTGCAGCCACCAGAGCTCTTTGCAGGAGGAGCAGAGGGGTGAAGGTTGTAGCGACTTCCCTGATCAGCCCTACCTGGAAGTGCAAGGACTTTTATATGCAGCTGGCAGCAGGACTCAGTCATCAGGGCAGAAATCAGAGAAAGCAGGACTGGACAGCGAAGAAACAACAGTTGGATTCTACTGGCCCTGATTGTAAAACCAAGGCTGAGCTGCAGCTCTCAACCCCCAAACCAGAGGACCCCTCCCCCCATGCCCTCAAAGACTGATCATCGCAGAGCCTCAGGGGAATCTGAGCAAAAGCTGCAGAGACTGAAGCTGCCTCTCTCAGCCTCTACAGCTGCTCGCAAGAGGAGGGGAAGGGTGAAGGTGCAGCGTTATTCTCTGAACAGCCCTGCCTGGAAGTGCCAGGACTTTTCTATGCAGCCAGCAGCAGGGCTCAGTCATCAGGGCAGAAAGCAGAGCAGTGCGACAGGACTGCAGAGGAACAGCAGTTGATTTCTACGAGCCATGATTGCAAAACGATGATTGCAAAATGAGGCTGAGTTGCAGCCCTTAACCCCTAACCCAGAGGACTCCTCCCCCTATACTCTCTGAGACCTATCACTGCAGAGCCACAGGGGAATCTGAGCAAATGCTAACAAAAACTGTTGCTAACACTGACAGGGGCTGAAACTGAGAGTAGTGAGTGTGATTAAAATCTACAAGAAAATAAAAAACATTAGTCTCTACATAAAACAGGGACTCAACGGGTTTAGATGCCACCTATTTGAAACCAAAAGAAAAGTGCCTTCTTTGCAGCAGGCTAAAGAGAACCTTTATGTAATAAAATTTTCTGGAAAAACAACAGAATAAAAACCCTTTATCCCAGAGAGAGAAACAGTCCATTAAACACCATGAATGACCACGGTGACATGGCATATCAGAAAGAAAGAGAAAAATCTCCAGAAAATCAGCTCACAGACATAGAAATATATGACTTAAGTGACAGAGAATTCAGGATGGTACTTCTGAAAAAAACTCTGTGAGTTCTGAAATGAGTCATATAAACAATTTCAGGAATTGAAAAAACCCATAGGAGAGCAGAGCAAGGAGATTGAAACCCTCAAAATGATCCAAATCGAACTTCTGGAGATAAAAAACACACTGCAAGAGCTGAAAAATCAAATAGTTTGCTTGGTAAAGGGAGTTGACCAAATGAAGAAAGGATCAGTGATATCAAAAACAGAAATCTAGAAATAAATCAGAAGAAAGAAAAGAGAAACCAAAGAATGAAAAATAATGAAAGAGAAATATAAAAATTAGCTGATTTCATCAGGAGAAAGAAACATAAGAATAATAGGCATTACCAAAGGAGAGGAAAAGGAGCAGGGCATAGAAAGCATTTTCAGACAAATAGTGGGCAAGAATTCCCAAATCTAAGGAATGAGCTGGAACTTGGAATTCAAGAAGTCAACAGAACACCCAATTATCTCAACCCAAAAAAGCCTTCACTAAAACACATTTATTAAAGTTATCAAAAATCAATGACAATGATAAAATTCTCAGGGCAGCCAGGGAGAAGGAACAGTAACCTATAAAGGAAAATCTATTAGATTATCCTCGGACTTCTCAGCGCAGACCTTACAAGCCAGAAAGGAATGGAATCAAATATTTAAACTATTAAGTGAAAGGAACTACCAGCCTAGAATAATGTATCCAGCTAAGCACTCCTTTACGAAGGAGAAATGTGAAGGAGAAATGAAGACTTTTCCAGACGTACAAAAATGAGGAAATTCTCCACTATGAGGCCTGCATTACAGAAAATACTGAAAGGTGTCAGATCACCTAAAACAAAATAACAAAACAAAAAACAAAAATGCATAATTAGGAGTAAAGTGACTATCAGGCAAATAGAAGCAGAGGAGTGCAACCCTTACTAAGAACAGGGCATTATAAGCTTAAACGATAAGAAGAGAATTGCTATAGCAAAATAGTAACTATGTTCAGCATACATTAAAAAATTGAGATAACAATGACTGAAAAGAAGAGGATTCAAAGATCCAAATTGGCAAAGGGGAATGGAGATAATACACACAC
Organism: Eonycteris spelaea; assembly: GCA_003508835.1. Taxonomy (NCBI): domain Eukaryota; kingdom Metazoa; phylum Chordata; class Mammalia; order Chiroptera; family Pteropodidae; genus Eonycteris; species Eonycteris spelaea. The sequence goes on from PUFA01000438.1 coordinate 484,864, forward strand.
AGAAGAAAAAATTGACATATATATATATATATATATATATATATATATATATATATATACCTTTATTATCTCTCTCTATATTATATATATAAATATATATATATTATATATATTTCTCATATTTGTAATGGTAACCACACACAATAGAGTCAGAACTGAAGTATATAATGTAAAGCAAGAAGAATCAGGGGCAAAATTCAAAAGCCAACTGAAATAAAGAAAGCAGACACACAAGGACAAGGAAGCGATGGAAACACTGAGCTACCAGAAAGCAAAACATAAACTAGCTATAAGAGGACCTCATATTTCATAATCACCCTAAATGTAAATGTAATGAACTCACCAATAAAAAGGCATAGGGTTGCAGAATGGATCAAAAAAACAAAACCCAACCATATGGTGCCTCAGGAGACACATCTCAGATCCAAAGACAAATATAGACTCAAAGTCTATATTTGTGGAAAATGATATTTCAAGGAAATGGCATTCAGAGAAAGTGGAGTCACAGTACTAATATCAGATGAAATGGACTTCAAAATAAAAAAAAAGGTAAAGAAAGATATTGAGGGACATTTCATAATGATAAAGGGAATCATGCACCAAGAAGACATAACACTTAATATCTATGCTCCCAATCAGGGAGCTCTGAAATATGTAAAGCAATTACTAACAGAACTAGAAGGAGAAAGAGACCAAATTACTATCATAGTAGAGACCTAAATACCCCACTGTCAGATATGAACACATCATCAAAAAACAAAATCAATAAGAAAATAACATCTTTAAATGACACATTAGACCAACTGGACTTAATTGATATATACAGAGTCTTCCATCCCCCAAAACTGCTTATAATTCTTCTCTACTGCACATGGATCATTCTCAAGAATAGACCACATGCTGGGTCACAGAGATAGCCTCAATAATATAAGAGGGTTGAAATCATACCAACCACATTCTCTAATCACAGTGCCTGAAACTAGAGATCATTTGCAAAAAAAAAGGCATGAAGAACTGCACATACATGGAGATTAAAAAACTTGCTGTTGAAGAATAACTGGGTCAGAGAAAAATAAAAGAGATCAAAGATACATAGAAATGAATAATAATGATAGTACAGCATCTCAAAAATTTTTGGACGGCAAAAGTGGTCATGAGAGGATAGTTCTTATCAATACAGGGCTATCTCCAAAAACAAGAATGAACCCCAAAAAACCACCTAATGCTTCATCTTAAAAAACTAGAAAAGGAGAACAAATGAAGCCTAAAGTCAGAGAAAGGAAAGAAATAATCAAAATTAGAGCAGAAATAAATGAAATTGAAAACAAAAAAAAAGAAAGAAAAAATAAATACAAGAGCTGGTTCTTTGACAAGGTTAATAAAATTGACAAACCCTGGCTAGACACTAAAGAAAAAAGAGAAAGGACACAAATAAACAAAATCAGGGATGAAAGAGAGGAAATTACTACTGACATCACAGAAATACAAAGGATCATACAAGAATACTATGAAAAAGTATATAACTCCAAATTTAATAACCTAGAAGAAATGGACCAGTATGTAGAAAAATATGACCTTCCTAGATTGAATCAAGAATATCTGGAAAATCTAAATAGACCCATCAGCAGTATGGAAATTGAAACAATCATCAAAAACCTACCAAAAAGTAAAAGTCCAGGACCAGATGCTTCACCAGTGAATTCTACCAAACATTCAAAGAAAATTTAATACCTGTTCTCCTCAAACTCTTCCAAAAATGAGAGGAGGCAATATTTCCCAACTCACTTTATGAGGCCAATATTATCTGATACCAAAACCTGGTAAAGATAACACAAAAAGAAAACTACAGACAGATATCTCTCATGAACACAGATGCAAAAATCCTAAATAAGATACTAGCAACTGAATATAACAACATATTAAAAAGATTATACACCGATCAAGTGGGCTTCATCCCAGAGGCACAGGGATGGTTCAACATACCAAATCGAATAATGGATACACATAAACAATTAAAAATAAGAATCATATGATCATATCAATAGATGCAGAAAAAGCCTTCGACAAGATACAGCATCCATTTATGATGAAAAACTTAACAAAATTGGCATATAGAAGGAAAGTACCTTAACATAATAAAGGCCATATATGACAAACCCTCAGCCAACATTATACTTAATGGTGAAAAACTAAAAACCTTCCCTCTAAGATCAGGAACAAGGCAAGGCTGTCCACTAGCACCACTGCTATTCAATACAACATTGGAGGTCCAGCAAGTGTGCAATCAGGCAGAAAAATATAAAAGGCATCCAAATAGGAAATGAATCAACTGTCACTCTTTGTGGATGACATGATTCTCTATACAGAAAACCCTAAAGACTCCACAAGAACTACTAGAAATAATAAGCAAATACAGTAAATCTCTGGATACAAAATGATGCTTCAAAAATCCATAGTGTTGCTATACTCTAACAATTGAAGCGTCAGAAAAGAAGTGGAAAAATAATTCCTTTTGCAATTGCAACACAAAAGAATAAAATACCTAGGAATAAATTTAATGAAACATGTGAAGGACCTATATAATGAAAACTATAAGACCCTATTAAAAGAAATCGAAAAGATACAAAGAAATGGAAAGATATTCCATGTTCTTGGATTGGAAGAATCAACATAGTTAAAATGACCATATTACCTAAAGCATTATACAGATTAATTGCAATCCCCATCAAAATCTATCGGCATTTTTAAAGAAATGGAACAAAAAAATCATCAGATTTGTATGGAAGCACAAAAGACCCAAATTGCCAAAGCCATCCTGAGAAAAAAAACGAGGCTGGAGGCATCACTCTGTCTGACTTCAAATTATACTACAGTGACAAGTAATCAAAAATTGGCAGCAAAACAGACACACTGACCAGTGGAACAGAATTGAGAGTCCAGAAGTAAAACCCATATTTATATGGGCAAATAATTTTTGACAAAAAAGCCAAAACAACAGTGGAGAAAGGAAAGCTTCTTCAATAAATGGTGCTGGGAAAACTGGAAAGCCACCTGCAAAAGAATGAAACTAGACTGCTGTCTATCACCACAACCAAAATTAACTAAAAGGATTAAGGACCTGAATATAAGACCTGAAAAATAAAATGCATAGAAGAAAACATAGGAACTAAACTCAAGGACTTGGACTTAAAGATGATTTATGAATTTGATCTCAAAAGCCAGGGAAGTAAAAGTAAAAATAAATGAATGTGACTACATCAAACTAAAAAGCTTCTGCTCAGCAACAAAAAAATCATCGGCAAGGTAAAGAGACAACCATCTGATTAGGAAAATATATTGCAAGCAATGCCTCTGATAAGGGCTTAATATCAAAATATACAAAGAACTCATACGACTCAATAACAACAACAACAGCAACAACAAACGATCCAATCAAAAAACGGACAGAGAACCTGAACAGAACCTGAACTTCTCCCTAGGGACACAAATGACCTACAAACATATGAAAAGATGCTCAACATCGCTAGCTATTAAGGAAATGTAAATCAAAACCACAATGAGATGCCATCTCACACCTGTTAGAATAGCTATAATCAATAGGACAAGTAATAACAAATGTTGGAGAGGATGCAGATTAAAGGAACCCTCATACACTGCTGGTGGGACTGCAAATTGGTACAGCCATATGAAAACAGTATGGAGGTTCCTCAAAAAATAAAAACTGATCTACCATATGATCCAGCAATCCCACTATTGAGTATTTACCCCAAAGGCTTGAAAAACATATATCCAAAAAGATATGTGCACACTTATGTTCATAGCAGTGTTATTCACAGTGGCCAGGACATGGAAGCAACCGAAGTGTCCTACAATAGATGATTGGCTAAAGAAGCTGTGGCACATATATACAAAGGAATATTACTCAGCCATAAGAGATGAAATACTGCCATTTGCAACAACATGCATGGACCTCGAGATAATTATGCTAAGCAAAAAAGTAAGACAGAAAAAAGTAGAAAATGTATGATATCACTTATATGTTATATAAACCTAAAAGCAGCAAATGAACAATATAAACAAACAGAAACTTATGGACATGGACAATAGACTAGTGGTTACCAGAGAGTAGGGGTGGGGAGGAGAGGAGAGGTAGACAGGGTAGAGGGGGTCAAATATAAGGGTTTGGGGGAGGGTAAAGTGGGTAAAAAGGATAAAAAATATGGTAGCTGAAGGAAACTGAACTTTGGGTGGCAATCACATTAGAATATATTGATGCCAAATTATAATGTACACCTGAAAATTATGTAAATTGTACTAACCAATGTTACCCCAATAAACTTAATTAAAAAATACTAAAATAAAAAAAAAGAAAAAGAAGAAGATTTTCATGAAAATGGGAACAAACAAACAAAATCTGGCGTAGTACTTATACCAGACAAAATAGGCTTTAAAACAAGGCTATATAAGAGACAATGAAGAACCCACTTCCGTGTATTGATCCAAAGAAACCCAAACACTACTTCAAAAGGACATGTGAATCCTTGTTCATCGCAACATTATTTACAATACCCAATATATGGAGGCAACTGGGTGCGCATCAATGGATTAATGGATAAAGTAGAAGTGATATACATATATATATATTATTCAGCCCATAAGAAAGGATATATATATATATATATATATATATATATGAGTAATACATATATATATATGTATTACTCAGCCATAAAAAAGGAATGGAGTCTTGCCATCTGCAACAACATAGACAAACCGGGAAGGTTTTGTGCTGAGTGGAGTACGACAGAGAAAGACAAATGCCATATTGATTTCACTTGCATAGGAATCTAAAGAATAAAGAACAAAGAAACAAACAAAGCAGGAACAAAACTCATGGATACAGAGAACATTTTGATGGTTGCCAGATGGAAGGGGGCTTGGGTGGGTAGGTGAAAAAGTGGAAGGGATTAAGAAGTTCAGATTGATAGTTTATTTATAAAATAATCATGGGGATGTAAAGTATGGCATAAGGAATATAGTCAATAATATTGTAATAACTATGTATAGTGTCAGATGGGTACTAGATTTATTGGATGATCATAAATGTTTTATAAATATCTAATCACTATGTTGTATTACCTGAAACTTATACAATATTGTATGCCAACTGTAACTGAAAAATAAAAAAATATATATCTTATAAATCAATCAATATAATGCACGACAATAACAGAGTGAAGAAAAAAGCACATGATTATTTCAATTGATGCAGGGAAAGCATTTGACAAAATTTCACAACTTTTGATGAATAAAAACAGTTGATACACTAGGAATAGAAAGAAACTACCTCATCATAATAATAACCATTTATGGAAAATTCTCAGTGAGCATTATACTTAATGGTAAAAGACTGAAAGCTTTCCTTCTAAGAAACAAAGCAAGGAGGCAAATTTCACCATTTCTAGTCAACAAAGTACTGGAAGTTGTAGTCAGAGCAATTAGGCCAGAAAAAAGAAGGCAACTACAGTGGAAAAGAAGTAAAATTATCTGTTTGTAAATGACATACTCTTATAGTTAGAAAATCTTAACAAGGTCACAAAAAACTGTTTTATAACTAATAAATCAATCTAGCAAATTAGCAGCATACAAAGTCAAAATGGAAAAAAATCAATTGTTGTTCCTATGTTCTAACACAAAACAATCTGAAAAAAGAAATTACGAGGACAATTCCATTTATAATAGTATAAAATAATAATTCAATGATTAATTTAACAAGGCATGAAAGCCCGTACAATAAAAACTACAAAACATTTGCTGAAAGAAGTTAAAGACATAGATAATGGAAACACATCCAATTTCGTGGATTGAAAAGCATAATTGTTAAATATCAAATACAACCCAAAGCAATCTACAGATTCAGTGCAACCTCTATCAAATCCCAATGATTTTCCACAGGTATAGGAAAATCTATCTTAAAATTCATGTGGAATCTCAAGGGACCCTAAATAGCCAAAACAAACCTTGAAACAGAAACGAATTAGGAAAACTCATACTTCGTGATTTCAAAAATTACTGCAAAGCCATGATAATCAAACAGTGTGATACTGCTGTAAAGACAGACATATAGACCAAAGGAGTAGAATAGAGTCCAGAAATGAATACTCACATATGCGATCAAATGATTTTTGACAAAGCTGCTGAGACCATCAAGGAGAAAGATAATATTTCAACAAATGGTGCTGGGAACACTGAATATCCACATTCAAAAGAATTAAGTTACCTAACAATACATACAAAAATTAACTCAAAATGAATCAAAGACCTAAATGTAATATCTATAACAATAAAATGCTTAAAATAAAAGCTTCACAGCATTGCATTTGGCAATGGTTTCTTGACATCAAAGACACAGGTAACAAAAGGAAAAATAGACAAATTGGACTTCATTAAAATTTTTTAAAAATTGTACATCAAAAGACACTATCAGCAGAGTAAAAAGGCAACCCACAGAATTGAAAAAAATATTTTCAAATTCACATATTAACAGAATTAAATCCACAATATATAAAAACTCCTAAAACTCAATGACAAAAAACAAATACCCTGATTCAAAAACTAACAAAAGACTTGAACAGACATTGCTTCAAAGAAGATATTGAAATGGCCAATAAGCACATGAAAAGATGTTCAACATCACTAATCATTAGGAAAATGCAAATTAAAATCACAATGACATACCACCTCACACCCATTAGGATACTACTATCAGAAAAAGAACCAAACAGAAAATAAGTATTGGAGAGGATGTAGAGAAATTGAAACCTTTGTGCACTGTTTATGGAATATAAAATGGTATAGTAGCTGTGTGGAAAAAAGTATGATGGTTTCACAAAAAAATTTAAACAGAATTAGCATATAATTCGTCATTTACACTTCTGGGTATATACCCAAAAGAATTGAAAGCCAAGTCTCAAAGAGATATTTGTGCACCCATGTTCATAGCAGCATTATTCACAATAGATAAAATGTGGTAGTAAACCAAATGCCCATTGATGGATGAACGGACAAGCAAAATGTGAACACACACACACCACACACACACACCACAATGGAATATTAGTCCTAAAAAGGAAGGAAATACTGACATGTGCTACAGCATAGATGAACCCTGAAAACATAATGCTAAGTGAAATAATCCAGTCACAAAAAGGCAAATACTGTATGAGTCCACTTATATGAGGTGCTGTAGAGCAGTCAAAAATCATAGAGACAGCAAGTAAAAAGTGATTGCCACAGCTGGAAGGGGAAAAAGTTCAGGGGTATTTTTTAATGGGTATAGAGTTTCAGTTTTACGAGATAAAATAAAAGCTGAGATGGATGGTAGTAATGGTTGCACAACATTATAAATGTACTTGCTACCACTGAATTGTATACTTTAAAATTGTGAAGATGTTAAATTTCATTTTATGTGTATTTTACCAAAATATAAAATTATTAAATAAAAATATATGCTTCATTTATAAAAGAAAAAAATACAAAAATATAAGGCATGGAAGTGAATTCTTTGGTATTCCACTCTCCAACGACAATTTGCTATTACAATTCCAATGTAGTTTTGTATTTTGTCTATGCTGTTTTTAGTACATGTTATGTAGTAATTATTCTTTTTAAGAAGATATCACGATGTACATAATGTTGTCCATCTGCTTTTTTAAAATTAAAATTAGTATTACGAAAATAGTATACCCACCCAATGCCTCTAAATTTCTCCCTATCCACAGAACCTACAACAAAACATGACAAAAACTGGAACATAAAGCATAGAGATATTAAATCAAGTATCTATTAAAGCACCACAAAAATGTCCAGGGAAAAGTAGCCTATAGTTTGTACCTCTAGCGAAGTTTATCTTCTTAACCATATAATAAAAATAGATAAAAGGTACATTCTTGTCATGCTTACTTTCAACCTTCCCCACCACTCATCTGTTGTCTGAACCACTTCCTAATCTTTTTATTACCCTAGAGCCCAGCCTGCGCTCATTTCTGTCCTTTTGTCTCCCATTTACAATTTATGAAAATTGTGGGAAATTTAAAATATAATGGAAACACAGGTGACCATTAATTCTACCACCTGCTGACAACCACTGCTAATATTGTGCAATACCCCTCCCCACCACACATGTACCCCACAGGTTTTTCTATTAGTTGGTAAAGGCCTTAATGGAGACCAAAATAGTGCTTGTTCTCATCCACTGTCTTTAGGACTGGAAAGGTGTCTGCATTTTGAGAAGACATTGCCATGCAACAAATGAGCCAGACATCGAAGGCAGAGGTAGGGGATATAAGGATTTAGTCTCATCACTCTTTGATAAGGACCATTGTGGCATTTCCTGGAAAACAGGGTAAGATCAGTTTGTGTATTTTGGGCTTAGGGAGACAGAACTATTCTAATGTCGACTGAGGACAGGGGTTCGGGCGTAGGGCATGGCTCTAGGATGGGCACAAAGGTACCTATCCTTGAAATGCTGACACTTTACTCTCTCACAGAGCATCTTAGGGGAAAGACTGCTGTGAGAGGCTTCATTTGAAGGGTCAGGGCACAGTCTGAGAGCCCTGGGCCCATGAATGACTGCCTGGGGGAAGAAAGGGAAACTTCCTCTACTTGATAAATAAACATCTCACTGAAACGTACCCTCATCTAGGTTTACCAATCTATCCCTCTTTTCCATCCTCCCAAGGTGGAAATCATCTGGCTTCTTCCCCAGCAGGAGGCTGGCCATGCAGTATTTAGGATAACGCACACTGGGTCTTCAAACACACCTTCCCCAGTCCAAGACACATTTTTGACCTCCCACTCCTAAAAGAAATTTAGTGCTAGAAATTGAGATAATAAAATGTATTTTACTTTTTACATATGGAAAATGCAGTCAGATATAAATCATAAACTGCAAGATGCCTCAATAATCTACCAATCACCAAATCCACTATAATATATGTGTCATATTAATATTGCTGTGTTTCTTTGTTTACTATATAGGGTGATTGTGAACATATATATATAATATATATATAGATATAGAGAGAGAGAGAGAGAGAGAGAGAGATAGATAGATAATACGTAAGCATGTATATAACTATATCATATATATATATATATATATATATATATATATATATATTATGGCAAGGAAGAAATGACTCAATACTTATTATCATTATCTTTATTATTTAGTTGCATTATTTTTCTATATATGACTACAGATGCACATATGTATATTTTATATACACAATTAAACAAATTAAATGGAAGTAATACTGCAGTTGCTGTAGTATGTAATTTTGCTCTTGTCTAAATACTTTACCAAAATGGCCCAGGACCATTTAACCTGCACTCATGTTAGGTGACACTTTATGACCTATGAATTATACAAAGGCACAGAATGTGAAAGGTTAATGCTGTATTATTTGTTTTGCCACACAAGTCCTAATGAGGAATTTTAGTGGCCACTGGGGAGATAACATATTCTTCCTCTTTATATGTGGAAGGATCCTCTGGGGTGTTGGTGATGTTTTATATTTCGATCAGTATCAAGAAGAAAATGCATATGATCAGGGATGCCACTAACCACTAATAACCAGTATAATAAATAGGTATAATATTAATATTTCTGCATTTTTGCTTCCTTCATTAGCTTAAAAATGTACCCTATAAAGTTTTTATAAGGATTAAATGAGTTTATATAAGTGAGGCACTATATAAGTGTGCCTGGCACAAAACAAGTACTCAGTATTGCCACTGCTAATAGTTGGGTTCATAATACATATATTATTCATATAAATGCACACATACATACATTTCACATATATATGCCAAAACTGAATAATATTAAATATGCTGCAAGGAAAAGATATAACTTACTTTATGTAAATGATTACTTAACATATAAAATGGTATCCAACATCTTTATTCAATGGGAAAATCCAAACAAAAACGATAATGCAATGCTGTCTGGAATGGCTGAAATTAAAGTTAACAATACCAACCGTTGATGAAAATGTGAAGTAAGTGGAATTATCTACACTGCTTGTAGGGTATGAATTGGTGCAACTACTTTGAAAAACGTTAGGTAGTATCTACTAAGGCTGAACTTGCACACTTCTGATTGTCTACCAATTGCACCCATAAGCATATCCTCAACAATAATTTCTGTGTGCACCGAAAGTATATGTATAAAAATGTTCATAGCAGCATCATTCATAATAACTCAAGGCTGAAAACCACCAAATGCCCACTAACAAGACAGATAAATTAAGATCGGTAATTCAAGGAATGGAATACTGTGAACAATGAAATGAGCAAACTATTACATAATGTGGTGGGTTAAATAACTCTAAACAAACATAAAAAGTCAGACACCAAAGACTTCACACTGTATGATTCCATTTTTGTACAGATTTAAAAAATAGGCAAAACTAATCTATGATGTTAGCAATCAGAGTATTAGTGAACTTTGTGTAGAGGCAGTGTAGTAATAGCAGAGAGTAGGATGTGACAGGAATGAGGCATCCTTTGGGAGGCTTGGTAATGTTCTATATCTGGATTGGAAGTGGTGGTTATATGGTGGTGCTCATGAAAACTAATGCTATTGGACTCAGGCCATGTATAGCCCTGATACCCCATGTTTCAAAGAGATTAAGGGTTTAGAAGGATTTTGTACTTTACAGAACGAGTGGAAATTTCCTCTTACTGATGGTGTGCATCTACTTCAGCATATATTGTGAGGATTTCAGTTAAAACTTGTAAATCCTCTCACATTAGGATCCTAAGTTTGAAAGAGACAGTCATCTCCAGACAAAAAATACAAGGCATGGTATATTCAGGCTTAATGGTAGGTTAAGAAGTTACCTTGGAGGATTCTAGCTCATATCTTGACATTTGTTCCCCTTACATATTCACCAACACCAAAACCAAAACAAACAACAAACAAAAAATAAGAAGAAAACAAACAAAAACACAGAGGTTCTGATGCTCAGCCAGGTTTGGCAACAACTGGTCTACAGGGTAGCAACCTGATCTCCTGGTCACAGTGTTCAAGGCTCTCAGGGACTTGGCTGGTCTTTATCTTTCTATATTTTCTCACCTCATCCACCCATATTATATTATACTGAAGCAACACTGGATTATCCATCATAGCCACTAAATCTACCTTTGCACATTCTCTCTTCTACACAATGGGTCAGAATGACCCCTAGAGACCTTTCCTTGACTACTTCTTTCTTAACTCAAATGGCACCTCATTCTTGAAGTTTCACTGGCACCCACAGCCTTCAACTATTGGCAGGACACTGCCCTGTTCTGTGTTTATCTTAAAGCATGTCTCTTGCCCTTTAGGTATGTTACTCTGAGGCAGTTAGTGTGAGAATTACAAGGAAAAGTTGCTAAATATCAGCAGGTGATAAATTGGGTAATGGGTACTTTGGTGTCTGTAAAATTATTCTCTGTGCTTTTTTGTTCATTTATATATGTTTGTTATATTGAATTTTAAAATAACTCTTGGCGAAAGTATGGGCAAATAGGTACTGTAATACACTACATACAGGAGTCAAAATTTCAGTCTTTCTGGAGGACAGATGACATTCATGGAGCTTCACGGAAATAATTTGATGACTGTGAAATTTTGTTAAGAATCCAAACCTCTCAGTATTTTTCAGCAGGAGCACTGTTAGTATTTGTGGAGTCCAATATTCTGTGTGAGGCATCGATCACACTTGCAATTAAACAACTTTTGTTACACCAATACAGTGGAATGTTATGCTGCTATTAAAATGAATGAGGATGCTTCTGTGTATACATGTAATTTTATGTGTGACTCTGTGTGATGGAGATGTAAATAAAGCAAACAATCTTTTGTACTGTTTTTAAGACTTGGAAAATGACCACACTATCCATTTTCCACTATCCATTTGTTTCTGTCTCAATTGAAAGAAAAATTGTATATAATTATTGCTGACATTATCAAGATGAACTAGCTTTTTTGGAGGGAGGAACACAACTCTGTCTTTAAGAAAATGTTACCAAACTTTGAACTGGGTATGTTACATTAACTGTTACATATTTTAAAGCACTGATAATTTTCACAAACATCATTGTTTTATGCTTTGTGTTGTCATCGGAAAATGTTTCAATTTGAAATAAAAAGCAACAAAAATATTTAATGACCATGAAAAGGACAGTGATAAAACTTTCA